>CM037778.1:30805547-30855547 GCA_021229015.1 Solen grandis
GCACAGCTATTGGATATAAAAATTTCCTACATTTTTTCATCATTTATTTTTACTCATATCCAGAAAAAGCAGTATTTTTTACGTACGAGGGATTTGTTTCCTTCCTTGGTTTATCTGAGCCAAATGTTGGTAAGTTCTCTATACTGTTTTATCTGATCTTTTTCAATATAAACACACCCTATTGCATAGAAATAATAAGTACGATGAATTTGAAGTAACGTTTATTCTATTACATACAGACTAAAATAACTTGCATCCCTTGCAAACATTGCTATCCTAGTTAACTTTTCAAATCGCTTGCCTTTTTTCTGCAAAAGAAAATCTGCAGTTATCCTGGAGCAAAGATAGCAAATGCCCGTGCTTTGCTATTCAATGTAGTGTTGTCAATTTTTAATGTCGACAAATTATATAAGAGAATTCGAATATCTGTTTTTAAAACGATTTGGATTTATGATGAGGGAAGCAGGTATGACTTTCAGCTAGCATAATTATATAAAATATCCAGAGTTTCATTATAGCTATGCAATATCGACACTAAACCCTCTCAGCAAGTTGCATTAAAGCGTTTATTTTGATTACAATTGTATTACTCAAAAAAATTGTTTTCCATATAATTGTTCATCTAATTTGTAGCATTGATTGTGTTTTATAGTTTGATTTTCTCCAATGCCTAAAGGTATTCCTTCAGCGCTTCTTAAAACTCAATTATCGTTATCACATCATACCATGGCTTCCATATTATCTTTCGTTACTGTTTGATGGTTTTTATAGAAAGATCATATAAGTGTAAATGATGAACATGGATTAAGGGACCCTAATTTGAAACATCTACTTATTCACTAATAACATGGCAATATGGAAAATACATTCGTCCGTTCATTTACTGGAACGTTAAACGCTCAATATTAAAAAATGTCATCTCCGAAATTCGAGTCTTAAAAACACTTGTGTATGTGTGTGTGATATAAATGTTAAACACTATGGTTGAATAAAAATACTTAAAGCGCACAATATTTCTTATATTTCTCAAAAGCCATACATGCAAATCATATTGACAAAGTCCCCAAATGACTGAAACACTGTTCACTTTTTGTTAGCCCAAAACAAACATAAATATCTGAAGGTGTGTTTTTATGCAACGTCTGCTATAGAAAGCATCAAGCACATACATATTAGTCCTCAATATTTTTAAATGATGACATACATATTTTATAGGTATTTCATACTTTTAAGCAATTAAACCAAGAATCTGTTTGTACTAAAAAGCATCCTATGATTCATCAGAATGGTTTGGCTTCCTCCAGTACATGAAATCATTGAAATGGTAATATTTACCGCGACAATTTCTAAAGTAACGTTGAATTTGTCTGAAAGGTTATTAAATTCATCTGAATGACATGAACTCTTTTGATTCATAATCTGCCCTGTTTGAGCGGCGACTGGCGTGAAAAGGCTTCTGTGAAAGATATTTCGATATTTTTAATTTTGTACAACTTAAAGAAGTTTTGATAAGCCACAAACGATTATTGTTTTATTATTTTAATTTAAATGACAATGTTGCAAATGTTGTGAATGGTTTATATCTTACTTAAAGCTGAACATGGAAATAACCTATATTTACATCAAACTAAATCAAAGGGGATATTCTGTGTGTTAGATACATTTCTTTACTACTTAATATGATTATTTTCAGTGAAACTAATTTCTAATATATTACTGCAAATATTATTTTAATGTATTTCACTTAAAGTATTTATTACTTAAATTAAAGAAGATACAGAGAAAGGCATAACAGAGACACTGCAACGTGAATAAGCTTTCTTTAGATATTGCATTTGTATAATAATAAGTCAAATCTTGATGTATATTGACCTGGTAGAATATATGTATATCGGATAGGAAAACGCGAGATAGCTCCTGCTTCCTAACAAGAAATAGTGTTCTATGTAGGTCTCATTATTCCTTTCTAAGATTTGCAAATTGCATTAAGTGGCTGTTATCAGATATTCAATCAAATAAATTGAAATACATATTCATGACAAAAAACTTAAGCAAATTTGTAATGTTCATTTCACGAACAAACGTTGCATCATTATTCTGCCGCCTGCAGTAGTAATTTTTGTGACATAATTGCCGAGAAATATGTGCATTGTTGTCCTTGATTTAAGATAAAGGGAAGTGTTGCTTCAGACATAGCATTGATACACTGTCTGCAACATTGGCAACATAAGCCGTGTACTTTATTCAGATCTCAGTGACACATGCGAACAAAGAGATCCATTCCATGATAAAAATATGAAATAACCATAAAGAACAAACTATATGCAACAAACCCTTAGAATGGACTGGAGGACGAATAATTTTAGCAACAACTGCAATAGAATACCACTATGTTTAATTATTTACTACTGTTTCATTACTCAGAGTAATTCATCCCAGTTTTTGACTGCTGTCCAAAATTATCTCTTTGTTGACACCCATACAGTTTAGATTATTTTTCTATCTTATTGGTAAAACCTGGAGCGCCTGATATTTATTCATGAGCAATCATTTCATACAATATAAAAATATATGCTATCGATTTAACTGAGATATTTTCCTGTGTGTCTATTTACCAGGAACGTCGCGTGAATAAAGTTACGCAACAAATTCAGATTAAGACGTCATATCTTAAAATAGAGGGTCCATTTACCAAAGAAATAACGAAAAGATATAGAGATAAATAAAAGACAATTTATTCTAACTGAAAGTACATTCAAGAATTACGGTAGCCTTTTAGGTCCCTGTTACGGCGACAGTAAAAATCGTTGATTGTAGTTCTTGATATTTGTATTTTCTCTCTATCGTATGTGCCAACTGCATGTTATCAAACATTAGTGAATACCATTTTTTGCACAATAGAGCTCATCCTTTATCACACGTTATGGTCTTTTGTAAGGTTATTATATCCATTATCCTTAAACATTGAGTGTAACAATATATTGAAAATATCGCATAAACGAAAATGTGTCTACTTGCAATTCTACTTCAAAGTATTCGAAACTAGCTGTTTTACAACGTTAACAGAGAATAAGAAATATTTGTCATTGAAACTAAGCTATTACTAAAAATCAGTCGGTCTAATATATATTATATACATTTTTGTTTTCAATTTTTGAGATTTTTTCTGTTTTAAAAGGTCAAACTTAAAATGAAACTTATGTATCAAATTATACACTATCGGTTAGCTTCAATACGGGGTAAGGCGTTTACTGCTGGTATTTCTCTATTTCACGCAATGTCTTGTCTACGTTTTTATTTTGTGTTCTTGTCGATTTCCATACACCTCATTCTGGAATTAGCTTATGTTTAAAATTTGTAGGATTCCTCATAGGACATTTTTATCCTTCTTTATACTTATAAATTGCATTCAGAATATACAACATACTTATCAATTAATAATTGCTATCATATCAATATATGTGCCGGTTTTGAAAGTAACTGAATTTAATAAACAAGTGTATTTTTCAATCATAACATTTAAAGCTACAGATTAATCATGAATTCAAAAAACACTCTTTATTTGATCTATAATCTCGTATTGAATTACGTTAAAAGTCGAAAAAATGTGACGTCAGAAAAGTATCTAAATTACAGTATTGAAAGTAAAAAGAAAAGTACATATATGTAAACCGCATATGAATATAAAAAAATATCCCAACAAAATATGTTCTGGGCCAGATATGCAAGTGGCCCTTATACTGGGAGTTTTGAATAAGATATATATATATATATATATATATCCGAAAGTTCTCATTTATACTTAATTTAAATTTCGTGTATAATATTATCACATAGATGCAGGTAGTAGTCAGAGAACGTACCTATTTTATATCAAACACACTCACACACACACACACACACACATATATATATATATATATATATATATATATTATATATATATATATATATAAAACTTTATGGTTTGCATAAAAGTACTTTGAATGTTTATGTTAAATAAATAAATAAATAAACAAATAAATAAATAAATGTGCATAGTTCTCAGCTAATTTCTGCTGGTATGTCATAAATAGTAATAAATTATATTGCTATCATAGCTTGAAGGTTATACGCCTACACATATATTCTATAAATAATATAATACTCGTTTGTGGGTGTTTTATAGTGTTTGTAATAACGATGCGATGCAAAGGAGGTTCATTACCTGACTTTAAATGATTACCGATGAGACCGGCACCAAAACATATATATATATATATCTTCTTCTATATTTGTCCTTCTTCATGCTGAAACAGTCGGGTACGAAATTATTCCGATCAAAAATGGAGATGCATGAGTCAGGCTTCAATTTATTCTGAATCTTAATCTAAGTTGTCGATTTTTCATTTGAATATATCATAATTAAGGTCACCTTGTCATAATTCTTTTTTTAAATTTTCATTTAAGTTCCATTATGCCGTCAAATCCAAGTTGTTAATGTTGTTGGAGGGGATGTTGTTGATTTATCTTAATGTTCTTATTTGTTTTTATTTATGCAACATATCTATCATCACTTCTATCACTTTTATTTCTTGCATATTACATATTTTCTATCAGCATTTCAGACAGCGATTGAATATAGATGAATTCAATCTTTGTTGCTTTATTTTTATGTATGTATGTAGATAAACAATGTCCTACCGCACTAAAGTAAAATGACTGACATGTACCTACAGGTTTCCCCGGGGGGAAATCAGTCCGCACTGAAAACTGAAATGTAGACAGCTCACCGAACATAATCATTGAATCGACAACTACTATACAATGTGTATAAGCAGTGATCGAACAGGTTGCACAATGTACTACAAACAATCATTAAATTTGACTCGCTGTGTATACACGAATGTATAAGGGAACGAATCCTAAACATGAAATGCAAAATGAACCCGTGCTTAAGTGTAAGAAGAGAGAGATAATGATGATGATGACAATGATGATGAAACAAGAAAATGGAGAAAAATGGAGGAGTGGATTTTGCTCATTTTACTTGGGCATTTCATATCTGTAATTCACATTTTTAATAATGTTTGACAACGACGTTTCTACAGGCATAATAGTCTTTATGGTGAAGGATTCAATGATTTTAAGTTAACTTTTTTCATTTTAGACAGATTAAAAAAACATGTCCTTAAATAATCCAAGTCAATCAGCACGTCTGGATGGGCAATCTTACTCTTTACGTACATGACCGAGACCTGATACCGGAACACATTGTTTATAAATGGCATTTGTTGTAAACATGATATGCTTATCATGTATGGTTATGAATTAAACTTTTCTTATGTCTTTCTAATGAACTCCGGAAAGTTTAGTTTTTATTTTCTATTTACTTCCAGAAAGTCGGTTTATGACATCCACTATTGTTGTGTGCACCTAAATAGAGAAATGTGACCTCTCGTACCACTTGTAAGTTAATTCGGAAAAGCAAGTCTGGAACTGACAAGCGTAACATTATACTCTTAGTATAAATGATATTGGTTCTTTGAACTGTCATTGAGCAAGGAGCCATGCGATGAACTGAACGACCATTAAAAATAAACAATACCGAAGGTCTCGGGGCAGAGTTTTCCTTCAGCAGGCGAAAGTTTGTGTATCAGGTTTATATACATAAGATTTGATTCTCAGGTTTTAACAGTGCGGAATGAAAATTATTTCTTATATTATATTTTATTTGTGTATTTATTTAAACTGATACGATATTGTTTTTATTATCGTCTATATCTACATGTAATCAGGATGGTTCCCAGTGCTATTACCATGCATGTAAAACATTATTTTAACAAACGTCCATAAAATGAGAGTTGCGAAAAATACAACAGAGAGAGAGATTTCAATATATTAATTATATTTTGTCAAAGGAAATATTGTTTTTCGTGACTCTTTGATCAAATGTCTTAAAATGTTTCGTCAAACTCACACATTAAATCATATATGATTCTTTGACACATGTGCGTATAGACTGTTTTAAAGTGTAAAAAATTCTTACTACAAAAATATATTCGTTATAACGCTATTTTCCGTCAATATGTAATATTGCACGTTTTTAGTTAGTGTTGATAATGCTCATATCATAACCCCGCCCCCTCCCCGCATGTGTAATAATGATTATTTTCTGTCAGTTAGAAAAAAATGAATATATCCGTCTGGTGAAGGTTTTGAGGCTTATCTTCCGCCTGTCTGTAATAAATTATAATTATTACCCGCCAGTGTAATAATGATTATTATTTTCGGTCAGTGTGTAATAATACTTATTTCCCATCACTGTGTAACGATGTATTATAATGCAATTATTGTTATTTTCAAACAGGGTGTAATAGTTCTTATTTTCGGTCAGTGTGTACGTACATTTTTGTTGTTGTTTTAGCTGACATTAAATTTCACTGAAACTAAATTCATTGAAGTGGTGCATACAGTCGAAGATTACAGGAATGGCAATTGTTTGATGATGTTTGTGGATGAAACCCACCCAAGTTTTTGGGACATTTTAGACAAACATTGTGCTGTGCTATCTCACTGAAATAACACGCCGTACATATTTTGTCACATAATTCTTACATTGAATCAACGAGTCCTTGAAATACTAATGTAAAGCAGAGAATATTTACCAGTGCCATCGGGAATGTAATTCAAGATCCCCAGGTACGGGACATACGCTCTAACCACCTGTCATTAAATTAATATTGGTATGTATTTCCTCTTGGATTTAGAAGAAGATAAAAAATAATTTTCCAGAAAGAATGATAATGTTGGTTTTTTATCTGGGAAATAAAAGGAAATTGTTTGTCCCAATTTGTGCTCAGTCCTCGATTAATTTCCAAGTTGTCACGAACGTTCATTAGTAATTCAGTCACATAATTCAAAACGAATAAAAACGCTTCTTCCAAGGGTTTTGAAATCCGTTATCAAATGCATCACAAATGCACTAAGCAAGACCATCTCTGGCAAGCTCAGAATGAAAGTGATTGAGGTATTCTGAATGTGGCTTACTCGGGAATGGTCGAGGTAATCAGACTGCAGTAGAACCAAAAGAAAATTAACCTGAAGTTTGATGATAAAAATAAACATATTTCTTAGTAATACGGCAGATACATGAAAGGAACGGAAATGTTAAAGTGATTACAAAACCTTCTGATATTCGTATTTAAGATCGAAAACACGTGGGAACGTATCAAATAAATATACAACAAATTAAAAACCTATGACAAAATTGTAGTCATTTCATTTGTGTGAAACTACATGCAATTTTGATGTCTATGAGTCGTAATGCTTTGTTAGATTCGTTGATTCTCGAGGAAAATGAGCAAAACATTAATGAATATCCGTATGCTTTGTCTAAAAAATGTGATCTATTACAGACTTCTTAAAATTCATGTCAGAATGTGTGCTTTATTTCAATGGGCCTCTTAACAATTTGAAAACTTTTAAACATAGTATATAATTTCTTCTAGACCTTATAACATTGCAAGTAAAATCATGCTTCTTCTCTTGCGTGATTTCAAATAGATTGAAAGTCAACACGATTTAGTCTTAATTAAATCAACTGATATTGTCAACGTCATAACAGATTGACTGCAACGTGTATTTTTCCGCATCACTAGTATGTGCACCTCCCCTACACACACGCGCGCGCATTTTGACTTTGACAATTCTGGGTGTAAGAGTATACGTATATACATTTATTATGAGTCTGCATAAGAAAGCAGTGACTGGTCATGTGCCAATGTCAGCATAGAAAATGACGTAAACGTGTAAGTATTTTTGGGGGACACTGGTTGAATTACTAAATTCAATAAGCTTAAGCAATTTTAGATGTCAACGACAAGATGTATAATCAAAATGGATTCTCTGCATTTCTAGATTGCTTTCTGTATTTTCTCTAACGACATGACTGAAATCTTCGTGATTATGATTCAGATAAACCAGCGGTAAACCCTGCTCGACAGCCAATATGTCTGGGGCGCGCTCCATAGAAATGTTTAGCATAGAAATATGCAGACATTATCAATCAATTAGAGAGGTGGATAGACTAATTGCTGTGGATAGATTTACGGTTACTGTTTCACCTTTTACAATACTTTAGGTGCAGTTTATAAAATTATAAACTATTTCAAATAATGCATGAAGTGCAAAAGAGACGCGCATTAATAGAAGAAATATCTCACCTTTCAAGAGATTGTTAATCGGTGTGCACAGTTGGTACATGTCGATATACAAACATGTATGTGATAAAAATGTTTTATTATTGCAAGAACGAAATTTCTTAAAATTCAGGCCAGTAAAATCTGATACAAAAGCAGAACTTTACATTATATATCTAAACGGTAGCATAATTACTACCGTTCAGATACGAAGTACTTAACCACTTTTACCAGCCGTAAGCACACTGACTGAAGCTGAGCGAAAACCCTGAATATATACACTACAAAGCACGTGACTAACTGTAATGATGAACTCTTCCGAGTGAGACCATTCCTAGGAAATAAGAAGTAAGCTTCTTGCGTATAGACCTGATTTATACCCTTTATGTTAATCAATACAGTAAATTAATAAACTATAATGCCAAAGGACAAGTTGCAAAACTGACAGAAACCGGATATTGATACTTTTGGTAAACTCTACTCAATTATAAAAGCATGATTGATAAACGTAACTTATTATTTTTGGTCACAATGTTTCAGACATCATAAAGCATAATGACGTCATGAAGGACGCAATTACGAATATATCGTTTGGAAGGCGTACGATAAATTTGTACATACGAGACACTATAATTTAAGACCTCTTTGATTAAAACGACCATTATTTTGACCAGGAAGACGACGATGGCATAAATACGGAAACCAAGTTTTGACCCATGTGTAAGTTGACTTACATTATAGGGCAGTTTTATTAATCTACCTTTAAAAATAAAGAAATGAGAACAATGTTCCTGGATCATTTCGATCATCCTTCGTATTTACGAAATTCTGACAAAATAGTCATAAATGTTGTAATAAACACTTCTGCCTAATTACGTCTTTGTTAATATGCTTCATATGGTAATAATAATGATCATACATAAATCTTCCCTGAACAATTGTTCACTGAAGAATAAGAAATAAAGAAAATAAATCAATCAATTGGCTATGTTTGGGGGTTGGGGTGTTGTTGTTGTTGATTACCTCGCAGTACAGATGTTCTTATCTCTCGTAACAGATGGATATATCCCGCAGTATAAATGGTCCTATCCCTCAATACAAATATTTTCATCCCTCATAACAGATGTTTCTAACCCGCATTACAAATGTTCTTATCTATCGTAACAGATTGACCTATCCCTCATTACAGAAGGGCCTCCGTGTCCGAGAGGGTAAAGTCGCTGACTTTAACACTCACTCAGCCCCTCACCGCGTGGGTTCGAATCCCGGCAGGGTCATTCGGATTTTCATGTGAGGAAGCCTTCCAGCTGGCTTGCGGTAGGTCGGTAGTTCTACCCGGATGCTTTCGTGCATTCGGGATCTTCTTCCGCCTGTAATTAGCTGGACGTCGCTATATGACTGAAACAGTCGAAGCGACGGTTAAACTCAAATATGTAGTCAATAGTCATTACAGAAGTTCTTATCCCGCAGTTTATATATTCTTATCCCTCTTAACAGTTCTTATTCCGCAGAACAGATGTTCTTATCCCTCGTAACCGATGTTCTTATACCACATTACAGATTCTCTTATCCCACAGACTTTCTTTATGTTTTGATCTATGATTTTTTTTTCAGTTTTCTACAGATATACTGGCAATTATATGATTGCCAAGATGTTTATCGTTGTGTGGGGTGGGAAAGTGTGATAAAGATCCAGCCTGTGTGCGAAAAAAAGTTGGCATATACATAACATATATTTTTGTTGTTGTTTTTTTTTTACTTTTATTTCTTTTCAAGATCAAGTGGTCTTATCTAAGCATACAAGTATTTCAGAACACGTAAATCAGGTGTCGAGTAAGGCTGAAACGAGTCCATTTTTTCTACCTGGGTATTCATCAAACTTTTACCCGCGGGTACTCAGTTACTCGTGTCGATGTAGTAAATGACTAATAACGATTTACCACCTGTAATAACTAACCATTGAAGCCGTCGATTTTATCGCTTAATGATATGGACTCCGTACATCCAAAATACGCCTGTTTTGAACGCACATGAAAATACAAATGCAAATTTTTGACAAAATGTAGAAATATGCTAAATCATAGATCTACCATGAAGAATTGGCTATTGGTGTGTTTGCACATTATAGGAATTATTTAAAAAAAAGGTTGATATCGGGTAACGGGTAACAATTTTGTACGCAGTTACCGCCAATTTTCTACCCTACTCGGGTACACGGGTAATCGTTTCTGCCCTTGTGCCAAATGCATTCCCTTTAAAAATCCAAATATACGATGTATGTTATTAGTATTTAACATATTTTGGCGCTTTTTTATTTAGGAAGGAGCTTGACATTAAAGTACATGGCAAGAAAATAATACGATTATTTCAACAGTATTTTTAATGATCTAAAACTATCTTACTCAGAATTTTATACTAAATTGCTGAATGTATCCCAATACCGTGATAGAAAGTTGCATATCCTGCCGTTACAAATCGATTATGCCAGTTTAATTGTATGAAATGATGAAATGCCCATTTCTGTCCGAAAGATAATTTCCTGCAGGGCGATAGGGCCGAGAAATATCTTCCTGAGAACTTAAGGATTGAAATGAAAATGAAGTAATATTCTTCTCTGAAAAAAGACATATCTGTGTAAATTTATAAGCCCATCTGACGGTGAAATTCTGTTATAAACGATAATAACTCTTAAATTTAAAAGATGTGACTGAAATACAAACTACTTAAAATGAATATGAACTTTTATATCAGACTGAGAACTATCTGAGAAAAATCGATTGGCTGAAATCGGTATGAATAAAATAATACAAGGAACTATCAACGATGTACAATAACACCGGTAGTACCTTTATCAAGACTATAAATGAATTGTAAATGTGTTCATAATTAAAATCCAGACACATTGAATCGTTTTCAAGCGAAACAATAGCAGCGTATTCACAATATGTTATAATTACACCAAATCATACGAGACCCTGTGGCCAAGGGGTTAGAATGTCCGCCCCGTAAAGGTGGTTCGTTCGATTCTCAGCTGCAACACACCTAATTAGTCGAATCCATGGCTTGGCACTCAGCATAGGGGTGGTTGCAGGGCTAATTGGCACATTGTTATGAAAATGTGATAGAGTGTGCTATTATGGCACTTGTCTACGGTGTAATTTGACAGTGAAGCAGACCTACATACCTGTCTCTTGCTTACAAATGCTTTAACTGACTGAAATACCGTCGGTGGAACGTTAACCCAAGCAAGCAAACAAACAAGCCATATCCAGCAACGTATGTATGTGCGTTTACCTTTGTTCCTTGGTGATGATCTCCTCAGATATTTCTATCTGTAAGCATACCAGCATGGTTGCGTGAGGTCCGCCCTGATCTGCCTACGGGGACCGAGCAATCCACCCGTCTGTGCGTCATTGTCACCCCCGGTCTATAACAGTAACATATCAGCGCCAGACTTAATATAACTCAATTGGGTCGTGTTGCAATTGGCACTTTCGTGATATTACCCAAACCAAAACAGTCAATTAGTCGTCTTAATGTTTCAGATTTAAGACGAAATGGTTGAAAAGGCAAACGTAGCACGGCGGATATACCATCTTCGAGAAGCACAAATCAATTAGTATTGTTCTCGCAACATTCTTTTTATTGTTATCAAATAAGAGTTTTAGAGTTTTCAAATGTTACGTGTTTCGTGTGCTTGGAAGGTGGTGGCATGAAAGTTAACATGCAATTCCTTTGGACAAGCAAAGAAATAAAAACAGACAGATATTTTCCTTAAACCTATGTAGTTTTGTTTACAGTCATTCCAGTAAACATACATACTAGGAATTCAATCATGAAGTAGATGAAAGCGTATTGTTGTTCGTATCACGTCGTTATGGAATTATAGACTCGGTACGTTAATTTTCAATACATGTTCGTATTATTCCCCTTTATTGAATAGACAAAGATTTCATGTTTTGAAAGAACATTTTACGCCTGAGAAGGTCGTAGAAAAGTAAATGATCAAACCCTGTGTGTTTGTTTGTATGTTTGGTTTAACGTCCCACCGACAGTATTTCAGGCATTTGAAGACATGTAGTGCTGCCACACTGCGGTATCACGCCGTAGATATGTGGCATAATACTACACCCAGTCACATTATTCTGACACCGGGCCATCAGTCTTGGAACTTTCATGTTATGATGAGCGCCAAGAAAAGAAACCAGTACCATTTTTTAGGAGTTTGGTATGTCACGAACATGGATCGAAACCACGACCTCCCGGGCACTGTGTGTGTGTGTGTGTGTGTGCGCGCGCGCGCGCGTTTGTCTTCTGATGCAAGTTTAGTAGGAAATAAAATATATCTATGATATTTTATATAATGAGATCATCGTCAGATCAGGTCATTACTTACTTAAACGTAGATGCAGATGTCAGACATACTCCATGGGCCGGGGGATAAAATCTATTTGTATGTCTTTTATTGCAACAAGAGGGTTAACATTATTTAAGGTAAAGTCCCTGTAATGGTTCTGCTATGTCTTCGATCACTTAACCTCTACCAAGATAACCAAGATACCATAATGAAACATTAGGAAACCTTTGTTATCTCCATGAAAGGCCATGAGGTAGAATGTAGAAACATACCTGAAATAAGTAAAGAAGGTTATGTACATGATATTTTATAAAGAGGGGAGACAATTAAAATATGGGGAGTTGAAATAGACAGGATGAACTATTTGTTATCTACACCTAGAATCGTCTAATTGATATAATTTTGATTGAGTATTGATATTTTGTAGAATTGCTTACAAGACGATAGTTCGAAGAAAGTTGCAACTAGTAGGTGATGATGAGTTACATTATATATAAAAAAACAAACTGAGTGCAGATTTTTTAGAACAGAGAATACAATGCTGGTATTTTGGGTGCAGACCAATATTGTCCATTTCGATTTAATAAACATCAAAGATTTTCCGGATTATTGCAATTAATGCCTTTTAGCGGAGTACACTTGCATGCAAAGAAATTTAAATCTTTGTGTTAGAGAGGGAAAAATAAGAAAAAAGAAATTAAATAGAAACTATCTATGGTGGCATATAAAATTTCTGCCAGCCACTTATCCACTTAGCTATGTCGAAACTTTTCTGAAAAATTGTCACATAGTCAGTTAGTATCTGGCAAGTAGAAAACTTTCGTGTTATCCTCTTAAGTATCTTAACAGAACAAAACTGCCTGTTAGTGCCCACTACTGCCAGCCATATATCCACTTAAGATAACTGGATATCTCGCCTTTTTTCAAGTTAGTCAGTTAAATTATGTGGATAACAAGGAACCTTTCACATAATTATCTGTAAAAAGGCATGGTATCCAGTTAAAATAAGTGAATATGTGATTGGCAGTAGTGGGCACTAACAGACAGTTTAATCATATTATGATACCTAAGTAGATAACTTGAAAATTTGCTACTTGCCAGATACTAACTGAATATATGACATTTTTTCAGAAAAGTTTCAACATAGCTAAGTGGATAAGTGGCTGGCAGAAATATGCCACCATAACTATCCAATTATTTATTGCTCATACATAATACCTTGATATTCTTTTACCACTGCAATTGTTTTAGGTCTAAGGCATACTAAACTGCATCTCAGCATCAAATTTTATGACAGAATCTGACGTCATCAGTGATTCTCTACGAAAATCATAAGGAGCATGCCGGAAATAGACGGAGAAATATGGCTGCTTGTTTTTAAAGCCGATCTGTTAGAATTCATGTTATTTGACAAGAGAAGAAAATAGGAATTCTGATATTGCAGATAAATTATTTATTTCAACGCATTTTAATGATATATTCAATGCTACACAATGTATCACAAAATATTTGTCTCTGATTGTTTAGAAAAAAATCATAATATTGACCACAGTTATGTATTTTAAGATTGTTAAACAAATTATAGTATCAGTGAACAAAGTAAGCACCAATAACATTACTACTGTTGTTTTAATAATATCACCGTCACTGACTAATATATAAACAAATTATGAATATGAAATCGGAATGGAAACATATTTATGAAGTATGATTGATTTGTTTATTTATTGGGTTTACTGCCTAGTGGGGTTGTTTTTGTTTGTTTTTTTGTCGCTTTGACAGTATATATAGACGTCAAGCTAATTACAGGTGGAGGAAGACGCCGAATGCACTGGGGCACCCGTTTAAACCACCGACCTTCCGCAAACCAGCTGGAAGGCTTCCTCACATGAATATTCGAGTGACCCTGCCGGGAATTCTAACCCACGCGGTGAGGGGCTGAGTGAGTGTGAAACTCAGCGATTTTGCCCTCTCGGCCACAGAGGCCCCCTTATGATTTATGGAATGGCTGAATAGTAAATATGTATTACAATACTGGTACTGTAGAATTCAGTATCAAGAACAATACTCGTATGATGAGGTTCACAACAATAATATCTCGTTTGAGGGATCCAGTAAAGCACAATAAAATGTTTTATTAATCCTTTCAATCTACAAGATTGACAATTAAAATTCAAAATTAAAATCAAATCAAATTCTAATTAAAATTGCAATTTCTGGTACAAACTGGCTTAGAGATTAAGGGTATAGGATTTCATTATAGAACGAAATAGTCATACTCTCAGCTTAACCATATAGTATCAAACATACCTATTCTATTATTTTACTCGTCTTACACTTTCCAAGGTACTCATGAATATTTATCTCAAACAGTTTACTACTCCAGTTTCGTTACAATGATGATAAAAATTTTCTTTACCTATATTAGCTTGAAAACGTATCAGAAGACTAGATAAATGTAACAGCATGTTTATATCAGACAGAAGTAATACATCTATGGTGTACAGTAACGGCACTCATCACGCAAGAGACATTTCACATCAGGAATTGAGTGCATATTTCTTTCATGAGAAGTGCATCATCTAAATCACCCGCTGGCATTGTAACAACAAACAGCATGACATCTAATCGGATCACAGATGTGGTATAAGAATTATATACTGTATATTTTTATTGTATTAATGATGCGTTTCAAACGAGAGACATTACCTGGTATTAAAATAAATATTTATACGAGGGGTATTCAAACAGTTCGCGAAAAAGTGTTCTCATTTCTTTATTTTAGATGGCACTATGATGTAGGTCGATAAAGTGCCATTTTGCCATATTGTTTATGTAAACATTAGATCTGTACCCCTGTCGTGGAATAAAATATGGTTTCCGGAGTAACGTCATCGTCGTCTTCCCGGTCTAAAATGTTGTCGTTTTGATGAAAAAGGTCTCATGTTATAGTGTCTCAAAGGTACATTTTTTATCGTACGCCTTTCAAACTCCATATACGTAATGCGAGAACAATTACAATGTAGTTCATGTCGTCATTTTGATTTCTAACGGCAAAAATATAAACAAACGATGCATTATCTGCAGACTGATGTAAATAGGAGTCTTGAGCATAAACAGCCATCAAATTTTGTGTTCTGAATGAAATTGCCAAGACTTAATTTATTAAAATGATACGTAATGACAATAATGAAACTGCCGAGAGAAAACAGTGTTATTCAAATGGTACAAGCGGTTTGAGTTGGACATGGAAAACCTCGTTGATGACGAGCGCAGCGGCCGTCAGGTAACGAAGACGTCGTCGCACGACACCGCCGTCTAAGAGTTACTTAGCAGAGATCGGCGCATTGCCATCCCTCAAACTATGTACAAAATGGACTGTAGCAATGGGACTGTCTTCAACATAATTCATAACCACCCAAATATATGTATGCGATATGTATGTACCTGTTTGTATATTTTGAATAGGATGAAGCGGTGTTCTTCATTCGTTGTAAATGTGTATGAATGTTGACTCTGACGTCGTTTTTTTTTTTGTTGGGCCGGGATTCGTTTGATAACGTTACTATTGTTACAACTGTACGACGTGTATGCAAGCGATTCGTGTGAAATTTTGTAATTTTACTGCTACTGTATTATATTTTACTGGTCAGAATTTTCAGATATAACGTTCGTGTAACAAAGAAATGCGAGAACTTTTCCGCGAACTTTGTGAACACCCCTTGTATGCACTAGTACAACCATTAGCACTATTAGATATGTCGTGTACGTTCAGGTATCCTGACAGAAAATCCTCCCACACCGGGCGTGGTAAAAAGCATTTTACGAGGACAGCTCCAGGATCGACTGTCCCAGTGTCAGAATAATGTGACTGGGTATGGTGTTTACGAGGTGCTATCACGATGATGTATAACTATGTTTGTCTCATGTAGACAACTGGACAAATGTCGATGGGACCTTAACCAAATCAAACGAATAAAATTAACAAGGGTGGAATGATTTGTTCAAATTTTCAATTACATGTAATTGCAATTTTTGTATTAGTATTTCTGTTGTTTAATTACAGTGCTCTTAAGTGTTATTTCAAAATGGAAGAATCCCAGAGGAGAACTATCGATCCTTTCGTTATATGATGGTTTGTTTTTCAGCTGTTAAACTTTGCATTTGTCAGCAATTTAGCCTTAAAATGTCCATGATAAAAGTTTCTAGACTGACTATGACAGTTTATATATGCTTTTAGGTGTAAAATTGTGTTTAAGTTGAATATTGAGAGAGCGAATATACAAACCAAGTCACATTCAAATCACTTCCAATGAAATAATCTTAATTGAAGGATATGGAAAAAATGGTGGAGAGCTACATTTCTCTGATGTCGAGAAAGATACGAAACTCGAAACTTTACAAATATGATTTTTTTCCCCAATAAAATGAAAACGTAAACAAATGGGAGCATTGTTATTAAAACTTGCGATCGAGTTCTTGGGTATGATTGGACGTTCTTAAACAGCAATTAGCGAGGTTTGACAATGCGAAAGAGTAATAAAAGGAAAATACGGTCGATGTATTGAAATACTTTGAAAAAAATGCTTATATAAATATTACATTGCTTCATTCTTATATTTATTTTCCATGAAATATTATCATTTATGCAAAAAAAAAATAATTTCACCCGTTAACAAATTGTGATATTCATTAAATAAAAATAAAATACATTGAGATCATATTATGTATGCTACCTATTCAAATACATGTCCGCCTCATCTCTGGTAGCCATATAATTGTCTTCAGCAAAATTTGGAAAACACAAAAAAATATACTGAAGGCAACAAACTCAACATTAACCCTCTACCTTTGACACATTGACAAACAGGGCTGATCTAGATACGACTACAGGGAGAGGTTAGATCAGGTTAGACCAGGTTAGATCAGGTTAGACCAGGTTAGACCAGGTTAGATCAGGTTAGACCAGGTTAGATCAGGTTAGACCGGGTTAGACCAGGTTAGACCAGGTTAGATCAGGTTAGACCAGGTTAGATCAGGTTAGACCAGGTTAGATCAGGTTAGATCAGGTAAGACCAGGTTTATCATACAATATTGAAGCTTAGATTCTTGACTTGACTTGACTTGACTATATTGGTTTACCGTCGCTTCGACAGTATTTCGGTCATGTAGCGACGTCCAGCTAATTACAAGTGGAGGAAGACTTCGAATGCAGCTTACAGTCTACATTCTGCGTAAAAAAAGGAAATCTTTGCTTTGCTTCACACTCTTTTTTTTAATTATAAAACCTATATTAATATTCATAAAGTCACGAATTTGTATGTTAATATCATCAGAAGAGTTAACAGAGCTGACCAAGATGAAACAGCAACTGACTTGACTATTTGAGTTTACCGTCGCTTCGACAGTAGTTCAGTCATATAGCGACGTCCAGCTAATTACAGGTGGATGAGGACCCGGAATGCACGGAGGCATCCGGGTAAAACCACCGACCTACTGCAAGCCAGCTACAAGGCTTTCTCTCATGAAAGTCCGAATGACCTTGATGGGATTCAAACCCACGCGGTGAGGAGCTGAGTGAGTGTTAAAGTCAGCGACTTTACCCTCTCGGCCACGGAGGCCCCAAACAGCAACTGGGAAAAGCTGTATTATCAGGGTCTCCTCTGTTTGCTAAAAATCTGTAGCACAGATCCTATAGACTGCGTGAAAAGGACTATCTCTTGTCTTACATACTACAGAAAGGAAATTCCCTTATTTCATATACTACTCAAAATAAAATCTATAGATTAATGTTCACCAAGTCATAATTTTGTGCAAGAATATTCATGGGGTGAAGTTTCTTTAATGAGTATCTTTTTGACTTAAAATGTAAACCTAATTTTAGGTCCATTAAACATTTTAACTAATCCTGCTAAGTCTTGAAAACCACGTGTTGTCAGCGGGAATTGACCATGCAACATTCTGTGCAAAACAAGCATATAAAAATATAATGAACTTTCTTCTTAGATGTGCTATTTCACACAGACAACCTTCTGAAACACATACAGGGCGTTTGATAACCCATCCTTTAACAAACTCTTCTTTGATGGACAGCTGGAGTGTCGCTTATTAAGTCGCTTTTCACGATCCATTTTACCGACAAATATCTCAATTAATGGGTAATTACTGTATTTGACTCATGATCGGTATCAGTGTATTTAAGTAACTTGATTTTAATAGCATTCAAGGATGTTCTTTCGCCCTTTATTTTGATAATGAACCGAGATCACTCGATAGCCTCAGATTCACGTGATATTAGTGCACCGGAAATCAAAGAAGGAAATCCTGCTGTTTGTTTTGCGTGTCTCAGTTTTTTTGGTGTTTTTTTTTTTTTTTTTTTTTTTTTTTTTTTACTTCTAAAACGACTTGCTGTTTCAGATTGCTTTATATAGTGACACGCTGTGAGGGGGAGTGTAATGATACTGAAAAAGAAGTTTTAAATCGCACTAGCTCTGTGTTCAATTGTAAAACTATCAGAGCGCTTGATATAATCTCAATTTGATAAGCGTAACGACCTCGACAAGGTTGCAAGATAACGTTCTTTTAATGTTGGGTTTATAATTCGACAAAGGTCCGCGCTTACAGATGGACTTTATACTTTAGACAAACATACATGTAGGATAATTTGATTTACTTTCGATATTGCGGTATTCGTGATCAAGTTTACGTTATTTCTTATATATAACAATAAGTTACAGCAACATTCAAAGTAGTTTTTTTTTTCTTCTGGTTCATTGTTTCTTACTTCAATGAGAATTTCGACGTTTTCTTTTCAGTTATGCAAATATCAAATATTTATCGGGATTTTGTTGTTGTTGTTGTTTGTATTCCTTTTGTGTGTCTGTTTACACATGTATTTATATTTTTATATTGTTACTTCGGATAGATGAAGTTAAAGAACTTAAGTAGTTGGAAAACAGCATTATGCTTTGCCAAATATGAATAAGTTTCTTAAAATTGACGAAGTAGGATTTAGATACTAATATATTATTATGAATGTATTTATTTCTTTATAGCGATATACATGGGGTATCTTGAAAGAGGCGCAAACCGTAAGCCAGCAGAGAGGAAAATATTTGATAGAAATACAAATATAGAGAATATAACAAATGAAATTAAATGAAAAAGGAGGCATACACCTTGCTTAAGAAACTTTTGTTTCAAAAACATCGCGACTGCGCCGTATTTTCTTTTCAAAAGTATGATTAGAAAGTATCACTGGATCCGTAATATCCAGTGTCCGTAAGGCGGACCAGTTAAAGAAAGTGACACAGGTTGCAAATGTATTCTGCAGCACGTGAAACGACTCCAAAGCGTTAGATAAAATAGAAATTCAATTTCAAACTTCAAAGGAGTTTTGCCTTTTTTAAGAATTTTTCTTATCTTGTTGCCTCTTTTGTGATTTTTCTATTCTGACGGTGAACTTTGGTGTCGATTTTATTACAATTTTCAGTGAAAGTAAATGCATTTTCACACCAATGGGTATTGTCTTTCTAATGTTCTGTCTAAAACCAATATTTCTACACATTAATGTTTGTAAACAGTTCGATTAGGGTCGCTCTCGTGTCTTTATTATTCGGAATTGTATAAGGTCTACAGATATAACTGAGGCAATAAATATGATAGTACCACTAATACTTCCGACGATATCGATCTATCTGCATCTTAACTTCAAACGCATATGATCTGCTCAGACTAGAGAGAGATAATTGTTACCCAGTTCAACGGATACATCTTTTCTTAAAGCAGAGAAAAGGAATCCGCATCAGAGGGTTATTGGTTCGAAGCATTATTTATGAATGTCCGCTCTAGCTTGATTACATAAACCATGTTACCTTTAATATTTTCATTGTCTCAAAAATTTTATTTTTGTAATAAAATCACGACTGATTGATGTAATAAATTTAAAGCATTTTAAAGAAACGGTCTAAAATATACTCACTTAAAAAAAATATTTGCACTCGTATAAAACTACATGAGTATTGATTGACCAATATGACGTGCATTTTATTTCGAAGAATTGCTATTTTAGAGGATTGTTCGCAGTCCAAATGATTTTAAGAAAAACACTTAACGAAATGCCATAAGTATTATTCGTTCATTTTCGACAAGCTCGGAATGGAAGTTTGTGTAGAGAAATGGTCGAGGAGATCAATTTGGATCTATGCCGAACATTAAAGATGACTGACGACATCGCCTGGTTATCTTCATTGTACATATATTATATACCTTTACCATATATTTCACAGAGGTTCATAAGCAATGCTCAATTTCAGGAAAATACTGACAACACAAAAGGCACTAAGAAGTTATCTAAGAATATTCATTAGAAAACTTTGATGAGAGATATCTCACAATCGTATGCAAGTATATATGCGTAAAATCAAAGAAGTATTTGGGGTTTGTGCGTGTGTGTGTTCCATCGGTCACCCTGATTACTTACCTTGTGTAATGATTGTTTGTTTCCTTGATTTCTTTCCGTGCAAGTACGCTAATGATTAATATGAATATAATACAGCATGGCGTTCAGGTCATAATCCCATAATGCTGAAACGTTAATGATTTGGATTTATTTTGGGTTCATTCATTCAATTGTTCATAGAAATTAAACGCTTACGCCAAGAAATAATGAGAGTCCATGTATAACATGTTTCATTTTTACTTATGTTAATACAAATGACTAAAATTCTCTACCGCATGACTCATGAGGATTGCCAAGTCAGCAATCCCTTCAGTGCTATGTAGATTAACTAGTGGTTAGTTTTTTTTTGTTGTTTTTTTTGTGTTTTTTTTAAAAGTACATGTTTAAAATATGTTAAAAACATAATGTCATTTTAGGGATTTAATACATGATATTTTTTCGTGTGTACTATATGATTTTTTCCCCTGTTATTATTTTCTGCATAGTTAAAATATGTATATATATTTTTTTTTTTTTTATCATGTAAATATTTCAAGTTGTTTTGTATATGTCTTATGGATTTTATATTTTATGCATACAATGTACAACGCCATTGAATATGTATTCATCATAGAAATAGGCGTTTAACCAAATTAAACAGTTTCAGTTACAGTTTCAGTGGTTTTTGTACTGAGGAGAGAAGATTAAAGCCAGGTTATAATTGTCAATAGAAACATTAATGTAGGGCACATCTACTGGACATACAAAATTCATACATAAAATTCTCATCGTTTATTTTGATCATATCAGATAAAGCTTTTTTCTTAATGCATGAGTGATTTTTTCCTTCCTTTTATTTTATTTATGTTGGTAAGGTATCTACACTGTTTCATATTTTATTGGTTAGGTGTCTATACTGTTTCATATTTTATTGGTTAGGTGTCTACACTGTTTCATATTTTATTGGTTAGGTGTCTATATTGTTTCATATTTTATTGGTTAGGTGTCTACACTGTTTCATATTTTATTGGTTAGGTGTCTATATTGTTTCATATTTTATTGGTTAGGTGTCTACACTGTTTCATATTTTATTGGTTAGGTGTCTACACTGTTTCATATTTTATTGGTTAGGTGTCTATACTGTTTCATATTTTATTGGTTAGGTGTCTATACTGTTTCATATTTTATTGGTAAGGTGTCTACACTGTTTCATATTTTATTGGTTAGGTGTCTATACTGTTTCATATTCTATTGGTTAGGTGTCTACATTGTTTCATATTCTATTGGTTAGGTGTCTACACTGTTTCATATTTTATTGGTTAGGTGTCTATACTGTTTCATATTTTATTGGTTAGGTGTCTACATTGTTTCATATTCTATTGGTAAGTTGTCTACACTGTTTCATATTTTATTGGTTAGGTGTCTATACTGTTTCATATTTTATTGGTTAGGTGTCTATACTGTTTCATATTTTATTGATTAGGTATCTATACTGTTTCATATTTTATTGGTTAGGTGTCTATACTGTTTCATATTTTATTGGTTAGGTATCTATACTGTTTCATATTTTATTGGTTAGGTGTCTACACTGTTTCATATTTTATTGGTTAGGTATCTACACTGTTTCATATTTTATTGGTTAGGTGTCTATACTGTTTCATATTTTATTGGTTAGTTATCTACACTTTTTCATATTCTATTGGTTAGGTGTCTACACTGTTTCATATTTTATTGGTTAGGTGTCTACACTGTTTCATATTTTATTGGTTAGTTATCTACACTGTTTCATATTTTATTGGTTAGTTATCTACACTGTTTCATATTTTATTGGTTAGGTGTCTATACTGTTTCATATTTTATTGGTTAGGTGTCTACACTGTTTCATATTTTATTGGTTAGGTGTCTATACTGTTTCATATTTTATTGGTTAGGTGTCTATACTGTTTCAATATTTATTGGTTAGGTGTCTATACTGTTTCATATTTTATTGGTTAGGTGTCTACACTGTTTCATATTTTATTAGTTAGGTGTCTATACTGTTTCATATTTTATTGGTTAGGTGTCTATACTGTTTCATATTCTATTGGTTAGTTATCTACACTGTTTCATAGTTTATTGGTTAGGTGTCTATACTGTTTCATATTTTATTGGTTAGGTGTCTACACTGTTTCATATTTTATTGGTTAGGTGTCTATACTGTTTCATATTTTATTGGTTAGGTGTCTATACTGTTTCATATTTTATTGGTTAGTTATCTACACTGTTTCATATTTTATTGGTTAGGTGTCTATACTGTTTCATATTTTATTGGTTAGGTGTCTACACTGTTTCATATTTTATTGGTAAGGTGTCTACACTGTTTCATATTCTATTGGTTAGGTGTCTACACTGTTTCATATTTTATTGGTAAGGTGTCTACACTGTTTCATATTCTATTGGTTAGGTGTCTATACTGTTTCATATTTTATTGGTTAGGTGTCTACACTGTTTCATATTTTATTGGTTAGGTGTCTACACTGTTTCATATTTTATTGGTTAGGTGTCTACACTGTTTCATATTTTATTGGTTAGGTGTCTATACTGTTTCATATTTTATTGGTTAGGTATCTATACTGTTTCATATTTTATTGGTTAGGTATCTATACTGTTTCATATTTTATTGGTTAGGTGTCTATACTGTTTCATATTTTATTAGTTAGGTGTCTATACTGTTTCATATTTTATTAGTTAGGTATCTACACTGTTTCATATTTTATTGGTTAGGTATCTACACTGTTTCATATTTTATTGGTTAGGTATCTATACTGTTTCATATTTTATTGGTTAGGTATCTATACTGTTTCATATTTTATTGGTTAGGTATCTATACTGTTTCATATTCTATTGGTTAGGTGTCTATACTGTTTCATGTTTTATTGGTTAGGTATCTATACTGTTTCATATTTTATTGGTTAGTTATCTACACTGTTTCATATTTTATTGGTTAGGTGTCTATACTGTTTCATATTTTATTGGTTAGGTATCTATACTGTTTCATATTTTATTGGTTAGGTATCTATACTGTTTCATATTTTATTGGTTAGGTATCTATACTGTTTCATATTTTATTGGTTAGGTTCTATACTGTTTCATGTTTTATTGGTTAGGTATCTATACTGTTTCATATTTTATTGGTTAGGTAATCTATACTGTTTCATATTCTATGGTTAGGTATCTATACTGTTTCATATTCTATTGGTTAGGTGTCTATACTGTTTCATATTTTATTGGTTAGGTATCTATACTGTTTCATATTTTATTGGTTAGGTATCTATACTGTTTCATATTCTATTGGTTAGGTGTCTATACTGTTTCATATTTATTGGTTAGGTATCTATACTGTATTCATATTTTATTGGTTAGGTGTCTATACTGTTTCATATTCTATTGGTTAGGTATCTATACTGTTTCATATTTTATTGGTTAGGTATCTATACTGTTTCATATTTTATTGGTTAGGTATCTATACTGTTTCATATTTTATTGGTTAGGTGTCTATACTGTTTCATATTTTATTGGTTAGGTATCTATACTGTTTCATATTTTATTGGTTAGGTATCTATACTGTTTCATATTCTATTGGTTAGGTATCTATACTGTTTCATATTCTATTGGTTAGGTGTCTATACTGTTTCATATTTTATTGGTTAGGTGTCTATACTGTTTCATATTTATTGGTTAGGTATCTAACTGTTTCATATTTTATTGGTTAGGTATCTATACTGTTTCATATTTTATTGGTTAGGTGTCTCTACTGTTTCATATTTTATTGGTTAGGTATCTATACTGTTTCATATTTTATTGGTTAGGTATCTATACTGTTTCATATTTATTGGTTAGGTGTCTTACATGTTTCATATTTTATTGGTTAGGTATCTATACTGTTTCATATTTTATTGGTTAGGTGTCTATACTGTTTCATATTTTATTGGTTAGGTGTATATACTGTTTCATATTTTATTGGTTAGGGTTACTATACTGTTTCATATTTTATTGGTTAGGTGTCTATACTGTTTCATATTTTATTGGTAAGGTATCTATACTGTTTCATATTTTATTGGTTAGGTGTCTATACTGTTTCATTTATGTTATCTATGTTCAGTTTATGGTTAGTCTATACTGTTTCATATTTTATTGGTTAGGTGTCTATACTGTTTCATATTTATTGGTTAGGTATCTATACTGTTTCATATTTTATTGGTTAGGTATCTACACTGTTTCATATTTTATTGGTTAGGTGTCTATACTGTTTCATTTTATTGGTTAGGTGTCTATACTGTTTCATATTTATTGGTTAGGTGTCTATACTGTTTCATATTTATTGGTTAGGTTCTATACTGTTTCATATTTTATTGGTTAGGTTCTATACTGTTTCATATTTTATTGGTTAGGTTCTAACTGTTTCATATTTTATTGGTTAGGGTTCTATACTGTTTCATATTTTATTGGTTAGGTGTCTATACTGTTTCATATTTTATTGGTTAGGTGTCTATACTGTTTCATATTTTATTGGTTAGGTATCTACACTGTTTCATATTTTATTGGTTAGGTGTCTACACTGTTTCATATTTTATTGGTTAGGTGTCTATATGTTTCATATTTATTGGTTAGGTGTCTATACTGTTTCATATTTATTGGTTAGGTGTCTATAACTGTTTCATATTTATTGGTTAGGTGTCTATACTGTTTCATATTTTATTGGTTAGGTTCTAACATGTTTCATTTTATTGGTTAGGTGTCTATACTGTTTCATTTTTATTTGGTTAGGTATGTCTACACTGTTTCATATTTTATTGGTTAGGTGTCTACACTGTTTCATATTTATTGGTTAGGTATACTGTTTCATATTTTATTGTTAGGTATCACTTTTCATATTTTATTGGTTAGGTCTAACTGTCATATTATTGTAGTTCTAACGTTTCAATTTTATTGGTTAGGTGTCTACACTGTTTCATATTTTATTGGTTAGGTGTCTAACTGTTTCATATTTTATTGGTTAGGTGTCTACACGTTTCATATTATGTTAGGTGTCTATACTGTTCAATTTTATTGTTAGGTTCTACACTGTTTCATATTTTATTGGTTAGGTAGTCTACACTGTTTCATATTTTATGGTTAGGTGTCTAACTGTTTCATATTTTATTGGTTAGTGTCTAACTGTTTCATTTTATTGGTTAGGTATCTACACTGTTTCATATTTTATTGGTTAGGTGTCTATACTGTTTCATAATTTAGAGGGGTTAGGTGTCTAAACTGTGTCATATTTTAATTGGTTAGGTATCTACACTGTTTCATATTTTAGTGGTTAGGTGTCTATATTGTTTCATATTTATTGGTTAGGTGTCTACACTGTTTCATATTTTATTGGTTAGGTTCTATACTGTTTCATATTTTATTGGTTAGGTGTCTAACTGTTTCATATTTTATTGGTAGGGTCTACACGTTTCATATTTTATTGGTTAGTGTCTACACTGTTTCATATTTTATTGGTTAGGTGTCTATACTGTTTCATATTTTATTGGTTAGGTGTCTATACTGTTTCATATTTTATTGGTTAGGTGTCTACACTGTTTCATATTTTATTGGTTAGGTGTCTATACTGTTTCATATTTTATTGGTTAGGTGTCTACACTGTTTCATATTTTATTGGTTAGGTATCTACACTGTTTCATATTTTATTGGTTAGGTGTCTATACTGTTTCATATTTTATTGGTTAGGTATCTATACTGTTTCATATTTTATACGTTCTACTTACGATACAAACAGACTTTACAGCAGATGAATAGTAAGTAGGATTAATTTGAAGTACGTTCTTGTTTTATACAGACAGGCAGATAGAACTCGCAACCCTTACAAACATTGCTGTCCTGGTTTAATTTTGTATTCCTTTTTTCTCCAGGAAAAATATCTGCAGCAATCCTGGAGCCAAGCTAATGCTACCAATTCTAAATGTTGACAAATTATATAAAGGAATTTGAATATCTGTTTTTCCTCAACAAAACCAACTTGGTTTTATAAATAAGGGAAGCAGTTCTGACTTTCAGCAAGCATAATGATATGAAATATCCAAATATTCGTTCTGACTTTAAAATAACGACACTAAATCCCTCTCAGCCATTTGCATTAGGTCGTTTACTTTGATTACAAGTACTCAAAACTTTGTTTTGCCTATAATTGTTAATCTAATTTGTAACATTAATTATGTTTAAATGTTATATTTTCTCAAAAGCTTAAGGATATTCCTTCAGCGCTTCTTAAAACTAAATAATCGTCATCACTTCATGTCATTGCTTCCTGTGTTAGATGGTTCCTGTAGAAATACTTAAATCACACAAAATGCCTCATTTGAAATTGGTTTAGCCACAGATGTGGCATTCAGTAGTCATACATGCTAACCATGTAGACAAAGTCCCCAAATGACTGAATTACTCTTAACATTTCCTAACCAAAAACAAACAAAAATATCTGAAGACGTGTGTCTATGCTAAATACCATACACTGAATATAAGTCATCGATAAAAATATTTTATAGGTATTTTAAACTTTTAAGTAATTCACCCAGCATCTGTATGTACTCAATAGCATCATATGATCCATCAGTATGGCTTGACTTCCTCATATTTCATAAAATTGTAAAATTTACCTCGACAATTTCTAAAGAAACGTTAATTTGTCTGAAAGGTTATTGATTTCAACTGAAGGACATGAACTCGTCTTTCTATTCATAACCTGTTTTATTGAAGCGACGCCTGGCGTGAAATAGCTTTCCGTGAAAGATATGTCGCTATTTAAATCTGTTCAACTTAAGAAATATTGAATACTCACCAGCAGCGATTACGTCAGGTTCTTAGACTGTATGGATTTAAATGACTAATTTTATAAATCTGTAATTGTAAATATAATGGCGAAAGTTCGTTTCGTTGAAGACTTTGTTGCCAAAAGTATGAGCTCGAAATGTGGAAAATAAGCCAATTTGAGTTTTTTCGTTTTTAATGAGCATTACATATTTACACCAAGCTTAGTTAATGGCCCTCTGCGTACTAGATATGCTTCTGAACTACTTTTATATGGTTATTTTTCAGTAAATCTAACAACTAATTTGTTACATTTAAGGCCAATTATATGTCATAATGATACAATTTTCATGAAAATATAATATGACATTGGCATATTGTAGTTTAACACAAATGGTACATAATGTGTAAATACCTGCAGTAAAATAACAGCTGAACGTATTGAAATGTTAATCAAATAACGCAATTTAGTATTTTGGATGGATGCCAAAATACTCTCATTGTTTACATTTTGTGTCGGTGAGTATTCCCGGAGAAAGTGATCGAAAATAACTTGTATCATTGCTGTTTATATAATATTTGCTGTTTGTATAATATTTGTATAATTGCTGTTTGTATAATATTTGTATAATTTCTGTTTGTATAATATTGTATATTTGCTGTTTGTATAATATTTACTGTTTGTATAATATTTGTATAATTGCTGTTTGTATAATATTTGTATATGGCTATTTGTATAATATTTGTATAATTTCTGTTTGTATAATATTTGTATAATTTCTTAATGTATAATTGCGGTTTGTATAATGTTTGTTTGATTGCTATTTGTATTATATTTGTATAATAGCTATTTGTATAATATTTGTATAATAGCTATTTGTATGATATTTGTATAATTGCTATTTGTATGATATTTGTATAATTGCTATTTGTATGATATTCGTATGATTGCTATTTGTATGATATTTGTATAATTGCTATTTGTATGATATTTGTATAATTGCTATTTGTATGATATTCGTATGATTGCTATTTGTATAATATTTGTATAATAGCTATTTGTATAATATTTGTATAATTGCTATTTGTATGATATTTGTATAATTGCTATTTGTATGATATTCGTATGATTGCTATTTGTATAATTGCTATTTGTATAATTGCTATTTGCATTATATTTGTATAATTGCTATTTGTATTATATTTGTATAATAGCTATTTGTATAATATTTGTATAATAGCTATTTGTATGATATTCGTATGATTGTTATTTGTATAATATTTGTATAATAGCTATTTGTATGATATTTGTATAATTGATATTTGTATGATATTTGTATGATTGTTATTTGTATAATATTTGTATAATAGCTATTTGTATAATATTTGTATAATAGCTATTTGTATGATATTTGTATAATTGCGCTTTGTATGATATTTGTATAATTGCTATTTGTATGATATTTGTATAATTGCTATTTGTATGATATTTGTATAATTGCTATTTGTATGATATTTGTATTGTTGCTATTTGTATGATATTTGTATAATTGCTATTTGTATGATATTTGTATTATTGCTATTTGTATGATATTTGTATAATTGCTATTTGTATGATATTTGTATTATTGCTATTTGTATGATATTTGTATAATTGCTATTTGTATGATATTTGTTTTTTTATGATATTTTTATTATTGCTATTTGTATGATATTTGTATGATTGCTATTTGTATAATTGCTATTTGTATGATATTTGTATAATTGCTATTTGTATAATATTTGTATAATTACTATTTGTATGATATTTGTGTTATTGCTGTTTTTATGTTATTTGTATAATTGTTATTTGTACGATATTTGTATAATTGTTATTTGTATGATATTTGTATAATTGTTATTTGTATAATATTTGTATGATTGCTATTTGTATAATATTAAGTCAAATCTTGTTTTAGATGGACTTGGTATAATATATGTATATTGGAATAGAAAACGTGGGCTAGTTCCTTCTTCCTGAAAAGAAATTAAGTTCTATGTATAACAAAGGTGCCATTATTCCTTTCCAATGTTTGCATATTGCATTACATATCCTATTAAATTAATTGAAATACATATTCATGATTTTTCGAATTTGAACAACGCTTTTATGTTTTACGAACAAATGTTGCATCAATATTCAACAGTCTGCCGCCTCTATTTGTGACTGAATTGACGAGAAACAAGTCCATTGTTGTCCTTGATTTAAGATAAAGGGAAGAGATGCCTCAGACACAGCTTGGATACACTGTCTGCTACAGAAGCCCTGTACTTTATTCAGATGTCAGTAGCACAGAGTCGTTAGCATAGCCTCGAATATTTACATTTCAGATTTCACTTCGTCACTTAGATCTCTTTTCAGAGTCGCTGAACAAAGAGAGCCATTCATTGATAAACATTCTGAAATATCTTGGAGAACAAATCATATGCAACAAACCCTTAGAAAGGACGGATGAGCGATAAGTCTTAGCATCAACAATGATAGAATTCTAACATGGATATTGGGATAACAGAAGGTTTGATTGATTCAGATGGATTTTTTTTTATTTATTTATTTATTTATTTATTTATTTATTTATTTGACGATAACTACTATATCACCGAACAGATAACTGTTTATAAAGAATATCCTAGTGTTTGACTTCTGCATATCACTATTTCTTATTTGACGCCAATTGGCAGACCCCGTGCCTGCCCCATGATGCTAAGATTATTTATACATCCTATTGGATTTTTTTTTTTTTTTTTTTTTTTTTGAAAGCCGGATCTATATTTATGAATAAATAATCACATCACACAACATAAAAGATATGTAATAATTTTCTTTAAGATATTTTTCTGCGAGGCTATTTAAAGGATTGTTGCAAGAACACAGTGACGATCAAATCGACAATAAACGGCATCAAATATAAATTAAGACGTCACGTCACAACAGAGTATCCATAACAACAGAAAAATGAGGATAACATGGAGAAAAGTAAAATAAAATTCTATTCAAACTGGAAGTACAGTTTCGAGTATGGTAGATTTTTAATGTCACTGGTACAACAATTAGTATTTTTTCTTGACCGTGTGTCCCAACTTCTTGGCAAATAAACCATAACGAATAACATGAGAGAAACGGTCACCAGTCGGTAAATCACATGCAATGAAGTCTTTGGAATATCGCGACTTCAACAACAAATGGGAACATTTTAAACACCAATTTGCCTGCTAAAGCAATTCTAATTGGAGAGTGAAGCAAGATTAAATCAGATCGTCTAGAGCAAATGGAAAAAAAATCTTTCTGTCAGTCCGAATTGAGATGAAATGGAAGGTCGCAAAACAGGGATCCAGTAGTTAAAACTTCTTATTTAGCATCATTGGGACCAACCTGCATTACTTGTTATTTTCTTTTAAGAAGCGGTTGCATTCAAAATTACAGGAAGTGTAACTGTGGAATAATAGATTATTGATATTACAGTTTGTATCTACTTATAAGTGATTTCAATGGAACTCGCTATTGTAAAACGTTTACGGAGAACAACGACCAGCTTCCCATATTTTTATGTCACCGAATGTAAGCTATTTATAAACCCCATTTAGAGTGATCAATACTGTACTCAGATGCAAATGTTGCATCTATATAAACTCTTTCCTTTCTTTTTTTTATGAAATCCGTAATTAAAATATCAAATTAAAAATAAAACTAATATATGCTTTATCACCGTTAGCTAATGGACTTTGTGATAAAGGGATTCTAGCATAGCCAAGTGGAAAAAACCCCGCAAGGTGTTACAATGTGTCAACACCGGTCTGAATAGTGCAAGCTAGTGACGTCACAGTCTCTATTTATAGATTGAATCAGTTACGATTGCTAACACTCCTTCAGATTGATATCGTTATTAATTGTCATATCATTCCTTTAATGATACGTGTTTGACTTTTAAATGTAAGCGATGTGGATAGAGAATAGGTGTCAATGGCGTATTTTGAACTGCAGAAAAAGTTAAGCGTCGTATGGAAAACCGTAGCAGTTTCCCCAAACTGGATTAGGCATCACATAAAACATGTACTGGCAGGTTCTCATCGACATCATTATTGGTATATGTATGTATAACCATAACAAAAACTTCCATTTCATTCAATTACTTTCAGTACGTACACATCACAGGAATCACAAATTTCATAATAAATAATCATATCAATATATTCACCGTTTTTGAAAGTGCATGTAACTGAATTTGAGCAAGTTTATGCTTCAGTCATAGCGGATTATATTACTTTAGTAATTCTATACTATTTTTTTATTGTTCGAGTTCGTATCGGATAACGTTTTAAGTGTGAAAGTCCACACCACTATCTGCCTAACATATGCAACTATCATTCCATTACTCATCTAGTTTTGCGATGTGAATTTGTCAATTTCACCAATATATCTATACTGTTGACTAGAACAGATGCTGCTTGGATAAGTTGTATTGTCTTCTAGAAACAATATTGCTTATGTGATGTTCCTGAAAAAAATACGAAAAGCATTATCCATGAAGTAAAAATACCTGTATGTAAACAGTATATGTGGATATCAGAAAACTAAATTACACCATCAAAATTATTTTCATGGAAAAGACACAAGACGGGGGTTTCGAATACGATTTACATGTATGAATATGTCTCCCGGCTACGGTTGGTTATGGGTGTTTTTACTGTATACTCTATATCCATTTCGTGCAAGATATTATCATAAAGGAAACAGATAGTATTCAGATAAGGTATGCATTTTATATCAAACAATTATACTAGAAAATATTTTTATTGTTTGCGTATAAGCACTTCGACATTTATGCGGAAAATATGCATCTTTTTATTTTTTATTATTGCAATGTTTCGTTATCCCTGATGTGATAATTGCACAACATTCTTAAATCCCCTAGCAGTTAAAAAATCGTCTCTCCGAGTTTATAGTGTCAATTAATTAGGACTATATTTACATTAAGAATTCACTCTGTGTGGTGCAAAGTTCTTTTTTGATCAGCTATTTTCTGCTGGTGTATCGTAAATTGTGACTACATATATCGCTATCATAAATTTAAGGTATACATCCACAAATATGTTCTATGGATAATAAAATACTTGTTTGTGGGTGTTTTATCTTTCTATTAATACTACGATGTAATGGAGGTCCATTACCTGACTTATATATGCTCAATGAGACCAGCATCAAGATATAGATTTGCTGTCTGTAGATTTCTTTCTGTATTTGCTCCTCCTTATGTTGGAACTAACTGGTACGCAGCTACTCCATTCAATAATGGAGATGCATAAGTCAGGTTTGATTTTATTTAACCAATGTTTCAATTAGAGCTATATATAATGAAGGTGACCTTGTCATATTCTTAATCAATGTCCATTAAAGTTTCAAGCGGTCCGTGTTGTTGTTGTATAAATGTTATTGAGGGTGGCTTTTGTTGTTGTTGTTGTTGTTATTGTTTAGTTGTTGTTGTTGTTTGTTGTTTTGTTGTTTTCGGAAGTTTGTTTTCTCTTGTACCGTTGGCCCAATAGCCAATATCTTGATATTTTACCATCATTCTTTTTCCATGCTTTATGTAAAAAAAAACATTTTTTTTTTTCAAATTTATTTATTATTACTTATATCTTTATTTATCCAGTTCCCTCTCCTTATTTGTATTTTCGAGCAATGTATCACTTCGAGTGGGATGTAATTTTAAAGGGAAACCATGAGCAATTTCCATATTGACTGATCCTTGTTTCCGTTTTTTTTTATTGAAATGGTTCAGGATAAAAATATTCATTTAATAAAGAAGTACCAATTTTATACCATTTGCACTAACGCTCCTTTTTATTTAATTTTAAATCACCTGATAAGTTCACCGATAATTCTCAGCTAGCAGAATATAACTGATTTATGTAAACCAACATCTGTTCTTAAAACAGTGAATGTTTGATTATCAATACACTTCCCAACAATCCTTTGAACAGAAGTCATTTAGAGCCAAAGTTGACATTAATCTGATAACAAAATTCATACTTGATAATTATAATACAGCATGCCCATTTACCCACTGCAGATGTGTTTTTTTACACCCAAAAGGGCCATGTAGCCCCAAAATTGGTTGTGGGTGTGATAATGTTTCTTGTTCTCATTTAGATCATCTTAAATTTTGAACTTCAAATTTGTGGTGTTAAGACAGAACACAGAATTTCGTTGAAACTGTTGTTTATAAATTTTGAGTGATGGTTTTGTTCGTTTTACTGGCAATAACTTCTTCCGCTGGCAAGAACTGGATACTCCAGGATATATTTGCTTCTTTCTCTATCTTTTATACATACAATATGTTTGTTGTTGTTTTTGTGAAAATTTTACTTTTCTATCATACTTTCTGAGATAAACAATGTCCTTCCACATTAGAATAAAATGATTGACATGTACCTAGAGGTTTCCTGGAAGGAAACCAGCCCGCATCTAAAACTGGCAGATAGACAGCTCACTACAATGTGATCGACAAGGTTGTACAATGTGGATTTTGTAGAACTCGTACGAGCAAACTAAGAAAATATGAATTTGGAGGGGTGTTTTTTTGTTGTTGTTTTTTTTTGTATACATGAATACTATGGAAATAATCCTAAGTATTTATTTAATGTGGAATAAGCCATTGTTTGCCTATACGAAGAGGGAGAGAGAGAGAGAGAAAGAAAGAAAAGGGTGATTTTTAGACGATGAAATCATTTAGAGGGAAATAGATTTTCCTAGTTTAACCCGAGTATTTCATATTTGCAAATTCCCAATTTTCAATAATATCAGACATTTTCGAGGACAAAATTTTTATACACATAAATACCTTTACGGCTGTGGAGTTAAAGGTTTTAAGTTATTATTTTTTTATTTTATTTTACACAGATAAAGAGCATGTCCTTAATTAATTCAAGTGAATCAGCACATCTTGACGACCTAGGTGACCGAGGTTTGAAACCGAAACGCATTGCTTTTGTGGATTTGTTGTAAACATGATAAGGCTATCATGTACGGTAATTAATTAAAACATCTAATTTAGCCTTCTAATAATAACCTTTAATTAAGATGTCTTTCCTAATAAACTCATCGGTAAGATGCCCAGTTTTTTTATTTCCACTTTACTTACAGAAAGTCAGACTATATTATCCAATGCTGTTGTGGGAACCTAAATAATATCATTGTATGGAGAAATGTGACCTCTCGCACCAGGTGTAAGACGATCCGGGCAAGCAAATCTGAAACTGACAAGCATAATGCTACACGTGTGGTATAGGATGTGTACATGATATCCGAAAACCTTGGTTCTTTGAACTTTCCCTGAACAAGAGGTCATGCAAAAAATTGGATGATGATTAAAAATAAACAGTACGAAGGTTCTCCGGGCCCATTTTTCTTCAGCAGTAGAACGTTTGGAAGGTTTATATATACGGGAGGATAGAATATGTTTGTATTTCCCAGGCTTTAACTGAATGGAATGATTATCATTTCTTGTATTTCCTTTTATTTATTTAAGCTTAAACGATATTGTTTTCTTGTCATTGTGAACATCTATATAGAATCAGAAGGTGTCAAGCCCTATTGTCTAAAGCATGTAAAACACTTCTCTTCCAAAAAAAGTTGCAAGAGAGAGAGAGGTTAAACTTCGAATTATATTTTGTTAATACAAGAAATATTGTTTTGCGTAAATAAATTGGTATGACTCGTTTGATTTAATGTCTTAAAATGTTTTGTCAATGTTACTCATTAAATCATATATGTTTCTCTATTACAAGTATTCATTGACTGTTTTATATTGTTACAAATTTTTACTACATGTATATATTCATTTTAACGCTTATTTTCCATCACGGTGCAATCATTTCATACAACAATTAATTTTAAAATTTTTTTATTCAGTGCGTAATAATTCTTAATCTCCTTTTTCCGTCAGTGTAATAATCCTTGTTTTTCCTCAGTATATTCTGCATTTTCGTCAATGTGTAATTTTTTTTTTTCGTCAGTGTGTTGTATATTTTTGGTTTTACTGACATTAGATTCCGTAATGTCATTAAAGCAGTGTATATTGCCGTGGATAACATGATCTGTAATTGTTTGATTGTTTGTGGATGTAACCCATTCACGTTCCTTGGACATTTGTAGACAGACAGAGTAGTTTGCTGCCTCACTGAAATAACACGCGGTGCATACATAAAAACAGGTCCTCGAACTACTTATGTCTATTAAATATCAAGCAGAGGAGATATACCAGTGCCGTCGGGAATGCAACCCAAGACCCTAGGGTAGGGGACGTACGCTCTTACCACCTGCAAGTTTGTATTAGTTTGTATTGCCTCTTAGATGGGGAAAAAAAAAATTTTTCCAGAAATACTGATTGAAGTATTTTTATTTCGGAAATAAAAGGAAATTATTTGTCCCGAATTCTCCGTCCTTGATTATTTTCTGAGATGTCACGAACGTTAATTAGTAATTTAGTCACATTATTCAATTATAATAAAAAAAACATCTTCCCAGGGTCTTGAAATCCGTTATCAAATGCATCACAAATACGCTTAGCAAGACCATCTCTGGCAAGCTTTGAATGAAAGTGTTTGAGGTATTCTGAATGAGGAGAGAGTCAGTCTAAAAGACTCGGCTATCGCCGGCTTATTCAGAAATAGCCAAATAATTTCAACCTGAAGTTTGATAATAAAAAGAAACATACTTCTTGGAAATACGGCAGATACTTGAAAGGAAAGGAAATGTTAAAGTGATTACAAAACCTTTTGATAATCGTATTTTAGTTCGAGAAAACGTAGGAACGTATCAGACACTTATGAGAAAATTGAAATCATTACATGTCTGTGAAACTTAATGCAATTTTGATGTCTGTTAGTCGTAATTCTTTGTTAGATTCGAGAAAAGTTGTTTCTCGTGAAAGATAAGCAAAACATTAATGAGTATTCGTATAGTTTGTATATTGTGCAAAACAAATTATAATGATATTGACTCTTCTTAAACTTCAGGTCAAAATATTTCAACTCATTTGTTAATGTCGATGGCATCAGTTTGACAGCACCCCGCCGCCCCCTGACACAGACTCACACACACACCCATTTGACACTGACAGCAAAATAACTAATAAGATTTGTCAAGTTCCAATGTTCGACATGTAAGTCGCAAATGAGGACACTGGTTGGATTATCAAATTCAATAAGCTTATACAATTCTAGATGACAGCGACCAGATGTTTAAATAATCAAAAAATGGATTCTCTGCATTTCTAGATTGCTTTCTGTATTTTTCTCTAACGACATGACTGAAATCTTCGTGATTATGATTCAGATAAACCAGCGGTAAACCCTGCTCGACAGCCAATATGTCTGGGGCGCGCTCCATAGAAATGTTTAGCATAGAAATATGCAGACATTAAACCTCTCGTAACGAATACATAAACTGGTTATGAAGGCAAAAAAATTAAAAAAAAACCTTTAAGTGATGCATTAAGCAGAGATAGGAATCTCAGGTGAAAGCCAGATGAAAGTCTTATTTAAGCACACAGTCGATCCTTGAATTTCGCAAACTTTCCAAAAAGTATGGAAGAATCACAAAAGAATAATGTAACCATATCATAAAATAATCATTTCTCTAATACAAGGAATTAATTTTAGTTAAGATTCTTTTAATTTGCGATTTAAATTCAAACAATGTGGGGCCGCCGTGGCCGAGCGGTTACAGTCGTGGACTACAAATCTCTCAGCCCCTCACCGCTGCGGGTTCGAATCCCGGTAGGGACTTCGGATTTTTCATGTGAGGAAGCCTTCCAGCTGGCTTGCGGTAGGTCGGTGATTCTACCCTGGAACCTCTGTGTACTCGGGGTCTTCCTCCACCTGTAATTAGCTAGACGTCGCTATATGATTGATATACTATCGCAACAACAACAACAAACAATGTAGGAGAAAAACATGTTTCTTTTACTTTTTTTTTTTTTTACTTTTTTATTTCTTGATTTATTTTGATAATCAATATTATTATTATCATTTTGTGGTATTTGAGAACGTGACTTTGCGAGAACTGGACACTATGCTGCGTGTTTTTGTCCGATTTAGAATAGTTGCCTTTCTTTTTTATGTATATATGTTTTTTGTATATATACATACATGTATGCAGAAAAGTGTTCACATTTCATTATTAAACAAAAGTAATTTCCGGAAATTCTGACCAGTAAAATCTGATACAAAAGCAATTAAATTACAGACTTTCATACGAATTGCTTGCAATCAGGCCAGTTTTTACAATAGTAAAGCTGTTAGATAATGACGTTAACGTACATAGAAAACGTCCGAAGAACAATATTCAGCCATATTCTAAGTTCTCTACTCGAAAAAAAAAAAGATACACTTTCTACATCGCTCTAAAGCATTTTCTAAACCTGTTAGTCTATGATATGTACAGCCACAGAAATTTCGTTTATGTCATCAAAACGTGTTCCTTGCAGATAACTCTTGGTTCATCCGGGCTAAAGACAGGGATGGGAGTCCAGAAGTTCGAACCCCAGCTGCCTTAAGCCTGTGTCGTTGCTGCCCGATGAGAAGGGGTGTTATCATTATGGAATTTCATGGAAATTGTTCGTATCTCTTCTTCCGCATCACCCACAGGAAATCGCATTTCAATACTTGAAAATTTACTCGCAGACACTAAACATTTTGTGTATTGCTGTAACGACATTAGTCTCTCCGATTAAAGACAGAAAAATACAAAATACATGTATATAACAATTTTCCTTTTGGCTTCCTTGCCACTTGATAAGGTTAAATGATTGTGCCAATGGTTTCAAACAAGTAAATAATCACTAAAGGTATCCCTATGTAAGAACAATTTCTGATTGGTTATATAACACAATGACTATAGAACGCTACTTGTTGAAATACCACGCCTCAGCTGCTGCCACCACCCGTAGTGACCATGCGAGGCCCGAAAGATGCGATGTATCTCTCCTGCTGCGATAAAAGCGAAACTTTAAAGTACACGGCTGTCCTTGCACCTCCCTAACACCAGTCCGTGTCACTTCTACATATGGCACGTACGTTCGTCCTTTACTTTATCTCCAAAAGTGTCTAATGCTAAAATCAACAACTCCATGACGTCACGTGATTTTGCGGCGGCCGAGAATAGCCATATTGATTGATTGATTGATTGATTGATTGATTGATTGATTATCATTTTGTAAAGGTAAGCAAATCTCATTTGATAAAATAAACTGATTTTTTTCCATTTTTATATGTCCCAGTTGTCATTTAATGAAAACATATTTGAGATGAATTTTAAGAAGAATTATTATCATATTACCATTTTTGCACATTATACTGTTCTCTTTAATGCTAATTGTCCACAAGAAACATTATTTTTACAAATCTAGCAAAGAATTAAGACTATCAGACATCAAAATTGCATTTAGTTTCACAAAAATGTAATGATTACAATTTTCTCATAAGTGTCGGATTTATTTTATCATTTATTTGGGACATTACCACGTGTTTTCGATCTTAAATACGAATATCAAAAGGTTTTATAATCAATCCTTACGTAGAAGTATCTTTCATTTTATAAACTTCAGGATGAAAATCTTTGGTTCTGGTGCAGTCGGGTATCATAAGCCATTTTCCGGGTAAGCCAGTGATGGCCGTATAATTTAGATTGACTCTCTCAGCGTTCTAATTCATTCCAAGCTTTCCTTAGCGCATTTGTGATGCATTTCGGATTTCAAGACCCTTGGAAGAAGCTTTTTTTTATCATTATTGAATAATGTGACTAAATTACTAATTAAATTCGTGACATCTGAAAATAATCGAAAACTGAGCAAAATACGGGACAAATAATTTCCTTTTATTTCGGAAATAAAAATACACATGTATTTCAATTAGTCTTTCTGGAAAATTCATTTATTTTTTCCTGATCAAAGAGGAGATACGGACTAACATTATTTGGACTGACAGGTGGTAAGTGCGTACGTCCCGTATCCGGGGATCTTGGGTTGCATTCCCGATTGCACTGGTATATTAGTATCCAATCTGCTTGACATTGTGGATTTATGAGAATATCCGAGGCTGAAATTCTGTAATAAATGATTATTACTCTTAAATTCAAAAGACGAGATTTGCTGAAATCCAATCCATTTTAAATGAGTCAGAACGATTATATCAAATTGAGAAAAATCGATTTGGAAAAATAGGTAAGAATAAAGTAAAACAAGGAATATTGTTGATGCATGTGCTACAATGAGAATCAGCGATGTACAATAACTCCATTAATGCCCCTATCTATCAAGCTTTGAAATGCATTGTAAATTAATTTCTTTCTTGACATCCTTATTTCATAGTTAAAGGCACGTTGAATCATCAAGTGAAACAATAGCAACGTCTTCACAATATGTTGTAATTAAACCAAATCATATTTACTAATCCCTGTGGCCGAAGGATGAGAATGTCCGCAGGGTTGAGGCGGTTGGTTCGATTCTCGGTTACAACATACCAAATTCGTCGACTCTCAAACTTGGCAATCAGCAGATGTGTGATGCCATAAGAGTGTGACAGAATCATGCCACCTGTCTACGGTGTTATATTGCAGTGAGGCAGCCCTGCAAGGTGTCTCCTGTACACAGTCAATACTACTGGTGAGACATTAAACCTAAGCAAACAAAATACCATAACATGGTTTGCGTGAAGTTCGCCCTGATCCGCCTACAGGGACTGAGCGATCCACCCGTCTATGCGTCATTGTCACCCCCGGTCTATAATAGTAACATGTCAGTACCAGATTTAATCTAACTCAATTGGGTCGTGTTGCAAGTGGCACTTCCGTGTTATTACCCAAACCTGAACAGTCAATTAGTCGTCTTAATTTTTCAGATTTAAGACAAATTGGTGGAAAATACAAACGTAGCACGCCAGATATACCATCACTGAGAAAGCACAAATCAATTAGTGCTGTCTTCTTCTACCAATCGTCTTACTGTAATCTAATCAGCGTTTTGGATGTTTCTAATGTTTTACCTTTTCGTGTGCTCAGAATTGGTGGTATGAAAGCTAACATGCAATTCTTTCAAACGAGCTACGAGATATATTTTTAGATCTATATAAACCTCTGTACTTTCCTATTCAAGTCCTTCCAAGGTACATAGACGAGGTGTCTAATTAAGAAGGGTTGATGAAGGCGTGCACGTGGCTATAGAATTATAGCAACTTCCCTTTATCGAATAGGTAGAGTCCATACGTTGAACCATTACTTTACGCCTGAGAAGGTGATGTACAAGTCAAAAGTCGAACTCCGTGTGTGTGTGTGTGTGTGTGTGAGTGTGCGCGCGCATGTGTTTTCTGTTGTAAGTTAAGAAGAAAATGACATCTCTATTCGTATGTTGGTTTGTTTTTTTTTCTTTAGATATCGTCAGATCTGGTCAAAATTGCATAACACATAGATGCAGGTGTCAGCCATGTTCCATGTGGCGGGGGTATAAAATCTATTTAAATTATTTTATTACAAGAATGTCTAGAATTATTTAAGCTCGTAAGAACATGTTGTTTAACATTATCTTAATGTAAAGAGAGAGTTAATGTAAATAACAGTAAACAAACCTTTGTACAGGATACTTTATAGAAAAGGGAATGGACAAATATAATCTGGTCGTTGCAAAAGATAGGGTTCACTTAGGTTTTTGTACTGTTTGGTATCAACACCGAGTACAGTATATAAAAAAAAGCTGATATCAACACCGAGTATAGTATAGGGTCTGCCGTGGCCGAGCGGTTACAGTCGTGGACTACAAATCTCTCAGCCACTCACCCTCAGCTGGCTTGCGGTAGGTCGGTGGTTCTACCCGGGTACCTTTGTGTATTCGGGGTCTTCCTCCACCTGTAATTAGCTGGACGTCGCTATATGATTGAAATACTATCGCAGCGACGGTAAACCCCAATACAACAAAATACAACAACCAAGTATAGTATAACTGACGTAATGTTAATTTTTGATTGAGTCTTGGTATTTGTAGAATTCCTTACAAGAAGGTAGTTGCAAGTTTGGAGAAAGTTTCTACTAAGAGATAGTGATAATTTACGAACAATGTCAAGAGCCGTTAATAAGACAGTGCGCTCGACTATTACAGTGAGTCAAAAAAGTTAAAGGAAAAAAAAAAAAAAAAAAAAAAAAAGGCCAAAATTAAGTCGAAAAAGGGGGCATAATTTGTTTAAAAACATTGACAGAGTTATATACTCTTGCTTACAGGTGGAGGTAGTATATCAAGTTTCAAAGCAATACCTCAAAGGGTTCAGTGAAAAAATATGATAGTACGAAAAACTAAACAAAGATTCAAAGTTGAAAAAAGGCACAATTGGTCAAAATCTGACAGGGTTATCCATACTTACAAGTGTAACCAAATAAATTCCTATTGCCCCGAGCTGGAAACGAATTCAGGACCCCCAACCCACGTTGGGCGCTAAATGTATCCAAGTAACGTCCCACTGCCCCGAGCCGAGCAGGAATCGAACCAGGACCCTTGGTATGCACTACGTCGCCACAAAAGCTAGCTCTAGGTCAAGATAGACCGGCGCAATAGCTCAGTGGTAGAGGGTCCGCTTTGCGTTCGGGACGTCTGGGGTTCGAATCCCAGCCGGGGCACTTCCTCCGGTGACCGCGTCAAACCAAAGACGTATAATATTGGTACCAGATTCACCCTTGCCTGGCACTCGGCAAAATTGGGTTTGCTATGGGAACTCGGAGTACTGGTTCTACCCAGGAACTTGTCTCCCGTATATCGGTGCTATACACCGGGCACATAAAAGAACCAAAGGATCTATTCGCAAAATGAGCTAGGGTATCGCACCCGGACTCCCTTGTATCAAACTACTGCCTCTTCCGCTGCTGTCTCTTCAGCAAAGAACGGGACCCACACATGGGAAATCCTTGACCGTAAGGTCTAAAGTATGGCCATTATAATCAGAAAATGATTGCTAGTCATTACAATAAAAGAAGAAGATAATACAAGTGCCATTTTACCTCTACTACAGTTGTCTACAGGTGGGGGTAATGGTCATAAACAAGTATAAGTTTTAAAGCAATACCCTCAAAGGAATCAATTAAAAAATTGAGGTTGTACGTAAAACTTAATCAAGATTCTAAGTCGAAAAGAGGGAATAATTTGATCAAAATCCCTCTTGCCTACAGGTAGGGTGATGATCGTTAACAAGTATTTCAAGTTTCAAAGCAATACCATAAGGGGTTCAGTAATAAAGTGATGTACGGAAAACTTAACCGTTACGTCGTAGCTCGGGTGAGTAGAATAGCCCTTCTAATTCTGCGAATAGTCGAGCTAAAAACTGAGTGCATATTTTCCTTGGTAACCGAGTATGCAATGCCAGTATTTTGGATTCAGACCAATATTTCCCATTTAAATAAATAAACAACAAAGGTTTCCGGATCCTATTAATGCAATAAATGCTTTTGAGAAGAGTGCACTGGCATGCAATGTACACCCAATCTTTGTGTTAGAGAGGGAGGAAAATAAGAAAAGAGAAATTAAATCAAAGTATTTATTGCTCAGTCATAATTTTCAACATAATACCCTGATAATATTATTTTACCATAGGAACTTTTTAGATCTAAGGCATACTTAAATGCTACTTAGCATCAAATTTTATGACAGTCCACTCTGACGTCATCAGGATGCCGGAAATAGACGGAGTAAAACGATTACTTTAGATTTTGTGAGTTTTTAAAGCCGATCTGTTAGAGTTCATACTATCTGACAAAAGAAAAAATTAAATTTTGATGATAATTATTTACTTCAATGCCTTTAAATGAAAAATTCAATGCTATATATGTATCACATTATTTGGGGGGGGGGGTATAAAAAGGCTGCAATTATAATTAAAGATTGATTAGTAACTAATTATGGTAATAATGAACAAAATAAGCACCAATGACATTACTATATCTGTTGTTTTAATATCACCAGCAAACAGATAAACAAAGTATGCACATGAAACAGGCTTGGAAACATATATGTATGACTTATGGAATGGCTGATTAATAAATATGTATTACAATACCAGTAACTAACATCACATGAGGCAGGTAATACCACAATTACCTGTAGAATGCAGTATCAATAACAATATGATGAGGTAACCAGCAATACTATCTCGCTTGAGTGAGCCAGTTAAGCACCATACAATGCTTAATCAATCCTTTCAGTTTACAAAGTCAACTTAACGACTGTAATTTCCTGGTTCAGACTGATCTGGAGACTAGGCAGTCCTGGGACTGACAACTGCTGAAAGAAAGGCTGTGACGCGGGGTCGGGCTGAGGGTGATCAATCATCCAGCAGGTCAGCAAGAAAACAAACGTCCGTAGATTAGGAACACATTAAGAGTGTGCTTGTATTCTATAATTGTCAATGGTCGTCAGCTCAACAGAACCAAACATAACCTAATTCTTCCAAATACATACAAGATTATTGTACAATATGGAGTATTAACATACATAAATATAAATGAACTACAACAGTTCAGGTTGACAATTACAATTCAATTTAAGGGACAGTTAGTACAATATTAACAAGTGTTTTATCTAAATGCTGTCAGTGGGAATACAGAATCAATGTTTCTTGTTAACTGCTACCTAAATTCAACACTTTTTCAACTATTTAAATACTTGAACTGATATGATGCAAGTGATTTCCTTTTTGAGGTCTCATGGGCCCCTTTATGTCACTGCATATATAGAGTCATGGCAACACAATGGGATATCAACACTCTCCCTCATACAGGATACATATCAGACCCCGATCAGACTGCTCCACTGTCTCCATTGTTTGTTCACATGTACAATATTGTAGATCAGACTCTACACAGCCTGTAGAGCAAAGAAAAAATGTACATTATACTATATTGCATCAATATGTAGTTTCCGTGTGATGTCATAGGCACTGATAAGACACTTTCTGGAAGCCATATTTAGGGGCATAAGTTAATGCAGGCCAAAAGTTGAGATTAATTGCTGTTTTTATTTCACCACTGTCTTTTAATTTTCCAGTCTGTCTTACTGAGATTTACGTCAAAATGAACAAATATGAAAATAATATTTTGATGAGTTTTGAGATAAAAATTTTATACCCCAAAAAGTCACACTGCTTTTTTTTGTTGTTGAAGGATGAACCCATACTTTTTTCTTTATTTTGCTTTTTTTTTTTGTTCAATATACATATATGAGAAATATTTATCATAAAAGTATGAATTTCAAGAGCTTTTTAATGGTATATACATTTTAATTTTTGAAGTAAAAATAAGAAATTATAGGTAAATGAAATTTCTGCTTCTATGTAATTCATATAAAAATCCCTTGAATTTGCCATTAAAGATGGCCATCAAGAGTAGAGATAGTCACTGATATGGAAACTATGTATATGCAGGTCTGTATGTTGTCATGACAGTGGGATGATACAACTATATACTGTTGTCCTCAACATAATGCACAATGTATGTTTCACCTCTCTGCATCATGTCACAACCATGCAAGAGAAAGTTTTGTCTTTGCCATATGTATTTCTCACTACTTAATAATAATGTTATGCTTAAACTTTTCATATGATCTGAAAAACAAATTCTTACTAATTAAACTAGTTCTCCCAAATAGTTCCTGGGTTGGACCAGTACTTTCAAAGTAACTTACATAACTTTTAGATACTGATTGTCATGAAACAGTTATATTAAATCACTATAACCACTCCTTTAATTAATTGATTTTATTCATATACATAAAAGAACTGGAATTCTGCTGAAAAGAAACACATACAGTAGGCAACAATTAACACATATGTTAAGAATTATTTTTGTCAAACAAATTAATCTTTATAACTCACTCCTCTATTTTTTTTTTCAGAAAGGAATTTTGGTTTTAAAGAAATAATACAGATTACATTGTAATATGTTTAACTTTTAAATTTGCCATATTTTGGGAATAATTAGTTTGTAGATCATGATCTTGATATATGATCAATAGCAGGAAAATCATTCATTAAGAAAGGTTACTGGGAGACTGATAAATGTATTTTAAACATACTTTTAGTGCAAAAAAAAAAGTATAATTATGATTTTATATGAGATAAAATTACTGTTTTTATGTGGAATTGAGCAATTAGAGATCTTCAAAATATGTCAATATTTTAAAGGACACACCCTACACTAAAATTTGTGCCTGAATTTTTTTCTACGGAAAGCCCTGCTTGTAAATATCATTAAGTATTCTTGGTCCCCAACAGGATTCAAACTCACAACCTATAGATCTGTTCATGTATTCTACTACTGGACCATATCACCCCCAATGTTATGTCTGAGATCAACAGTGGGTCACCAAAACTGACAAATCTGATTTTCAAGAAAAAACTCATTGTAGAAAGATGCATTATATGATTCTGATCAAAATTTCATGAATACATCTAAACTTTACTGGGGACATAACTTATGACAACAAAATTATAAAGGGGAGGTAATAAAAGAGCTTCTGTCAAATGTCATAAAATGTCCATTTGCCTTTAAGATTTCCATGGTTTGACAATTTAAAAACTCATATTGTGAAGTTATATGCATGGCTTTGATGGATTTTATGGGGCATATACATTAACTGGAAGTGAATTACATGGCATAAACCTTAAATGAACTTGCTAAGAATCAATAAATGGTGGATTCTATATATTTATCAAAATTATACATTGTGACAAGCCTTGACTTTAACCATCACCCCATACAGTTGCTTCTGTTCATGAAGCGCATAATGCAATTGCACAATTTCAAAATACTTGTGGATTTTTTTGTAAATTGTTTAGTGTGTGTTTAGTACGTGTATTGTTTAGTGTTTTAGTATCATTATTGTGTACTGTATTCTAAACATTATTTTGAACTCATTTCATAAAACACATTCAAAAAGATAATTAACTTATGGACAGAGAAAGAAATGAAGAAAGAAATAGGCAATATGCTTGTTGTCAGCCATCTATAAAAACATCATCTAATGTTCTGTTAACTGCGAGGGATGACATTCAGACATCTACATGATTGCACTTTCTCAAACCAATATCCCTGGAAGCTTCATCTTCTGAATATCAGAATGAACTTGATGAACTACACTAATCCCGTGATGTCTGATGACAGGAGAGTGCATACAACATTAGTAATTACAGATGCACAATCACAGCATCACGACTAATCAAGCTTCATTTCATATCCCTGCTTACTGGATGTAATATCCAGCATGTGTGGGGATCACAGTTGGTCACCGTCACATGAGAGATAATACCCATGAGAGTAGTATAAAATGAGATCTCCAAACCAGTTTTGTACGGGGCACTACTTCTAAGAACCTTGGGCAGTCTCAGAGTTCTAATTACTCTCAGTCTGATTGGGCTTTATCATTGTCTACGATGGATTTGCTTACAGACAGATAGACAACTAGTCCTTTATCATCATACAACCCCTAGGGCTTACAAGAATGCAGAGTCCGAGAAGAAAATGGTTTCTGTACTACATCTATCATGACACATCGTTTTGATAGCTGCTGATATCCTGAGAAGCATAAACTAATAATAATATTTTTCTCAATATGTCCCTGACTGCATATTATGAAACCTTGAATTTTATGCAGAACAAGTGCATAAATCTATTTCAATTGTCATAAAGGAGATCATATTTTCTGAGTAAGCAGGACAAAATAGACAGGTTTAAAATGCAATGCCTAGACTATATTTTCTCTGACAGGTTTTGTGTTCAATACAAAAACTTTGAATCAGAATGCTGCATTGTCCATAAATTTTAACTGTGATAAAACAATACAGCTAAACATTTCATAGCCGTAACAATTTACTTGGAGCCCAGAATGAACATTGGCTACATATGCAATGGTGTAACAGATGCATGAAAATAACAATGTCATGTTTTCAAATATATCAAGCAGGATGATTTGACAGTAACATTACAGAGAGACATAATTATGGAAGACATCGTATTGTCATGTCAGTATACATGGTTGACACCCATGATAAATTTATTCCATTACTCTCCATTTCATCAACAGATGGGATTTTCAAACAGCAAGTTAACTGTTAAAAGCCAATCAAAATTACATTTCAAGAGCTTGGTGCAAAACTACTGTAACTGCTTCTTTATTTTTATGTAGTTAGAACAGTTTTTGCACCATGCCTTTGATTTATATTTTGGATACTCTATAGGATACAGGATACGATGATACAAGCGTTCTGATTGGTTAATGCCAGGCAGGACAAGCTTATCATGCATCCAATCATATCACTTACCAGCTTTTGATCTTAACCCAATGATGGTTAGTGTATCATACAATTAAAATAATACTACATACTAAAATATGATATTTAAAACTCACATTCATCTGATATTAAAATAAATTGTCATATAATGATAATTTTAAGTAAGACATTAAATCTCTTAAAACATATCTACTATTAAAGTTCAAAGTTGAAATCCTTTGCATACATTAAACAAATGACTAGGTCATGAAACAAACAAACAAGAAGGCCATGATGGCCCTGGGATCGCTCACCTGAGAACCAGGTATTAATGGGAGGAAAAGAAACAGCAAATATCTTATGATATTATGGAAAATGGGCTATACCCCCTGTCAGCTATAAATCCAATGCATACTTTTGAACAAGAAAAATTTTCATATTTGTTTGTTTTTATATACATATAAGGAAAATGGGCTTCGCCCCCCTGGCAGTAATGTTTTTTGACCAATCCAAATAATTTGAACAATCCTTGTAGAGAGTGACCCATGGAACATCTGTGCCGAAAAACTTTGAAATCCAGCCAGTACTTTTGGACAAGAGGATTTTTCAAATTTGTACAATTATACATATAAAGGAAAATTGGCTCTGAACCCTGGCAGCCATGTTTTTCAACAAATCGAAATGATATGAACAATCTTGGTAGAGAGTGACCTAAGGAACATCTGTGCCAAATAACTTTAACATTAAATTTAGCCAAAACTTTTGGACAAGAGGATTTTTCAAACTTGTACTATACAAATATAATGAAAAAAGGCCCAAAACCCTGGCGGCCATGTTTTTTTACGGTTCGGAATAATTTGAACAATCTTGGTAGAAGATTACCCAAGGAATATCTGAACCATATTATTTTGAAATCTGGCCAGTAGTTTTGGAGGAGAAGATTTTCAAAGTTTTCTTATGTTTCTTTCTGCTATGGCAACCAGAGTTCTGCATGGAATCAAATTCTTTGAACAACTATGAAAGGGCATCACCCAAAGAACATTCCTGTGAAGTTTCTTTAAAATTGATCCAGTGGTTTAGGAGGAGATGATAGTTAAAAGTTGATGACGGACGACAGACATTGACCCATCCAATAATAGTTCACACTGAGCACATTGTGCTCAGGTGAGCTAATAAAACTTGATACAAATCTGCTTAAAAATCAGAGACATTCATTACAAGTTGTTTCAGATTTAAGGGATTTACATGGAATTTTATGATAAAATCACTCCAGAAGCATACTGGAAAGAGGCGTTAATTGTATAGTCAAAATCAATGGAAGATTCTATGAGATATGTTTACATACCCACAAAACTAATTTACCTTTAATATCTGATGTAAACCAGAAAATATATCAGAAAGTAATAAATTTTGCATAAAAGTCGAACAAATGAATACAAAGCATGTTAATCTATTTTTTTGCCTTCATTAATTATATATCTAAAAGTGGCTTGAATATAGTTTTTATAACAGGTTAGATAAAATCCAGATAAAAGTTAAAAAGGCTCATTTATGATACATATTAAGCAGAAAAAGCCAGGTAAGATAAAACTAAATAAAACTGAAATTTAAATAATCTGATAAATATAAACAATATTTTATAATTATGTTTCAATACCCATGTCATCTCTTAAAAGTAATATCAAAAATAGCAAGCATTCTTATACTAAAAAAACCATGTGAACATAATTAAGCATATGCTGCAACCTTTATATAGTTCAATATTGAACCAGTGTGAATTATAATCAGTTAACCCTTTCCCTCATATAGACTCATTTTGACGCACTCATAGGTACCACATAAAGCCTGATATGCA
>CM037778.1:30855647-30905647 GCA_021229015.1 Solen grandis
ATACGAAAAAAATAACCGGAACGGATCTCAGTAGAGATTAGGAAGTCTGGCTATATGGGGGATAAATTTCTATTTTTAGAGCTGCTTATCCCTCTAGGTATTCACATAGTACACTGGGATCTTGCGTTCACTGGTGTCAATCTAAAATAACTCACATGCGGAAGGTTTAATTGTTTTGTCTATAAATAAAATAACATATATACAAAGCATTTTGTCTCGAATTTACTGCAAAACCGATCAAAGTACAATTTTAACCGATCATTTTAAGCAGCTTAAATTGACAACCCTGCCTGAAGCCATCCGATACTGGGCAAAAAAAAAAAATCTCAGTCAAATAATTGTGAACAGACATTGACAACAAGGTAGAAACAGGAACGGCCCAACACAAGAGGTACAGTACTAATGTATACGTATGTATACGCCACTAGACTGATCTATCTAGATACTTTGTCTTGACTTATAAATTGCTTATACATAGCTTTTAAATAATCTGTTGAAATAAATTAAGATACTGAAAAAATATCTATGACAACAAACTATGCTATACATTTCATTTAATTACTTACGTTTAGTTATCACAAGTTAACGTATAAACACACCGTCTTGTTGAAATTGAAAAAAATGGACATAATCTCAAATTAAAAAATTGTATTTGCTCCATTTTTTGTTTGTCATAATGATTTCATAATAAAATCATAGAGCTAATTAGATAGTTATTATGAAATTATAACATGAAAGCCTCAATCATTATTGCCATTGACTAAATTATTTTAATAAAAACGCGATTATTGCTTCGAGAGTATGTAAATTCGTAGCCTTAACGATTCGTAACCTGTAATTTCGGTTTATTCGTAACCATTTTACTTTTCGATAAATGACGGGACAATTCATATCTTCTAATGCGATAATGTGCTAATTGTATGGAGCTTACCAGGAATCCAATTTCTGACTCAATCATACATAAAAACAGCGTTACAAAACAATTTTCGGTAAACATAAACAATATACTATCCTAAAGTATTCAGTTCTCGCCATATTGGTATTCTTGAGCTATTTACACCAGAGATGTAATTAATGTAGCTCCGTGATTATACAATGTTTCACCTTGAGTGTTACGTAATTTTACAGGGAAACCATCGACAACTGGTAAAATTGATTGATCCTTGTTTTCAAATGTTTTTTTTTTTCATTGAAAATGTTTGGGAAATAGGGGTTTCCCGGACAAAAAAAACATACATTTAATATAGAAGTATTTATACCATTTTTACTAATGCTTTTTTATCATTTTATAAAACAAGATATAACTAGATATAAAACCTCATATTTATCACATGTCCCCGACCTCCCAGTTATAATCAGAAATTGACTTTTTGGAATGTAGATTTAAACTTGATATTGGCGGTTTAAGAAAGATTATATAAAAGCGTATGTTTCGGAATGGCTAATGTGCGTTATTACTGAATTGATGCCATTTCGTAATCATTTATCATATACTCTATCAACTTAAAAAATTCGCCTTCGATAGCCTGTCATTTGAAGACATGTAAGGTAAATATAACTTTAAACAATAGCTAAAACTGTGTTACAAATAAAAAGAAACACGTTTATGTCTTAGATACGTCGTATTTTAACAGAAAAACATTGATAAATGCGTCGCATATTTTAAATAAAGCTGCAAAATCTTGATAGAATTGCATTGCTAATATGCTTATGCGCAATTCTTATGAGTGTGTTATTCTAACAATGCACCACTTCAGTTTGTTTATCTTTTTTATTGACGTAAGCGATCGTGCATGTGATCTGTCAAATTTGTTTTGATCTAGATGCACTTCCTTTTTTTTAAAGTCCATGAGTCTTTCACGATATTTTTTTTTTTTACAATAAAGGTCCTGTAAGTTGAAAGAGCGACAAAAAGTGCCGTTATTGTCCTGAGGCCTAGAAAGCGGAAGTTGCACTGACACTCACATTGTACTCTACTCAGAACAATGGCATGATCAGCTGCTTGTAAAGTGCATCTCCTATTTGAGGCAGACTAATCAACTCTAAAGACGCGTTTAAGCCGGAAGTCATGGCGGGTGGAATTACAGAGACAGGTGCTACCTATTCTAAGGGAGTAAGTTAAAATTCATATTAGTTTTCTGTTTATGACACTAGTAGTGACTACTTATCTTGGAGTACCAGATTTCAAAGTGGTTCACTCCATACTCAATGCTCTCAATGAAAAGGCTTGGCGGTAACTGAATGTTAAAATATGATATGGCACAGAGTTTCCTCTAAAGCACGTTTCCTGTGTCTTTGATGAAATTAATTTGGTGTTGACCCAAAGAAACTGGCAATGTGCGTCAATCAACTTAGATCCTAAGTATTAGCATTTAAACATGGTAACAAAGCAACTCAGTGTCTATCCAGGAGATGCAAAGGTCCTGGTAGACACTTGATTAGCATCATGTGATCATCAAGAGGCTTGGAAATTTTCGGTCAACTTTAATTTTAAGCATGTCTATAATACTGTGACTAGGTATCCAGATGTAAACATCAGGAAAAATTTCATCTGCTTTGATTCAGATTGGCAGCTGCAATTTGCCGATGGTCAAAGTGTTTTTTTCAAGAAAGAAGACCAGAGGTTTCTATATTGGACAAACTGATGGTTTTCTTTCCATTTTTCTTCCAGAAAATATATGGCTTTATTTTTTTTTTCATAACTGTGATTTTTTTTAGACACAAACACATACCAGATATTAGAAAAAGACATTATACTGAGTCTTTCAGATCAAGCTTGCATAATCATCAATAAAATGTTAAAGCAAAGAATTAATGCTAATTTTTTTCAGTGTTATAAATGCACAAGTAATAATGACATGTACTTCATTGGATTAAGTTTTAAAATACAAGAAAAATATTTTCAAAATGGCTTGGTTTGAGGTATCCCTGAAATAAGATGATTCTGTATGAGTACTACTGGTATAGACACCATCATCATTCATGTCAATGTTCACTGTTAAATTGTCTCTAATGTAACAGGTGGTGAAAAAATCATGGCTCGACCGGGACTCGAACCCAGGGCCTCAGGACTACCGTTCCTGCGCTCTACCACTGAGCTGTCGAGACACTCATGTCATATTGCCTATTGATTTATCACCAAATACCTGTACCCGGCTAAATATTCCCCCTTCCAAATTTAGAATTCGTCCCGAATTCTTTGAGACAAAGAACATTGTGAAAAGTTCTTGAGGTGCCGAAGCAGTAGCCATATCAAACAGTAGGTTATTTACGTTGGGCGCCAAATGTAACAGGTGGTGAAAAAATCATGGCTCGACCGGGACTCGAACCCAGGGCCTCAGGACTATCGTTCCTGCGCTCTACCACTGAGCTGTCGAGACACTCATGTCATATTGCCTATTGATTTATCACCAAATACCTGTACCCGGCTACACTAAAATAAGTATGACCCCCTCAATTTCAAATGCCCACCTGTCCAGTTTTTTAGATATTGGGTCATAAATGACCCCCAAAATTACTGGGCTAGAGAAAACACTGATGGCACATAAAAAAATGACCAGTGGGGTCAATGGGAACATCAAAAACAGGCAATGAATGAGTACATTTTACTCAGGATAGATAACATATTGTTTTAAAAGTAGAAGTAGTTCTAAGGACTGAGGGTTAGGTCACATTTCATCTACACCCATTTCATCTACTATATAAATTTTGGCTTGTAGACAAAAAAATCCCATTTCGTGTACATGTTTTTTTCATACCTTTCCAGACAGATTCCCAGTTTGTCTATCACATCAAATGCCATAGGATATGATAGTAATTGAGAAGGGTCAGACATGTAATGGACTTTTTATACTATTGTTATGGCATGCATGTTATTAACCATGTTTATTATTAAATTTAATATAAAATATTGCATAATTAAATTATATTTATATGATATAGCAGATATACTATATGAATATATGTATCAATTAATTCCCTGTATTCATGTATGTTCATTAACTGAAGAAGGAAAGAATATCATATATTTTATCATTTTATTTAATTTCATTCAGTTTAAAAAATGCAGGTGTTTATGTACATTTTATCATTCATACAACTTAATGTTCACCATTAGACAGACAGACAGACAGACAAGGAATGTATGCATTTATGTGCATATATAGGTAACATTCCCTCACTCATTCATCATAACTTTCACATTTAATCTGAAAGAAAACTAAATGGAATTTTGATTTGTAGACAAAATGTGATTTTTTTCAAATTTATGATTGTAGACAAAGTGGAATTTTGATTTGACTAAGCTGTCAAGAATTTTAATCAATATTGATAGCCCACTTAATGTATCAAGCAATTTCATTGGCTGAATATACAGACTTCCCTCAACCAGATGCAACCATTGGATAACAAGAACCAGGTTTTTTCTGCCTATTTGTAGGGTCCAAATATTAGACCCATTCCAAACTGAAAATTGGTAATAATTTTTACCAAATGGAATAAAAAACAACAACAACAACAAAGCCCCCTTTTTTACAGTGATTTGTTAATTAATTGTGTTTATGAAAAATTTACAATAAACAGTATATAATTTGAATAAATTCATCTATAATAGAATATGTTGTCTATCAATGTATTAAACATATAGAACTAGTTTCCTTGTCATATGTTTTTTGAAAGACCCATTGAAGGCCAAATATATCTCAACTTTAACTGATTGCTGAGAAACAAGCATAATAGTATGTTACATGCAGAACTTCACCCAGATGGCTATGTCCAAAAAGGTCCTTAATTTGCCTTAAATTTGATCAAGAGTGACTGAGTTATTTTGATAGTTTGATGCTCCTGAACACCTTTACAAAGTTTCAAGTCAATCCCATAACTGACCACTGAGATAAAAGCTTAAGAGTATGTTGCATGTGAAAATTTGATATGTCCAGAAAGGGCCATAATTTGCTTTAATGGTGAACCACAAAGAAAATTTTACTTTTACAAACCCTTCCAATTTCATCCATAAGATAAACCATGAACATACATAATTTTGGCCAAAAAAAAATCACTTAAAGAATGTTAAATGCCGATTTTGTTTATGCATTTTTGGGTCACTTTACTGAGGCCTATGTTGTAGATTTTGGGGTCAAGTGACCCCTATGTTGTCACTGAAAGAGCAAGAGTCATTTGCCTTCTTAATTTCATATCAAATGAGTAATCAATGATGATATTTAAAATGTTTTTATCAAATACATCATATTTGTTTTGGGTCTAGTAAAATGTTAAATGTTTAAAAGTTGTGTCTGTTAAGTCTTATTGGCAAATTTGATGAAAAAAAAAAAATTGATTAAGAAAATCAGATATAGACTGTGAATAATGATTTATATTCAGAGATAATTAAGCCTACATTAACATTCAGAAGAGTTCAGGTGAATAAAAGTTAAAATTTTCATAGTTTGATTTTAACCCTTTCCCTCATAGAGGACACCATGAAAAGACCTATGCGAACAGCATAAAACCAGATCAGCCTGTGAGTAACTCGCAGGCTGATCAGGTTTTATGCTGTTCGCTGCTCCTCAGTGGTCTGGAAATGAGGATTTTGTAATTAAATTTGGTAAGGTTTAACTGTGGTTTTCTGCAGATCAGGCTTTATGTGGTACCTATTGAGTGTGTCAAAATGAGTCTATATGAGGGAAAGGGTTAATATATCCACTATGATTTGCTGTTGAATAAGTTGTACAGTCATGGTTATTTCTCATTTATTCTCTCCTTTCCAAACATATATGAACTGTCTGTCACTATTATTTGGAATGCTCATTACAAAAAGCGATTTAAACTGATCATTTGGGAATAGGCAATAAACCATAAAATTATATGCATAAAAATAAAATTTGGAAATTAGCAGTACTTAATTACCTTTTTTCATACATCTACTCTTGTCTTCCTATTCTAATTCCATTCCAAAATAATGTCAGCTTTTTATTGTCAGTTTATATAACTACTCATTTGTTTATGAATTAAGTTTTATGGTGAAATATTTCATAATATTTCATTTTTTACATCATATTTAAAAAAAATCCACTTCTAGTCTGTCAGAGGTGAACCCTTGATATTAAGACTGACACCTGTGTAAGACAGCCACTTTGACAAAGTCCGAAAGCTGTCTGTCTAATGCAGGTTTGACTGTAGTTATAGTATGTCAGTAATATTTTTAGCTCACCTGAGCACTGTTTGCTCAAGGTGAGCTTTTGTGATTACCCTGCGTCCGTCATCCGTCGTTGTGTGTTGTGCATTGTCCATCGTCAACAATTTGCTTTAAGCGACATCTCCTGAAACCGCAAGACAGAATTTGATTAAACTTTGCAGGGATGATCCTTGGGTGAACCTTCACAAAAGTTGCTAAAATAAACTTGATCCATGTAGAACTCTGATTGCCATGGCAACAGGAAGAAAATAATTATGAAAACTTTAAAAATCATCTCCTTCAAAACTACTGGCCAGATTTCAAAATGTTTTATTACAGATGTTCCTTGGGTAACCCTATACTCAGGTGAGCGATCCAGGGCCTCTATGGCCCTCTTATTTATGTACCCTACAAAGAAATGAACTATCTATAATTCAAATGATTTTAATCATAATGGAAAAACAAAACATACCTAAATGTATTTTATTTTTCGTACATATAAGTCCCATTATTGAACTAGAATCGATCTAGATAACATAAATTAAAACTTACTAATTGACAATTTTTCTCTATATTAAAGCTGAACCCTAACTAAAATCATGTAAGTGCCAACACGGTTTGTAAACATTTAAGCATCAGTTCACATCTTTAAGCTGAGTTAAAGTGATTGGCTTTTGTGTCAGTTGCTGGCAATAGGTCACATCTCAATAGTGACATGGTGGTAAATACATAAGTACCAGCAACAGTCAGTAATGCACATCAATTAGGCACTTCACCTATTCCCCTCTCCCCCTGTTATTTTCATATCTCAAAATGTTAAGACCAGAAATGGTGGCCTAGTGGTTAGAGTGTCCGGCCTTGGGAGTGGAGACATACCAAAGTCATACATAAGAAATGACACTGCTATAGCTTCTTAATGCTTGGTGCTCAGCACATAAGGGTAGTTTCTGGACTGGTTGGCATGGTGTCAGAATAATTTGACTGGGTGTGATATCATTCCACATGTCAACAGTGTGATACTGCAGTTTGACAGCTCAGGTAGATATCATCTCCAAATGACTGAAATACTGTATCATGTATTTTGTTTTCAGGTTGGCTTGATTTATATTTTCAACCTGATTGTGGGTACAGGAGCACTGACCATGCCTAAAGCCTTCCAGACAGCGGGCTGGCTCCTCAGTCTCGTTATGATCATCCTCCTGTCATTCATGAGGTGAGCCCTTACAAGCAGTATTGATTAAATCTAATTCTTCTCACATCAATTAGGAAGAATGTTTCTACAAATTATACTTGATAATCATGATGGGTCCAGGGTTGGACCAGTACTTTGTGCCTGGAAAGGTTTTGAATGATTATTGTCCCAATGGGGCTCAAACTCACAACCTTTCGATCTGCAATTATGTACAGTACTTCTGAACCATATCTACAATATCTTTAATATCTTTGTACCACTGTTATAACACTTATTAATATGAGTGACAGTCATGTACCAAAAGGTCCTTTTTTGTTTAAGAGACAACCATTTACAGCTTCATATTTATTTGCGCTCTATTCGTCTCTTGACCTTTTCATAAGAATTTTTTTTTAATTCATAAGGGCATAATTATACTACATTTTTTTTCTCTAAAATAGAATTTTCTAATTTCCCATAATTTTCATGTTATATAAGAAAAAAAAATTTGCATAAAACCAAAATGGAAAAAAAATGATAGATTACTGTGCTTGTTTTTATTCTATGTTTATAAATCCATGGTAACCATTTTAATAACTAGCTGAAGTATTGGTATACACTTCTTGTTTAAAAGAAATGAACAATCTTCAAATAGAAGACACATACGTTAACAGTTTATTTAGTACAGATCAATTTTAAATATCCTTGGCTATTTTATTTTGACTTGTGTTGGACTGAATAATCAGTTTTGTTGATGAAAATTATTCATCAACAATGATTTCCTATCCCCAGCAAATTTTGCATCTTATGATTTTAGGTAGGGAAGCAGGTTTTGGTTGGTAACAACATAACTGTAACTTTATTTATGATTTTATAGTTTGATACCGACTGTCACCTACAGTATTTTGGTCAACATTCCTACAGTAATATTTTGACTTGTAAACTGTGTAAATGATTTTTCTAGTATATATTCTCCTTGTTTTTTTAGGAGCTGCTTAGCTGTGTCTGTGGTAACTGTCTAATGCTTAACAAGAAAACATTAAGCTTAAAATCTGTCTAAAATATTTAATTCATTTGAAATTAAGAAACAGTTTGTTAAGGAAATGTGATAAATACATCCAGACATCCTTTACTGGCAAAACAACCCTTTAAGCATAGTTTTGCTAATGTTATGACAGCTTACATCCTGAAATTGAGAGTACCTGTACTGGAAATTAAAGTAACACTTTACATGTCCGAAACATTGCAATGGTAAACTGTAGCATTTACTCTTCAGAAATTTATAATTAGGTTGCTCATTCCCAGCATGAACCCAACACCCTGGAGTTGGGATCTCCTGATCCTCTATCTATTCCAATGGTAGAACTTTATTAAATGATAAAAAATCACTTTGTTTGTCCCATCACAGCTTCCTGACAGTTACCTTTGTGACAGAGACTATGAGTATTACAAATGCTCTTCTCAGGGGAAACAATCCTGACAAGGAACATAAAAGGGTAAGCATAATTTGTTTTCTCCCCTTGATATAGCCTAGGATCTCTAATTCATGGATTAATTCAACAGTTGTGAACTGTGATCGGCAGATAGGATTTGAATGTTAGAAAACAAATTTGTCATTTTTTGAATGGTGTAGGATCTTTGTTTTGAGTCAAATATTTCCACTGACGAGTGCAAGAGAACAACTGAAGTGGAAACAGTTTGTTTTCACATTAAGTACTTTATCACTTGAGTTTTTACAGAAAAAAATATGTGATTTGTATAAAAGTCATCAGCCTGCCAGAAATCTGTGTCATGACCTTCAGCCAAGTTTATTTGTGATAGGGGAAAGCTGCATGCTATTTAGGTTATTTAATATAGACATTAAATTGTCATACTTCAATGAAAACTTCATATAGATTTTGTTTATGGCCATTGGATGAGTCTTGTCTTTGACCCAAGTCATTTACTCAAGGTTATGATCACAAGGTAAGTATGTTCGGAATTTGTGTCTTATTCATAATTTGTGACCTCAATATCAAGATCTCATGCTGTATGTTTTTTTTTTAAACTTTATTTTACATCAATTATGAAACAAGTTCTCACAAATTATATTAATCTCTCTCAATGGCTCTGGTGGTGGGGTATGTGGTCATTATTGTGGGAGGATATGGAGAGCCCGGAGAGAACCCATGTGTCTTGACGGGCAACCACTGTACCCTCTCACATATGTGACCAGGAATTGAACCCAGGACACTTTGGTGAGTAGTGAGACGTGTTACCACTAGGTTATCCAGGCACCCCATGGTATATAGATAATGAAGGTGTATTAAGTAGAGTGATAGATATTGGAGGGTTTACTGGGTTGAGGGGGTAGGAGTCTTCAGTGTTCTCTAACCTGAAGACACTTCTGTTTTAATGTTTGAAGAACACATTGAAACCACTACTCTTGTATCAATTATTGTTTTGAGATCTTCAAAAGATAGGAGTTTAATTGTCACCATTTTACAGATGGAATGATTTGAAGAATATGGTAATTTTTGTATTTCCACTCAGAGCTTGAATGATGGAGACATAAATCAGACAGATGAGAGGCAGCCTTTGTTGGCTCCAGAAAGGAGGATAAATGGTGAGATTGAGACCGGGTACCAGAGTGTGCCTACATATTACATTGCACCATGCATGGTTTCCTGCTTATTGTCACATGCCCTTTCCTTGTTCAGCTACCTGTTACCAATTGATTAACATTTAAATATAATTATATTTATCATCGTGCATGTGTATTAAAGAGGCCTTCATAACATAGTAAAGTGAATTACCATGTGAAAGCTTTGTGTTGCTTGCATTTTTATTGGTATCAGTTGTGTATTTTTAGTTTAACTATGTTTTAAACTATTATGTCGAGCTATTCTACTCGCCTGACAATGGCATTGGGGTCACACCTTGGTTAAAATCTTACATGTAACATACTATCATGCATATATCTTAATAACCAGCCATGCTAATTCTTTTTAATATGTTACATAGGTCTTCCAATCAATTTTAATACAAATTTTGGCTCTTTTAGATTTAACCATGTTGGTTAAAGTTTATATCTCAGTAATCAGTTATGGGATTGACTTGAAACTTCATAGGTGTCCAGGGGACATTTAACTGTCAAGTAAGATAATCCTTGGATATATTCATTGTAGATTATGGCCCCTTTAGAAATGTTGGTTTAAGGTTTTGCTTGCAACTTACTAGGATACATATATCTTAGAAAAAAAATTGTACTTCAGTGGCATTAAAAATTCAAGTAAGACAACTTTTGACCAAATTTAAAGTGGAATAGTAGAGCATGCTGTCTTACAGACAACTCTTGTTTTGTTATCACTTTCAAGGCATTAGCTTTGTATTAACAGTAAAAGCTTTGAATTTTACCCGAATGAGTGACATCAATACCTGAAAATTAAGATCAAAGCCAGTTAGTGTGTCAGGTTCAACCCTGACTTGGCATAGATCAGTTTCATTTGAGAGGAAGCAGTCAGCAGTGTGCAGATGTTTGGCTTCTGGCAGTAGGGAGACCACATCCAAGTAACAGGTCACAAATACTTTAAAGATGTGTTAAATGTCATTGACTTCTCTATGCCCAATGGTTCTGGCCTGGTTTTCTTTTGGCAGCTCCAAAGATTCGTTATGCCATTATTTGCTATGTCCATGCCATTATTATACCCTACTATACAGAAGTTTGAGCTATATATAGGAATCCAGTTCATTGTGTCCCATCCCATGCTGTCCTGTCATGCCAAGTCATGCTCTGTCCAACGTTTATATTACATGGAAACAGTGTGTGTGTGTGTGTGTGGGGGGGGGGTATTAATCACCTTTAGTGATTTAGATCGATTTCTTTTCCTCTTATATATTTCTAATGTTAACTGCCAAATATTTAAAGCATGACTTACACTTTCAGAGTGAAATTTTAATGGCCATGATTTTCTAATTTTAAACACATGATTCATTTTAATAGTTTTGAATTATTTTCTCATATTTGTTTACCAGTTATGAATTCAGCTTATGTCAGACAGGCATAATTAGTTAACATATCTTTGAAGAAGATTAAGTATTTACATTGCTGCACCAAGAAACATTTAACTTAACCCTTTCTCTCATAGAGGATACCATGAAAAGACCTATGCAAACAGCATAAAACCAGATCAGCCTGCGAGTAACTAGCAGGCTGATCAGGTTTTATGCTGTTCGCTGCTCCTCAGTGGTCTGGAAATGAGGATTTTGTAATTAAATTTGGTAAGGTTTGAGTTTGGCTTTCTGCAGATCAGGCTTTATGTAGTACCTACTGAGTGCGTCAAAATGTATGGGGAAAGGGTTAATGAGCTTTATGAGGGAAAGGGTTAAAATGAGTCTATATGAGGGAAAGGGTTAAAATGAGTCTATATGAGGGAAAGGGTTAAAATGAGTCTATATGAGGGAAAGGGTCAAAATGAGTCTATATGAGGGAAAGAGTTAAAATGAGTCTATATGAGGGAAAGGGTTAAAATGAGTCTATATGAGGGAAAGGGTTAAAATGAGTCTATATGACTCATTTTGACGCACTCAGTAGGTACCACATAAAGCCTGATTTGCAGAAAATCACAGTTAAACCTTACCAAATTTAATTACAATATCCTCATTTCCAGACCACTGAGGAGCAACGAACAGCATAAAACCTGATCAGCCTGCGAGTAACTGATCAGCCTGCGAGTTACTCGCAGGCTGATCTGGTTTTATGCTGTTCGCATGGGTCTTTTCATGGTTTCTTCTATGAGGGAAAGGGTTAAACTTACTGTGTAAGCTGTATGGAATCTGAAGAGCTAACATGTTTGCCAAGATGTCAGAACATGCCTATATAAGGATAAGGTAAAGGGTTTTGCAGTAATTTGAATGCTTTTGAAAGTCAAGCAATGTTTACAGTTTTGATTGGTCATTCATATGGATGAGAGAAAGAGAAAGAACCTGGGGCCTCTTTCTTACAGTGCAGGATTTCTACCAGCTAGAGGGAATGTTGTCCCTGAATGTACAGGCCAGAGAACAAATTGCTTTGCTTGTGATGAACTCAAGGGTGGTATATATTAGAGAACATCTCTTGTGATTGCTAAATTAACCAAATGAGACAAATATGAAGCCAAACCAAGACTTGAACCTGGCATCCCTCACTTTCAGGATGAGTGCTAGACTGACTTGGCAACAGGACCACTTAAACATAGCACTCGCTATTAAAGAGTTACCTTTAGGTTGTTACACTTTCACATTTTTTTATTGTGGAAACGGACCAAAATTAATTGTTTATCTGTTAAATGTGTAAAGTGTTGTTCCTTTTTGATTAAATAAACTTTTTTACATAAACACATAATAAGTCAGAAGTGTCACTTGATCCTGAGGTTAAACTTGTATCATTCCAAACTTTCAGTCATGTTTACTTTCCAATATTCACCGTAAGAACAAATAGAAGAACTCACTTCATCATCTGTAGTATAAATGACATTTATGCATGGTCACACAATCAATTCATCTGCTTCATAGAAATTAACTTGACGTGAAAACAGGCATAGCCCCTCCCTGTATGTTTGTCGGAAGTTGTTGAACTTAGGTACCTACTGAAAGCAAGATTCACGTGCATTTGTTTGTCAGAGGTTTGTACAGCTTTTCACTGGTTTAACCAATATGCATATTCATTTTTGGGCATTTTGGCATCATGTAAATTCTTGCATGTGACTGTCCCTCACTGTTCAGTTTTTTAGCTCACCTGAGCACTTGTGCTCGGGTGAGCTTTTGTGATCGCCTTTTGTCCGTCGTGCGTCGTGCGTCGTCAGTCGTCCGTCGTCCGTCGTCCGTCGTCAACAATTGCTTGTGAACACTCTAGAGGCCACAAATTTGGCCCAATCTTAATGAAACTTAATCAGGATGTTTGTCTACATGATATCTCGGATGAGTTCGAAATTGGGTCATGTGGGGTCAAAAACTAGGTCACTAGGTCAAATCCTTGAAAAACCTTGTGAACACTCTAGAGGCCACAGTTTTGGCCCAATCTTCATGAAACTTGGTCAGGATGTTTGTCTACATGATATCTCGGATGAGTTCGAAATTGGGTCATGTGGGGTCAAAAACTAGGTCACGAGGTCAAATCTTAGAAAAACCTTGTGAACACTCTAGAGGCCACAAATTTGGCCCAATCTTAATGAAACTTAATCAGGATGTTTGTCTACATAATATCTTGGATGAGTTCGAAATTGGGTCATGTGGGGTCAAAAAATAGGTCACTAGGTCAAATCCTTGAAAAACCTTGTGAACACTCTAGAGGCCACAGTTTTAGCCCAATCTTCATAAAATTTGGTCAGGATATTTGTCTACATGATATCTCGGATGAGTTCGAAATTGGGTCATGTGGGGTCAAAAACTAGGTCACGAGGTCAAATCTTAGAAAAACCTTGTGAACACTCTAGAGGCCACAAATTTGGCCCAATCTTCATGAAACTTAATCAGGATGTTTGTCTACATGATATCTCGGATGAGTTCGAAATTGGGTCATGTGGGGTCAAAAACTAGGTCACTAGGTCAAATCCTTGAAAAACCTTGTGAACACTCTAGAGGCCACAGTTTTAGCCCAATCTTCATAAAATTTGGCCAGGATATTTGTCTACATGATATCTCGGATGAGTTCGATATTGGGTCATGTGGGGTCAAAAACTAGGTCACGAGGTCAAATCTTAGAAAAACCTTGTGAACACTCTAGAGGCCACAAATTTGGCCCAATCTTCATGAAACTTGGTCAGGATGTTTGTCTACATAATATCTCAGATGAGTTCGATATTGGGTCATGTGGGGTCAAAAACTAGGTCACCAGGTCAAATCTTAGAAAAACCTTGTAAACACTCTAGAGGCCACAGTTTTGGCCCAATCTTCATGAAACTTGGTCAGGGTGTTTGTCTATATAATATCTCAGATGAGTTCAAAATTAGGTCACATGGGGTCAAAAACTAGGTCACCAGGGAAAATCTTAGAAAAACCTTGAACACTCTAAGGCCAAGTTTTGGCCCAATCTCATGAAACTTGGTCAGGGTGTTTGTCTATATGATATCTTGGATGAGTTCGAAAATGGGTAAGGTGGGGTCAAAAACTAGGTCACCAGGTCAAATCTTAGAAAAACCTTGTGAACACTCTACAGGCCACAGTTTTGGCCTAATCTTCATAAATTTTGGTCAGGATGTTTGTCTACATGATATCTTGCATGAATTAAATGGGTAAGGTGGGGTCAAAAACTAGGTCACCAGGTCAAATCTAAGAAAAACCTTGTGAACCTCTAAGGCCACAGTTTTGCCAATCTTCAATAATTTGGTCAGGATGTTTGTCTAATTGATATATTGGATGAGTTTGAAAATGAGTCACATGAGGTCAAAAACTAGGTCACCAGGTCAAATCTAAGAAAAACCTTGTGAACACTCTAGAGGCCTACATTTTTGTCCCAGTCTTCATTAAACTTAATATGAATGATGACTGCATGAATTCCCAGTTGAGTGCAAATTCAGGTAGGATCAATATGTAGGTCACTTAGTCAAATGTTAGAAAAAACACTTTTAGATGCTAGATTTTTTGTCATTATGCCTAACACAGCTATCTTACTCAGGTGAGCGACACAGGGCCATCTTGGCCCTCTTGTTTACCAATCCCTGTAGCCAGGTGATGACAGTGTCCGCTTTGTTAACATGATGTCATTAGTTTGATCCCTTGCAGCAACATACCAGAGGCATGATATGTATTTAGTACTGGTATCATGGTATATAGTCTTAATGCTTAGCTCCTTAGGATAGTGCTACTTGGTTGGTTGACCCTTTGTCAGGTTAATGTGACTTGGTATGGCACGATGCAACAGTGATGATGCACTATATACCTGTATTTCTTACGTAGAGAAAGTCCCCAATGAGATGTTAATTACAAGCAAAGAAACATATTTTCTTCTCACAACCTTGCCTACTCCCGCTAGACAAAATTCTCAGTATTTGATTTGGAAGTGAGATGTGTTCAAGTTTTGTTTTCCTCCTCATAATCCTTCTAAATGATCAAGGATCAATATTGTGGGTTGTTTGTGTCAGGGAAGCTTTTGTGAATTGTTCTGGTCTAGAAATCTTGATATCATTCTTCATAAACATCAGTATTATCAGTGCCCTTGTGATTGTAGTTCAATGATTTGTGTGAGATTCATGCACATGTCTTAGAACATTGCAGATCAAGTTGGATACTGTGTCGGGTATCCAAACCTAGTAAACACATTCTGTTGGGCCAAATTGTTGTTATATAACATCATAACCCTTTCCCTCATAGAGGACACCATGAAAAGACCTATGCGAACAGCATAAAACCAGATCAGCCTGCGAGTAACTCGCAGGCTGATCAGGTTTTATGCTGTTCGCTGCTCCTCAGTGGTCTGGAAATGAGGATATTGTAATTAAATTTGGTAAGGTTTAACTGCGGTTTTCTGCAGATCAGGCTTTATGTGGTACCTATTGAGGGCGTCAAAATGAGTCTATATGAGGGAAAGGGTTAAAAATACCAATTTAGAGTCCCTGGTATAAGCTGTATTATATTGGTAATGACATGATATGGGAACAAGTCATAATAGATCTAAAACATAGAAAATTACAAATATTGTATAAGTAATAATAAAGGCATTTCATGCCATGGGCACGTTCACCAACTTTACAGCTTTTACCACTGATCATCTGGCTACTAGAATCCATCTGTTGATCTCCCCTCCTTTACTTATGTTTGCAGATGATATTGCATGTATATCTGACACAGTGTCTGGTCTGCAAAAACAGCTTAATTTATTACATAGTTTTTGTATAGAATATAAACTTCAAGTAAATGTAGAAAAAAACAAAATTATAGCCTTTAAAAAAGGAGGTATGTTATCAAGAGCAGAACACTGGACTTATGCTGATTCAGAACTCAGTATTGTTAATGGTTTTAACTTTGTAGGTATCCATTTCACTAATAGACTGTCACTATTTAAAATGGCAGAGAGTATGTGTATAAAAGCGAAAAGGGTTCTTATGTCTATCCTTAAATCACTTGATTTTTGTGAATGTTTACCCTATTCAACGTTTTTTAAAATATTTGATATAAAAATACAGCCAGTTATGTTATATGGGGCAGAAATATGGGGATAAAATAATTATGTATGTTTAGAAAATGTTCATTTATTTGCGTGTAAACGTTTCTTAAATGTAAAACCATCAGCTTGTAATGATGCAGTTTTAGGGGACCTGGGACGGTTTCCTATATATATAAATTCAGCCAAACGTCGTATTAGTTATTGGCTAAGAATACTTAATATGCCTAATTATAGATACGTGAGGATATGTTATGATATGCAAGTACATTTTGATAGTTTAGGATATAGTAATTGGGCGAGCAATGTCCGGCAACATTTATATTTAAATGGCTTTGGTTATGTGTGGGAAAGTCAATATGTACCAAATCAAAAAGTATTCCTTGCCATTTATATTACTAGATTAAAGGACCAGGACTTGCAAAATTGGTATGCACAATGTTGTAAAAATGTAAAATTATTGTACTATGTGAAATACAAAAGAGATTATAATGTTGAATGTTATGTGAATTCAATAAATATTGACAAGTTTAGGACAAGTTTAGCAAATTTAGAAGTTCTGCACACTGTCTTATGATAGAAACAGGGCACTATTACATTATACCTAGAGAATACAGAGACTGTCCTTATTGTGAGTGTTATTTGGAAGATGAGTATCATTTTATATGCATCTGTCCATTGTATAAAAATATTTGTTCTATATATATCCCAAACATCTATTATGAGAATCCATCTGTTGAAAAATTCCATAGTCTTATGTCATGTAGAAATGTAAATGTCATTAAAAGATTAGCAATGTATATTTATTACGCAGTTAAATCAAGAAATAATTATCTGTGACATTGTATTTTAATTTATAAAATTTTTTTTAAAATATTTATGTAAATATTTTGTGTATGGGCTGGAGGCCTTATCATAATAAAATCTTTGACTTGACTTGATCTCCCTAGGGAGTCTTTCACTCTGCTTATGGAATCCAACAGGTACCCATTTACTCCTGGGTGAATTGATTTGGGGTCAGTATCTTGCTCATTAAAATCAGAAGTGTTCTTGACATGACTCAAACCCAGGACCTTTTGATCCCAAAGCTTATACAACCACTTGACCACTGCTTCTTTTACTGTCAGTAAAAATATTAAAATCTTGATATTGGAATATTTAAAGTGAAATGCTATACATTTTATGGAATATTTCTGAGATATCTCTGATTATCGTGGTGATATCACCCTCAGAATCATGGATTTAGGGGTTTTAAGTGCTTTTAAATTGAGGCAATGAATTTCATATTTTTTTAATCTGATAAATATTATTTATTGTAAAAATGGAAGCATGTGCCAAATTGTTTGAATTTCCTCCTACTTTGATGGCAGTGCTGTAGCATTAGGAGAATCTTATAGCAGTGGTAACTCAGACGTAGATTTATGGAAGACACTACACACCTTAATGTCTTTGTTTCTTTGGTTTTATAGACTACTTGTCAGTACTTCAGTTATTTAGAGACTATGTCATTGAGACAGATATAATACTGTGTCAGCAGGGTGTCACACCATAGACAACTGGCATGATACCACACTCATTTATATTATCATGAGCTAAGGTCAACCAATCCTGGAACTGTAACCCTTATACACGTTCACTGATCGCCATGCAAGGCACTACTTTCATTGCCTGGGATCATACCTGTGACCCCCTGCGTGTGAGGCTGGCATGGTTGGGACTGGATGGTCATGTATTTCTACTGTTTGTGTTTTATATGTCATAGGGTATATATAAAACAGGTACCTGTCTAATTATCCTTCAATATTTTGAGAGGATTGTGGGTATAATACACTAATAAGTTGGGTAATTGTCTTCATTAGTGATAGGAATTGGTTCGACAAAATGTAATTGAATTATTGGAATAATTGGAATGCCAAACCAAATTGATAATCCGTTAATAATCAGCTGAGCCAGTTTTATTTTGGAAGGAGATAATTTGGTGTTTTTCAGACGTCATCTGTATACTGGGTACCTTTGAACAGTCAACTCATTCCCCTTTTCTGGTAGAATAAACAAAAACATATGTGAGTGTCATACTGTTTGGATCCACAATGAGGGAGACCATGCCGCAAGGTTCATTTTGAAACTGGTTCTTAACATCTTACAACATACTGCATACTGTGAAATCATTAATTTTCGTTGGTCATTAACTGTCATTGATTTTGTGGAGGATTTTATCCACAAATGTTAAATCTCGCAACTGCTTTCATTTCTCCTAGAACAAATTCACAAATAAATATATCTATGAAAATACCTTAGATACGTTATGATATGTCAATGAATATAGAGAGGTTACTTAAATGAAATGGGTTGAACAAAAACAGCAGTTCATTTTTTTATGCCCCGTATCGATACATCGGGAGGCATTTTGTTTTTAGTCTGTCTGTTTGTTTGTCTGTCAGTTTTTTTGTCACAAAACTTTAACCTTGACCATAACACAGAAGTTTCTCCACCTATAGCCTCCAAACTTCACAGGTGCATGCACCAAGATGAGCTCTACCCACCAGGTGACTTTTGCAGGGGCAAGGCATTTATTCAAACGTAGCTTTTTTTCCAAAGTATTAATCTAATAAGCACCAGCATGATATTGCTCTCTCAAAATAGTAACAAAGTAATTGATTATTGCCAATAATTGACCAGCTTGTTGTCACCTATGGGTGAGAATGATGATATACCATTTGAAACCATGTTAAATCTTAGAAAAGTTGGGCCTATCTCAGTCCTATTGGCCAAGTGGTTTGAGCGTTTGTCCCATAATCAGTTGGTCAAGGGTGTGATCCCCATTCAACTGAAATACTGTTAGTTGGATGTTAAACCCAGTGGTTATAATCACAAAGTAGGTACCTGTTTACCCAGATCACCTTGCAGCTGGCCTGCAGGAGGTCATCAGTGGTTCTACCTTAGTACACACAATGTCTTCCTCCACCTGCTAATGAACAGTTAACAGTAAGTTACATAGGATTAACCTTCCTGCATGCTGATCTTGTTTACACTGGTTGTTAGAGGGCCAGTTTGTGAGGTACTGAATGACTGATAGTGGTTACAGAGAATTCAGTCTTTTTTTTTTTTTTTTTTGCACATTTCGCCACAAGACACAACACATAGCATTCACATGTATAATGTATCAATTGTGTGGTATTTCAAATACAGATAAATATACATCTCAATTCGTAATAACTTGATCATGATCAGCATCCTTGGATTCAGGCACCATTGTGCAGAATAATATAGAAGCCATAACATGGCATTACCTCTTAGATTCAGAGTAGAAATAGTGCAAAACCTCAAATCTGCCACGACTGTAAACATTTCTGAGTGATCCCAAGGTTTTTATGTAACTCTATATATAGATCACATTAAAATAAATCCCACGGCAACAAACACAAACAGCGATATACTTCCTGTTGTGTTATTAAATACAAGCACCACTACCTTTGTATGTATTTGTTTGCCAGTTCTTGATACGCTAATTTGTTATTGATTAAATATTGCTCTTCAGTCATTAAATGCATACCAAGTTATTTAGTACATGCCACGAATTTCTATTCTAATATCAGGGCTCTTACTTATTCAAAGGTGGAATCCTGGGCTGTCATATGGGAGGAATTAAGCTTTCTGGCAAATCTTTGTCATGGACTCCAGTTTTCACAATCCTACTGAAAACCCAGAGTATGCATTATCATCATCATCATATCATCATTGATATCATCATTATCATCATCATCATCATCATTGTATCATCATTATCATCATCATCATCATCATCATCTCATTGTTATCATCATCATCGTTGTCACCATCATCATAATCATCGTCATTGTCATTATCATCATCATTGTTATCATCATCATAATCATCATCGTCATCATCATATCATCATCGTCATTATCATCATCATCATCTTGTCATCATCATCATCATCATCATCGTCATCATCATATCATCATCATCATCGTCATCATCATCATCATCATCATCATCATCATCATCTTCATCATCATTTACAATCGTCACCATCATTATTATCATCATCATTGTTGTCACCATCATTATCATCATCATCATTTAAAAGTTCTGATATTGTAGAATCATTAATTTTCGTGGGGAACTAATTTTTCGTTGATTTCGTGGATGACTTTATCCACGAATATTTATCCCAACGAAAACTGTTTATTTCATAGACCTCATGTTTTCTAGAACATTCTTCCACGAATATATGTACCCACGAAATTGATTAAATCACAGATTCCACCAAATTTAATGCCAACGAAAATAAATGATTTTACAGTATTTCTCCATAAATTGTATCCACCTTACCACATTGTATGATTGCAAATCTGTTGTCGTCTTTTTTTGCTAGCTATTATAATCTTTAACCCACTTGCTACTTATTTTTCACAGGATTCCCTGCCTGAAGATACACCGTTGCTTGGTAAATTGATACCCACCTGGTTTAGTTTTGTTGCTGTGTATTTTTAATCAGAGTGTCAGTAACTATCCTAACTTTAATCATCTGGATACACATGATTCCTTATTATAAACAGATTTTCTTATTTAACCCTTTCCCTCATAGAGGAAACCATGAAAAGACCTATGTGAACAACATAAAACCAGATCAGCCTGTGAGTAACTCGCAGGCTGATCAGGTTTTATGCTGTTCGCTGCTCCAATTGGTCTGGAAATGAGGACTTTATAATTAAATTTGGTAAGGTTTAACTGTGGTTTTCTGCAGATCAGGCTTTATGTGGTACCTATTGAGTGCGTCAAAATGAGTCTATATGAGGGAAAGGATTAAAACTCATTCCTCAATTTCTCGTTGTTTTTTTCTTAACCACTTTCACATGCCATTTAGTTTCCTTTTTCATCACTTTTGAGTTTCTTAATTTTTTTTTTTTTTCAAGCATTTGGTCGGTAGGTCAATCGGTCCGTCCGTCCGTCTGTCCGTCTGTCTAGTTTTTTTGTCCACACTATTTCTCAATAACTACTGGATGGATTTCAAACAAACTTCATAGGAAGCTTCAATATCAAGCACAGATGTGCATATTTTGAAATGGTTACGGTTGACTGATTTTCTTTTGAGTTATGGCCCTTTGCTGATTTTCTGGAGTTTTCTTTGTCCACGCTATTTCTCAATAACTACTGGATAGATTTCAATCAAACTTCATAGGAAGCTTCAATATCAAGCACAGATTTGCATATTATGAAATGGTTACGGTTGACTGATTTTCTTTTGAGTTATGGCCATTTGCTGATTTTCTGGAGTTTTCTTTTTCCACGCTATTTCTCAATAACTACTGGATAGATTTCAAACAAACTTCATAGGAAGCTTCAATATCAAGCACAGATGTGCATATTATGAAGTGGTTACGGTTGACTGGTTTTCTTTTGAGTTATGGCCCTTTGCTGATTTTCTGGAGTTTTCTTTGTCCATGCTATTTCTCATTAACTACTGGATGGATTTCAATCAAACTTCATAGGAAGCTTCACTGGTGAGCATAGATGTGCATATTATGAAATTGTTAAGGTTGACTGACTTTTTTTTGAGTTATGGCCCATTGCTGATTTTCTGGAGTTTTCTTTGTCCATGCTATTTCTCAATAACTACTGGATAGATTTCAAACAAATGTCATAGGAAGCTTCAATATCAAGCACAGATGTGCATATTATGAAATGGTTATGGTCGACTGATTTTTTTTGAGTTATGGCCCTTTGCTGATTATCTGGAGTTTTCTTTGTCCATGCTATTTCTCAATAACTACTGGATGATTTCAACCGGTCATAGGAAGCTTCAATATCAAGCACAGATTTGCATATTATGAAATGGTTACGGTTGACTGATTTTCTTTTGAGTTATGGCCCTTTGCTGATTTTCTGGAGTTTTCTTTTTCCACGCTATTTCTCAATAACTACTGGATAGATTTCGAACAAACTTCATAGGAAGCTTCAATATCAAGCACAGATGTGCATATTATGAAGTGGTTACGGTTGACTGACTTTTTTTTGAGTTATGGCCCATTGCTGATTTTCTGGAGTTTTCTTTGTCCATGCTATTTCTCAATAACTACTGGATAGATTTCAAACAAATGTCATAGGAAGCTTCAATATCAAGCACAGATGTGCATATTATGAAATGGTTATGGTTGACTGATTTTTAGCTCACCTGAGCCAGAGGCTCAAGGTGAGCTATTGTGACCGGTCTTCGTCCGTCGTCCGTCCGTCCGTCGTCCGTCCGTCCGTCGTCCGTCCGTCGTCCGTCAACATTTTGCTTCAAACGACATCTCCTCCTTAACCGCTTGGTCAATTTTGATAAAACTTTACAGGGATGTTCCTTGGGTGGTCCCCTTTCAAAGTTGTTCAAAGAATTGAATTCCATTTGGAATTCTGGTTGCCATGGCAACGGAAAGAAAAAACTTAAAATGTCTTCTTCTCCAAAACAACCAACTGAATTTCAAAATGTTTTGGCACAGATGTTCCTTTGGTAAGTGTCTACCAAGATTGTTCAAATTATTTGGATCCGTAAAAAAACATGGCCGCCAGGGGCGGGGCTTATTTGCCTTATATGTATATAGAGAAACCTTTAAACAACATCTCCTCTGAAACCACTGGACAGAATTTGATTAAACTTGGCAGGGATGATCCTTGGGTCAACCTTCACAAAAGTTGCTAAAATAAACTTGATCCATGTAGAACTCTGGTTGCCATGGCAACAAAAAGGGGAAAAAAATGAAAACTTTAAAAATCATCTTCTTCAAAACTACTGGCCAGATTTTAAAATAAATTGGTACAGATGTTCCTTGGGTCAACCTCTACCAAAGTTGCTAAAATTATTCCGATCCGTAAAAAAACATGGCCGCCAGGGGCGGGGCTTATTTGTCTTATATGTATATAGAGAAACCTTTAAACAACATCTCCTCTGAAACCACTGGACAGAATTTGATTAAAATTGGCAGGGATGATCCTTGGGTCAACCTTCACAAAAGTTGCTAAAATAAACTTGATCCATGTAGAACTCTGGTTGCCATGGCAACAAAAAGGGAAAAAAAATGAAAACTTTAAAAATCATCTTCTTCAAAACTACTGGCCAGATTTTAAAATAAATTGGTACAGATGTTCCTTGGGTCAACCTCTACCAAAGTTGCTAAAATTATTCCGATCTGTAAAAAAACATGGCCGCCAGGGGCGGGGCTTATTTGCCTTATATGTATATAGAGAAACCTTTAAACAACATCTCCTCTGAAACCACTGGACAGAATTTGATTAAAATTGGCAGGGATGATCCTTGGGTCAACCTTCACAAAAGTTGCTAAAATAAACTTGATCCATGTAGAACTCTGGTTGCCATGGCAACAAAAAAACAAGAAAAAAAGAAAACTTTAAAAGTCATCTTCTTCAAAACTACTTGCCAGATTTTAAAATAAATTGGTACAGATATTCCTTGGGCCAACCTCTACCAAAGTTGCTAAAATTATTCTGATCCGTAAAAAAACATGGCCGCCAGGGGCGGGGCTTATTTGCCTTATATGTACATAGAGAAACCTTTAAACAACATCTCCTCTGAAACCACTGGACAGATTTAGATTAAACTTGGCAGGGATGATCCTTGGGTCAACCTTCACAAAAGTTGCTAAAATAAACTTGATCCATGTAGAACTCTGGTTGCCATGGCAACAAAAAGAAAAAAAATATGAAAACTTTAAAAATCATCTTCTTCAAAACTGCTGGCCAGATTTTAAAATAAATTGGTACAGATGTTCCTTGGGTCAACCTATTTATCTCAGGTGAGCGATTTAGGGCCATCATGGGCCTCTTGTTTTTGAGTTATGGCCCTTTGCTGATTATCTGGAGTTTTCTTTGTCCATGCTATTTCTCAATAACTACTGGATGGATTTCAATCGGTTTAAAATTAAATGGTTACGGTTGACTTATTTTCTTTTGAGTTATGGCACTTTGTTGATTTCTTGGAATTTTCTTTGTCCACGCTATTTTTCAATAACTACTGGATGGATTTCAATTAAATTTCATAGGAAGCTTTACTAGCAAGCATAGATGTGCATATTACGAAATGGTTACAGTTGACTGATTTTCTTTTGTATTATTGCCCTTTGCTGATTTTCTTTGCATTATTTCCCAATAACTCATTTACTTTCTTTAGCTACAGTTTTCCTCATCTCATTTATCTGTTGATGAACTTAGAACTTTATTACATATACAATTTTAAATTAGCTGGTCATTTAAATCTATTTTTAGCTCGACTTTTCGAAGAAAATGAGAGCTTATACTGTCACTCGGGCGTCGGCGTCGGCGTTGCAACACAAGGTTAAAGTTTTTTTCAAACATCAATAACTTAAATACTATCAAAGGTATTCCACCCAAACTTAAAATACTTATTCACCATCATCACTTCTACCTTACTTCTAAGGCCCACAACCCTGGCTATCCTATTTTTGGAGTTATGCCCCTTTCATACTTACAAAACAGCCAAAATCAAGGTTAAAGTTTTTACAAAGTTGTATATCTTCAATACTATCTACGGTATTCAACTGAAACTTCAAATACATATTCACCATCATTACCTCTACCTTACTAACAAGGCCCATAACTCTTGCTGTACTACTTCTTAAGTTATGCCACTTTCATACTTAGAAAACAACCAAAATCATGGTAATTTTTTTACATATTGTACTATCACGTATTACTGAAACTTCAAGTATTATTCACCATCACTACCTCTGCCTTACTAGCAAGGCCCATAACCCTGGCTGTACTACTTCTTGAATTATGCCCCTTTCATACTTAGAAAACAGCCGAAATCATGGTTAATTTTTTTACAAAGTTGTATATTTTCAATACTATCACAGGTATTCCACCATAATTTGGAATACTTATTTATTGTTTACCCACACTACCTCAACTTTACTGGCAGGGCCCATAATCCTATATGCAGTGTATTTTCAATTTTACCCTTTTATACTTAGATATTTTTTGGCTGTATTTACAAATAGCAAATAGGTTGGGCAACAACCTCTAATAACATCAAAGATTGGCCCTTTCTTTAATGGCGAACTGAGAAAAGTCGAGCGCGCTGTCTTATGGACAGCTCTTGTTTATTATTATTATTTATTTATTTATTTATTTATTTATCTTTTTATTTATTTATTTATTTATTTATTTTATTTTATTTTTGCATGTGCATGCTGTTCAGACTAATTTGTTTACGGTGCCCTTACTGAATTGATGAATGTTGGAATTTTTTGTTAAAGACAGCCACTGAACATAAAAAGATATTCTTTTTTTATTAGTCTTGTATAATTTGTCACTTGAATTCATCAATTCAGTAAATGTGACTTACCTCCTATAGCTGGGCACTTGATTGTAAACAAAGGCTGTGTGGGGGGTATTCATCACCTTTAGTGATAGCTCTAGTATTGATATATTTCTGTTATGTGATATCATTTGAAAGCATTCATGAATAATTTAGCTGAAAAAAAAAGAATCAAATAATTTCATTCTTCTATAGAATGATGAAGTTTAAAAGGTTTGAATTTTGTGATTTTGCAAAACAAGTTTATTCTGATATCTGAAATTTCTGCAATATTCTCTTGAAAAATAGAAAATCACATTTTTATGTATAACACTTACAGTCAGATTCATTATGATATTTATAAAACACCTTGAGCACATTCAGTTTTTGATAAAGGGCATCATTTGGTACAGTAGTAGCCTACATTACTACCACCCTGAAGGTTGTGGGTTCAAATCCTTTTGGAGATAAAGATTTTTTCATGGAGCTTCCTTGGAATATTAAGCACTATATATGTCAGCTTGCAGAATATCCTTGGGGCACTACAGTTCAGTGATCATATTAATTGTCTTACTAATCAAAGGATGGTATTTGAACCCTTACTGGGGCAAGAATTTTTCATGACATTAAACTTGTTTCCCGTTTAGCATGAGAAATCTGTTTAATTTCACATCATTGGCTTATTTGATTTACATTGGACCTAAATTATATTCCATGGAAAGCAATGTAAAATATTATAATCAGTTGTAGTACAGAACATCCCATGCATTTGCACCTGCGACAATTAAATTCAATATTTAATACTAATGTTAACAATAATCAATTCTAGCTTGAATTCCACCAACAATACTTAGCGCTAAATAATACTTAAATTCTTGACCCTTTCCCTCATATAGACTCATTTTGACGCACTCAATAGGTACCACATAAAGCCTGATCTGCAGAAAGTCAAACTCAAACCTTACCAGATTTAATTGTAAAATCCTCATTACCAGACCACTGAGGAGCAGCGAACAGCATGAAACGTGATCAGCCTGCGAGTTACTCACAGGCTGATCTGGTTTTATGTTGTTCGTATAGGACTTTTCATGGTGTCCTCTATGAGGGAAAGGGTTAAACAAGGTAGATACACATTCCACCATTATTATTTTATGAATTATTCAAGTACATGACTATACTGAAATGAATTGTTACCTAAATAACTAACAATGACTGTTATAAGAAATGAAAAGTTTAGTTGAGAAACAAGATTATTGAAATTCACCCTTAAGTATTTACGTTTTACTTAGCGCAAAGAAGTGTTTGTGGAATTTGACCCTGTCACTTTACAACTGCGTTTTAATTATGAAAAAAAAAAATGATTGACAGTCCATGGATTTTACAGCCTGTTTGATATGAACTTGTTTTGAAACTCTGTTGTTCAGAAGTAGTTTCAGAACAGGTGAGTAAATAAGTAGATTGAATTCTGACAGTTAAACAAATAAAAACCGTTCTGCTAATCACAGCCTTTTCATTATTATTGACAGCCATGCAATAAACATTGTTTAAATACTTATCATTATTAACATTGTTTAAATATTTAGCAAAAGATTTTTCTTCTTCAAATGACTTAAAAATTTAGCCAATATAAGACCTGCATTCAAACACAAGTAATTGCAATTGTATCCATATATCTGTAAAATATCTATTATTTCAAGGTCAGACTAATATACATTTATATATTTTAAGAATTTTAATAGAAATATTCTGTTGGAAACTGACCTGTGGTTCAAGGACTGAACCTGATATTATTAAACATTTGCTGTTTAATACAGACTTTTTAAAATCAAACAGCAGGGGCATCCATGTCTTGTGGACATATTTCTAGTTTCCATTCACAAGAATCAACATTATAATTGTAACAAGGTATATCCTGATGGTAATGTTTATCAGTACACGTGTATCTTAACCCTTTCCCTCATAGAGGAAACCATGAAAAGACCTATGCGAACAGCATAAAACCAGATCAGCCTGCGAGTAACTTGCAGGCTGATCAGGTTTTATGCTGTTCGCTGCTCCTCAGTGGTCTGGAAATGAGGATTTTATAATTAAATTTGGTAAGGTTTAACTGTGGTTTTCTATGTGGTACCTATTGAGTGCATCAAAATGAGTCTATATGAGGGAAAGGGTTAATCAAATATCTGCAGTATTTTCCAAACATTGACATGGATTTGGAAGTTTGCTTCTTACAGTTAAATGTTTTATACTAGCATTTCATGAGACAAATTCAAACAGTGTTTAAGAGTAGCATAGATTTTAGAGATCAGATATGTGTGGTAATATACTGTATGTTCCATTTATACAGTTATCCCCTGTGTCTGTTTTTCATTTCTGAGGTTGATTCATCTTAGAGACTATTATTGGATTTCCATGACAAAAAGTTGTAAAAATATGTAAAATGATATGTTTAAGCTCATGGATCATTCCTGACTTTTATCACTCAAAATGTTAATGATTTAACATAGTTTATGATAGCGTCTGTCAGAATGTAATAACATTTCCATTACCTGTTCCATTTCCAGTGTCTCGAGCGTATGGCATTGCCCTGTTTAACTTATCAGACAATATAGTAAAGGTGTTAACTTGAATCCTTTAGAAGTCACCTTTTTATTGCAGGATGCTCTCCTGAGAAAATGATGGTTAACAGCAGATGATATATAAATATTTTCTTTCATGTAAACGGAATTGAACTAAAGAAGACAAAGGTTTAAATAATATTCAGATATAAAAGCAAAATTTTCCATTTTATGACTTTGTTATGCGCTGTGTAACTTGCAGTAATAGGGTAAAATTGAAAATTTGGTCAAGGTTAGCTATTGTGATCATCCTGCGTCCATCATCAACAATTTTCTTAAAACGACATCTCCTCTGAAACATCTGCATAGAAATTGATGAAACTTTGCATGAATGATCCTTGGGTGGATCTTCATAAAAATAAGATAAGCTTGATCCATGCAGAACTCTGGTTGGCAAGGCAACCAACACAATTTTATTTAAAAAAAACTTTAAGTCATCTCCTCTGAAACCAATGGTCAGAATTTAATTCCTTTGGCAATAATGGTCAATTCATAGTCGTCTAACATAACTGATAAAATAAAATTGATCCACACAGGGTCTACCATTGTGGACCATATGGAAGATTGGTTTATGCCAAATATATGTTAATTATCCACTTTAAATATAGACTTTTCTTACTTACAGGCTTTTCTAGTTCTCCGTATATACTCTTTATAGAATATTTCAGAATTTTCTACTCTGAAACCATTGGTCAGAATTTAATTTCATTGGTCACCTTTGGCATTAATGGTCACCTCATAGTCATCTACCATAATTGATAAAATGAAATTGGTCCCCACAGGGTTTCTAGTTTCCTTATATACTCTTTATAGAAATCATCTACTCTGAACCAATGGTCAGAATTCAATTTAATTTGGCACAAATGGTCACCTAATTATTTTCTACCATATTTGCTTGTTTCAAAGTGTTTATTTAGTTCATATATGATATCAGTTTCTTTGAATACATTGTAAGTTATAGCTTAACCAGCAGTGTTGTTTGAGAATTTTTTTTGTTAATTTAATTCAGGCCAAAGATACCAACATTTAAATATATAGACCCCTCTGTTCAGTTTTGGATGTGCATTGCTCATGTAATTTATGCAATAATTGACATAATATTTATTCTCTTCTCATTAAAACCATTTATACTTCTTTTTTTTAAACTATTGTATAGAATTAAATTCTGTTTTGATCCTTTGATATTAGCCAATGGTTCTTTTACTGTCATTATGTGGTTTTGATCCCCTAAAAATAAGTCCAGCACATGATTGCCTAGTTTTCTTTTTTAGTCAGTATAAAATCATTGAAATTGTTTTTCTTCATCTGAAATTTTAATAAAGGTTAAACTGATATGTTTCAGCTGATGGTTACTTCTGGTGAGCGTTCCTAGGGCCATGATGGCCCTCTTTTTCTTAGTAATGAGTGGTTCAAATGGATCAATATTTTGTCAAAACTATAAATGATCCTTTGTTTATAAAAAAAAAAAAAAAAAAAAAAAAATGTTTCTTTTTACAATGTCATTCGGGAAACAAGTTCCTAGCTATACTATTTATATAGATCTTTCTTTACATCCTTGGTTGGACCAGTACTTTACACCTTGGAAGTAAACTAAATAATAGAGCCTTGATCACAACAGATTTCTAATTAGAACCCACATCTATGTAAACACACTTCCGACTTACAAGATTTTGCACTTTTGAATGAACAAAAATCAAAATTGACTTCCTCTATGGTCTTTTAAGAGCAGTTAAATTTCCACAGCAGATATGTAAAACCTGTCTGCATGTAGTCCATGCTATTACTGAAGTGGGAATAAAATCAATTGCAGCTGCCATTTGTTTGAAATAATTGCAGGAGTCTTTTTCAAAATCTACCACCATCAATTACACTTGCTTGTGGCTAAACAACTGTTAGTTCTGTCACATTGTTCTGCAAGCATGCTTCAGTTATCAGGTTGATGTAAAATGTAATTATTTTAGTTCTAAGTTACTGATTTATGACCCATATTATCCCATGTTAATGTATCTTGAATCTTAGGCAATATAACTAGACTTTTTCTCTTTTAGTTAATACCCTCAGTTCACTTTTAAATTAAAGTAGTTAAAAATAAGCTTACCATCAGGTAGGTTTACCAGAACTGCCAAATGTGGTGTAACATTCAATAAAACATCCTTTAATTTCTTCAATCATGTTTTACTTAGGTTTCATCTGTTCATAGTTTCATGCCAGAGTTGTTAAAATGGTACTAGTAGATCCCTGCTAGGCACTTAGCATATGTAGAGGGTAGTTCCAGGACTAGTTGGCCTGGTGTCAGGATAATGTATCTGCGTGTGGTATCATGCCACGTGATACTGCAATGTGGTAAAACTCCGGCACAGTGGATTGGCTTGGTATCAATCACTTCCACACTGAGATAACAATGGGCCATTAGTACCAAAATTCAAGCTATTGATTACCTGTGATTTAGCAGAAACTCACTTATTTTTCAGCTCATTAATTGTGGCAGAGATCTGTGCAAGATCTCTTGTGTTGGAGATTACTATGTGGTAGCACTATTTCTGTGTCAAGTAAACATGGTCTCCAAATGATTGAAATACCATTTATTGGACGTTAATCCTAACAAACAATCAAATTGTTCATAGTTAAAATGTATGTTGGCAAAGGGAGCTATCAGCTTTGAAGGTATTACTGTAATTAAAAATGATCAAGATAAGATCAGGAGAATTAATTTTTAATTAAACCACTACAAAAAATTACCTGTTCCATGAATCATTTACAGGAAACTCTATGATCGGCCTGCTTTTATAAATTCAGTGGCAGAGTTAATCATACAAGAGTTTTAATTAATCAGTCCTAATTCAGTTTCAAGTAGTTTTAATGGAGAACACTTCAACAGTATGTGTATATTCCATGTTTAACACTGTTACTCATAAAGATGTGTTTTGATGCCTTTGCAAACAGAGCTTAACCCTTTCCCTCATAGAGGATACCATGAAAAGACCTATGCGAACAACATAAAACCAGATCAGCCTGCGAGTAACTCGCAGGCTGATCAGGTTTTATGCTGTTCGCTGCTCCTCAGTGGTCTAGAAATGAGGACTTTATAATTATATCTGGTAAGGTTTAACTGTGGTTTTCTGCAGATCAGGCTTTAAGTGATACCTTTTGAGTGTGTCAAAATGAGTGGACAGAGACTATCAGTAGATCTTACACTCCTGTCCCCCAAATCTCCTACATCACGTGTAGTTTGGCAGCAGAACCAAAAATACTTCATCTGTACATTTACACCACATGGAAAATAACAAAAATGTCAGACGATTGCCCAAAACACAATTAAACTTTGAAGCCTGGTAATTGAATCTGTTGACTCCAATAATCCTAAAAAATGGGCAGAAACAGCGATAGTCAATTGCTTCCTGCAAAAAAAAAAAAAAAATCTCTTTTTTCGTTTTAATGTAGAGTGCCAAAATGCTTATTAGACTTACTTTAGAAGTGTCAGGCCAGTTTACAGCAGTAATGTAAAAAGTTGGAGAGATTTTTCTTTTTGAGAAGTAAGAAGTGTCAAGAGTGTGTAATTTGCCCGTTCTCTTTGTTAGACCAGGCATAAATTGCATTTATCTGCCTTTTTACATGCTTCCTTAAAACTCAATGCCTGAAATAGAAAAGTTGAAAACAAAGATTTAAAATTGAAAAGTCAGCTCATAAATTTGCCAATCATTTCTCCTACTAAGGTTTAAATGAATTAATCTTTCAGAAGAGTTAGGAGATGAAGTAATCTGCAAGGAGAGGCATGGTTTATTCAATTGTTTATTAATTTTCTGTGAAAAAAAAGAAGAGAAAATGAATAGAACAAGTTCTGGTGTAGAATTCAGCTAATGTTTGTCTTTTGATAAACATGACAAATTTGATTTATACAAGTTTTACAGACATTTTAAGCTTAATTTGTAATCTAAAATTAAATTTGTTCAGTAATTAATGCCTGCACAATCTTTAATTATGAATTATGAATTCATACCTCCTCCTCCTCCTCCTCCGACATGTTTGTTACATAATGTTGATACATTGTTGTTCCAGTACTGTATGTCCCAATACAACATGAATGCCAATATCACTTAATTCAAACATTATACATATCATTTCTTTAATTTCTTGATTGTTGATGTGTATAAATACACACAATAGAGCTCATTATAATGCAGACTGCTTGGGAACCATTCCTAGAGTCTGCATTATATTGGACAGAGCATCATCATGTTGGCAAAACAAATCACACACACATGTGCACACACACACACAAAATTAACTAATTATTACAAGGATTCTAAATTAATATAAGATTAAAAAATATATTCTTGTTAAAGTTAGGATATTTGGTGTGTAACATGGCCTAGTGGACCTTTATCAAGTTTGTTCAAATTATGCCCCTGGGGTTAGAATTGCCCAGCCCAAGGGGTTACTTGATTTTATATCAACTTTTATAGGGAAAAAAAGTTAAATATCTTCATCTTGAAGCCTGAAGCTTTGATATTGTCTAGTGTTGTTTTTTTATTTTTTTTTATTTTTTTTTTTACAAAATTCAAGTTATGGCCCTCAGGGATCAAAATTGGCAATGCCAGATGTTCACTTGTTTTTACAGTGTTTTATAAATATAGGAAGCTATGACCTTCTGTTTTGGATCACAGCTAGAGTACAGGTTTATGTGTGTAATTGAACTTTGACCTTGGATGACTGTGATCATGACCCAGTGAACTACTTTGATATTTTTAAACTTTGGCCTTCAAATTTGGACAACAGGTACCCACTACATGTACAACTTCAAGTGTGTCAGGAATTGAACTTTTGTCTATCATGACCCTTACCATAATCCAGGGACCAACTTTTGTGATAAATTCAGCTTTGTCCACCTTAAATTTGGACCAAGGGTGCAGTATTGTGTCTGGCATTAAACTTTAAATGATCTTGCTTTATTTCTGCATTGACTATGCTATAATATAGATAGAAACTTGTACAGACAGTGAAGGTAATGAAGGTGAGAGACTTCAGGGCCATCTTGGCCCTCTTGTTTAACTATAATTATGGTTATGGACACATGGTAGTGGCAGTCTACCTCTCTGGGCTTGAAGATTGTGAGTTTAAATTGTAAAAAGGAAATACTTTCTTATGGCCTTTTTAGGCACAGTTTACTAATACAGCTGAGATATGGTGAAGAGGGACTTACACATTTCCAATATTAATTCCAATATTATCAAGATGGATCAGATAATCCTATAGCTACTACGGGATATATGATTGACCATTTAACAGACAATAATTCATCAAGGTCTTGATGCAAAAGAATGGTAACTCATCTTCTTTATTATGCCCCCCTTTGAAGAAAAGGGGGCATATTGTTTAGCAAATGTTGTTTGGATGGTCGGTCGGTCTGTCTGTCAGTCGGTTGGTAGACCACTTCCTTTACCGATCAATAACTGGAGAAAGCTTGGGCCCACATTTCTCAACCTTCATAGGGTGATTGGTCATGACTAGTAGATGAACCCTATTGAATTTGGGATCACTTGGTCAAAGGTCAAGGTCACAGTGACCTTGAATGTGAAAATAGTTTCCGATCAATAACTGGAGAATGCTTAGGCCCACATTCCTCAAACTTCATAGGGTGATTGGTCATGACTAGTAGATGATCCCTTTTGATTTTGGGGTCACTTGGTCAAAGGTCAAGGTCACAGTGACCTTGATGGGAGTGGTGGGATCGTAGGGGTGGTGGGGGGTGGGGGCATATGTGTCATTCCGACAACTCTTGTTAATATTAAATTACCATTTTCATTGCGCCCATAAGTAACAGAGTTGTGTTTTTGATACCGTCTTTTAGCACTGAACTAGGTTAAGATTTGGACAAGTATTTCATCCCCCAGCTGGTGAAGGTATGGCTCTTAACTGCAAAGGGTCCATTTGTATTTGTCTCTCATCCAACACTAATAGACATAGCAGAAATCTAGAGTTTACAGACCTATGATTTACTGCATCTATGTCCCTCTCCATTGACTGAATTTCTTACCTCATTATAAGATGCACTAACCTGTAAACCCGCTGGCATAGTTTTTGATGTGCTCTTGATATACTTTGGAATAAGTAACACTTGGCTTTCATTGTGAAAAGAAAATGAGTTTCCGTACAATTTCTAATGATATTTAATTAACTATGAAAAAGAAGACAAAAACCAAAGATGAAAAAGTTAAATGTTTTGAGGTCGCATGGTGCATAAAACTGCTAAATGCCTGTCATTTTTGTTTGTTTTTGTATACTCTGGTTAAAGACAACACATTAGTAAAGAATAGTTTATTGTATAAATTCCTCCGGAAATAATTATAAATATTTGTGCTGTCATTTTGTATTTATTTGCATGGATGTGAAGTTTGATAGTAGACAATTAAGATGATTGATGAGGTATGTTGACTGGTTTACCATTTATTAATATGCTCTGTTTGCTTCAGATAAAATTTTAGTTTATGATTATTAATGTCTAGACTGTACTCATTTCCAGGTGGTATAATATAAAATGGTTTGGAGCTAATGTGTGGAATTCCACCTGACAAATTGTCTATTATAACACCTTTATGTTGTGTTTTGTTACCCTATGTTTATTTATATGTCCCAGCTGCATGGCACTTGTTAATAAGTGGATGCTTATATGTTCCGGTAATTAATGTTGCTGTCATGATGTCTTGATTAAATACTTATTGTTTGTGTTCTAAAAATATCTCATTTTGATTTTTTGAACACATGAAAACTAATTAACAATGAGACAAAATGATGCTCACACATCATTCTGCTTGAAAACTAGGGTAAATCACAGTTGATTTATACTTCACCCAATATACAGGGACTTATTTCATCTGACATTCAGAGACTTATAAAAAGAAAATGTTAAATATAAATCAACCTAGATTTGCATGGAATTATATTTTCTTGATAAGCATAAATCTTACAAACATTTTAAAAGGCAAAAAAGATGAGAATAAAAATGAATACTATTTAATGTAAGGGAATATCATATAATATTTGAGACAACATCCAGACACTGATGCCAGATGAAAGCTTCTTTGCCCATGGTCTAGACATGACTAGCTCCTTCAGGTTGCTTGTCTGGGAGATGCTTTCAAAACATTGTCGCTGACACAGTAACAGAACCTACATACCAGACACTCACTGATTCAAATATTCACTGGCACAATGGGTATTCAAATACTGATGGGTTTTTTTTTTTTTAATTTTGCAGTGGGCACATTGCATGTCTTGAATTAAATGATTGGCAGTTGGAAACTTGCTGAACAAATTCCCAGTCTAGATTGAAAGGAAGTGAATCTCTGACACACCATCATTCAAAGGCATTGTCACAGCTGTTTGCCCATGAATTGCAAAAACAAATTGATTTTATAGGCTTGGTGATATGTACTATATTTCATTGATATTCAAATAACTTGCTTTCAAAAGAAAGTGTGCACTTTGTTTTCTGTGATTTTTCATTGACATTTTCCTGAAAGCCTATTTGGTACCAAAACTGAAAGAAAAATGAAAATCTCTCCAATTTTTTGGTAGGCTTTTGGCTAGATAGATGACTAGTACACACAGATATAGTGTGCAAAAATTGAAACCTATATGTTTACTAAATATTGAAATTTTCAAAATTAAAAAGTGCACATTCAAAATTAAAAAGTGCACATTTTCTTTTTAAACTAACTGTAGTATGTATATACATATCTTAAAATCAGATGTGACTGGGTACATGCCGTAAATTACTTGATTTCAAGATTAAGGACTTTGTGTAAGTTTTTGTAAGAAAAATTAAACTTGATTTCTGCAAAAACTGTGTCATAATTAAAGTTACCTTTCCAGCTAAGTATTAATTTTGTTGTAACATGGACCAACTTTACGTTAGTTGCAACCTTTACCTCATGAATATTCATGTACAAATTTATGACTTCATGTATATTAATTTACCGAACATTAAATGGCACAGTTTATATATAAAACGGTGAATTTTCTTGGCGGTGCAGACTTTGTAGTAACTAGCTAACTATAGTATTGTATGAGTAACCAGAGGAGACCCTGATCAGACTGCTTCTTCCAGATGCTGTCAGATCTGGGTCTGCTCTTTTCGCTAATATGTCTAACCCTTTCCCTCATAGAGGAAACCATGAAAAGACCTATGCGAACAACATAAAACCAGATCAGCCTGCGAGTAACTCGCAGGCTGTTCAGGTTTTATGCTGTTCGCTGCTCCTCAGTGGTCTGGAAATGAGGACTTTATAATTAAATTTGGTAAGGTTTAACTGTGGTTTTCTGCAGATCAGGCTTTATGTGGTACCCACTGAGTGTGTCAAAATGAGTCTAATTATGAGGGAAAGGGTTATGCATCAAAATACATCTAAATGAGGTAGAGGGTTATCCGTTGTACAAGATATTTCATGACTATAGTTTTGGATATAGAATATGAATCACATTGTCCTGTACATATAAATGATAATCATAGTATTCTTAAATAAACATATTGCTAGGCATGATTTGAAATTAAAGTTTTGTTAATTTGGTATCGTAAAAATGTTATTTTACAGAACGAAAGCAAGAGGAAGTGTCTAGTGTGTTTGATATCACAGAAAGAGCAGAACTGGTAAGCAATATGTTTTTCTTGTCTTTTCAATATGTTGTGTTATTACTCTTTAATTAAATATTGTTTTCACTACAACAACCCAAAATAGTTTGGAAACACCTTGAGGAAGGTATTTAATGTCAAGTTAATTAAGATAAAGATGCATCTCACTGTGTCATTACTTATGCACATTTTGGAAAGCTATGTAAAAGGAATTAAAAAATCTAATTGTAGGAGTGATCTTAAAAATGTATTGAATTTCTTTTTTTAGAAAACTAATGGGAACACAGTTTCACTGATGAGCATTATGCACTGTGATTTTATTATTGGAATTATTAACATTTACTAGTAAAAGCTTTCTTGGATAGCTGTTAATGATTAACATAACAAGAGTTTTACCTCCAGGGGTTTGCTATACGAAGCAAAATAGATTCCTTTGTTTGATGTTAATGGAACAGAATGCTCATATATAATTATGTTGAATAATTACACTTTGGTTTTAGCAGAACAAAGAAAAGTCTGTTTAATTGATTTTGATCACATTTTGTTATGAGATTTCTGCTGATTAACAATGCACTACTATATATATAAGCATATAAAAGTATTATTCACTCATGCATTCTATTGTCCTTTTATCAGTGTAGGATGGTCTGACATTGGATCCAAAATCCTTACCGCATAATTTCTTTAATTGACTTTCAGTGCATTTTCAGGTAATTGCAATACACTTCAGTGTAACACAGTATCTAAAGGTGAACCCCAAATATATTCCTTTACCTCATGAATATTCGTATACAAATTTATGAGGTCATGAATATTAATTTACTTAACTTTAAATGGTATTATGTCTTTGCCATACAGACTGTGTACAATCGGAGGTACAATATCGTAAGAGTAAACAGAGGAGATCCGGATTCTGACTCTGCATGTTCTGCTCTGTTTGCCATTGTGTCATAATAAGTATATATGTGGTATAGGGCTAACGTTATATTGCCAATTGAAAGTTACCTGGGGGAAATGATCTGTACACAACCAGTCTAAGACCTCAATCCAAGTTTATATTCTGTAGTTATTGCACATTTTGGAATGTCCATATAATATGAGCTGGTAAGGCTTCATTTGTGAGGCATGTTTAAGTGTAACCTCAAATAATCTTGTGGTAATGTGAACAGTTTGTTTTACTAGACTTTACATGGTTTTGTATATTTCAGGGTCAGATGGCTAATATGTTTTTCAACAGAGGTATGTATACAAGTTAAACATCATTCCTGTTGTGATTGACCTTTCCAGTGTTCACAGAAATATTCAGATTATATTAACCCTTTCCCTCATATAGACTCATTTTGACGCTCTCAATAGGTACCACATAAAGCCTGATCTGCAGAAAACCACAGTTAAACCTTACCAAATTTAATTGTAAAATCCTCATTTCCAGACCACTGAGGAGCAGGGAACAGCATAAAACCTGATCACTCGCAGGCTGATCTGGTTTTATGTTGTTCGCATAGGTCTTTTCATGGTTTCCTCTATGAGGGAAAGGGTTAACCAATCACCACACTGGGATATCATGTGATATATTAGTTTATAGAGAAGAATACATTAGTTCAATAATGATAGTATTGAATTTTGTGAGCTTTTGACTGACAAAATAGCAAGTTTTCAATGAAAGTTAATAATAATAGGGATAGGAAAACCTGGCATTTAGGTAAACTAATTAGACATTTTCCTGACATTTGTTTAATTTGAAAATTCATTGTGTTAAGGGATCAGATTCCCGTAGAACCATAGGGTCAACAGTTTGAGAATGGCCTCATCTCTAGCAAGGTCGCATGATGTAATATTAAGAAAACTGTCAGTTAATGCAGATACTGTTTATTGTATGTCATTGGAAACAACACTTTTCAACTGGTACTGTGTTGTATGAAACCATTCAACTAGCATGTTTATTTCAGTGGGTATGATACTTACTATTTGATCTGTGTGTATGATTATTTCAGTTGGTATGATACTTACTATTTGATCTGTGTATGATTATTTCAGTGGGTATGATACTTACTATTTGATCTGTGTGTATGATTATTTCAGTTGGTATGATACTTACTATTTGATCTGTGTATGATTATTTCAGTGGGTATGATACTTACTATTTGATCTGTCTGTATGATTATTTCAGTGGGTATGATACTTACTATTTGATCTGTGTGTATGATTATTTCAGTGGGTATGATACTTACTATTTGATCTGTGTATGATTATTTCAGTGGGTATGATACTTACTATTTGATCTGTGTGTGATTATTTCAGTGGGTATGATACTTACTATTTGATCTGTGTATGATTATTTCAGTGGGTATGATACTTACTATTTGATCTGTTGTATGATTATTTCAGTGGGTATGATACTTACTATTTGATCTGTGTGTATGATTATTTCAGTGGGTATGATACTTACTATTTGATCTGTGTATGATTATTTCAGTGGGTATGATACTTACTATTTGATCTGTGTGTATGATTATTTCAGTGGGTATGATACTTACTATTTGATCTGTGTATGATTATTTCAGTGGGTATGATACTTACTATTTGATCTGTGTATGATTATTTCAGTGGGTATGATACTTACTATTTGATCTGTGTGTATGATTATTTCAGTGGGTATGATACTTACTATTTGATCTGTGTGTGATTATTTCAGTGGGTATGATATTTACTATTTGATCTGTGTGTATGATTATTTCAGTGGGTATGATACTTACTATTTGATCTGTGTGTATGATTATTTCAGTGGGTATGATACTTACTATTTGATCTGTGTATGATTATTTCAGTTGGTATGATACTTACTATTTGATCTGTGTGTATGATTATTTCAGTGGGTATGATACTTACTATTTGATCTGTGTGTATGATTATTTCAGTTGGTATGATACTTACTATTTGATCTGTGTGTATGATTATTTCAGTGGGTATGATACTTACTATTTGATCTGTGTGTATGATTATTTCAGTTGGTATGATACTTACTATTTGATCTGTGTGTATGATTATTTCAGTTGGTATGATACTTACTATTTGATCTGTGTGTGATTATTTCAGTGGGTATGATACTTACTATTTGATCTGTGTGTATGATTATTTCAGTTGGTATGATACTTACTATTTGATCTGTGTATGATTATTTCAGTTGGTATGATACTTACTATTTGATCTGTGTGTATGATTATTTCAGTTGGTATGATACTTACTATTTGATCTGTGTATGATTATTTCAGTTGGTATGATACTTACTATTTGATCTGTGTGTATGATTATTTCAGTTGGTATGATACTTACTATTTGATCTGTGTATGATTATTTAAGTGGGTATGATACTTACTATTTGATCTGTGTGTATGATTATTTCAGTGGGTATGATACTTACTATTTGATCTGTGTGTATGATTATTTCAGTGGGTATGATACTTACTATTTGATCTGTGTGTATGATTATTTCAGTTGGTATGATGCTTACTATTTGATCTGTGTGTATGATTATTTCAGTTGGTATGATACTTACTATTTGATCTGTATGATTATTTCAGTTGGTATGATACTTACTATTTGATCTGTGTGTATGATTATTTCAGTGGGTATGATACTTACTATTTGATCTGTGTGTATGATTATTTCAGTGGGTATGATACTTACTATTTGATCTGTGTATGATTATTTCAGTGGGTATGATACTTACTATTTGATCTGTGTGTATGATTATTTCAGTTGGTATGATACTTACTATTTGATCTGTGTGTATGATTATTTCAGTGGGTATGATACTTACTATTTGATCTGTGTGTATGATTATTTCAGTGGGTATGATACTTACTATTTGATCTGTGTGTATGATTATTTCAGTGGGTATGATACTTACTATTTGATCTGTGTATGATTATTTCAGTGGGTATGATACTTACTATTTGATCTGTGTGTATGATTATTTCAGTGGGTATGATACTTACTATTTGATCTGTGTGTATGATTATTTCAGTGGGTATGATACTTACTATTTGATCTGTGTGTATGATTATTTCAGTGGGTATGATACTTACTATTTGATCTGTGTGTATGATTATTTCAGTGGGTATGATACTTACCATTTGATCTGTGTGTATGATTATTTCAGTGGGTATGATACTTACTATTTGATCTGTATGATTATTTCAGTGGGTATGATACTGTTCAACCTGTGTATGGTGATCTACCTGTATGGAGACCTGGCAATATATGCTGCTGCAGTGCCCAAATCCATCCGGGATATTTCATGGTACATATACGTTTTATGTATATCATTTCTCTGCGGATGAATGATATCATGCATGTTGTGTCCCGTTGCATGCCTCTTATACATATCTCATTTCTGGGTAATGTTTTTCTTGGAATACTTCAGGGCAGTGTAGGCTTGTGATTTTGATCGGTGGGATGAAGGTCAAGGTCACTGGTACTAAATACAGAAATTGTATATATAACTGTATATAAGTGTTTGGGTTTGGGATGAAGCCATTTGGTGGTGGCATTTATCACCTTCAGTGAATACTTTAAGTTTAGAGACAAAGGGTAGGGTTTCATAAATCAATAAATACCTTGTCAGTGGGTAACTTATACCATCTGTAACTGTAAAAATAGTTTTGAATACTTTACAGAGTAAATATCAAATCAAATTCCACCAACAATTCTTAAAACTTAAGGTCTTAGAACCCTAACAGCCATCAAATCCATCACAGCCATGCATATAACTTCACAATATAAGCTTTTGAAATGTCAAACAATGGAAATCTTAGGGGAAAATTGATATGTTATGACATGTGACGAAAGTTCTTTTATTACCTCCCCTTGATATTTTTTCTGTCATGAGTTATCTCCCATGAAAAAAAAATGAAAAAAAAAAAAAAAAAAAGTGACTCCATATTTTATGGTAAAGTTTTAAGTTTTTCTCACAAATCAAATTCAATTTTTCATATTCACAGAAAATATATATTTCCCACTGGCTTCAATGTTAACTTAAATACAGATTATCTCACTCAAATTAAAAACTCTTGGTAAAAAATTTCCATTTTGAATGTCTCCAAAGTATCAAAGTTACATATAAATATTACCATCCAGTGGCAAGATATGGAATATGGCTATTAGGGTGCTAAGACCTTAAATTATAAAAATACTCAGTCATTTCATTATTCTTGTTTCTCTTATAAAAATACCTAAATATTTCATTTTTAACATTGATAGTTTTAAAGGTAATAATTGATTTAAGCATAATCATTTAACTTTTATATTTTTATAAACAAGAATGGTAGAATGCATTTCTACCCAGTTTAAGAATTAGGTATATTTAGGTATTATTTAGGTAGGCACTAAGTATTGTTGGTGGAATTTGAGTCAGGATAATAGACTTAGAGTTGCACAATAGTTATAGATGGGTGTCCAACAATGGGGCATGTAGGATTCATGTGCAGATATCAGTAAGTCTGTTTGTTGATAATTGGATTATAATTCATTGATACATTTTATATGCATGTGAAATTATCTGGTATTTATTTTTTTAAGATCTACTTATGTCTTCTTTTTCATAGAAATAACATATTCCCAGTTTATGTATGTAAAACTTTAAATAAATGAATTTGTTCAATGCAGAAATGTTACTATATGTGCCAAGTTGATGAACCAAAGGAGATAATTAAAATTTTAAACTTTGTTTAAATTGATGATCAAATAACTTGGCATCCATCAGTGTATGTTTTGTGTACCCATCTTTCTTACTAGAAAAAAGATTGACAAACAAATGAAGGTTTCTTTTTTTCCCACCAATTTGTCAGTGAGGTAGTATTTTTCTTTTATTTTTTCCTTGGCTATACAATTAACTATTCTCCTGCCCTATCTTTACACAGCACATACGAGCTGAATGACTCGTTGGCGTGTAACCAGACCCTGTCAGACAGCGACATCTGCTGGGCGTCCTCAAGTCTGACCCGTATGGATATGTACCGCATCTGTGTGGTAGGTCTACCTGATTACCTTGACTTGATTACTTTTTCCTGATGTCCATGATCTGCCAACCTTTAACCCTTTTCAACTTAGAGATGAACAAGGCAAACCAAAGTAAAACCAAACCAGTAACTAGGAGGCTGATCAGGTTTTATGCTGTACATCTCACTTTTCTTGAGAAATGGGATAGTCCAGTGGTAGGATGCACGACTCTGGATCATGGGGTCTGTGGTTTGAATATTGATTGAGTCATTGTTAATTTCCTTGAGCAAGAAATTAAATATGAATTGTTCCACTTCACCCAGGTGTATAAATGGATATTCTTTGTGTCAAGCATGAATTTCTAGCACCAAACAACAGCTTATACAGGATTCACCAAATATACCCAATGACCTGTGGGTAAAAACTGTAAAGTCAGTCAAATAACATCAGCTGATAGAAGACTATAACTAGGTATTACCTAACTGAGTATTACTACACATGAGTACCATGGCAAATCCTTATAAAGGATAGAAATTCTTTCAGTCTGAAAAGGCCTTAGATTGGTCCTTCATGGTGAAAGTAGCATAGTGATTGATGAAAGATGAATTTATTAACAATTTAGTCATCCCTTTTGAAAACCTTTACTTACTTACAGAATATAACCAATGGTAAACTACTTTGTAACTCTGCTATAACACTCCCTGGAATATTGCTGTTCTTAGAATAATGCAGGGGCTGTGTGGACCCTATATTTTTGAGAAGAAGATTATATTTTTAGTACACCATCTTTGTTTACCAACGCTTCATACATAGTCTCTGAAGATCACATCATGTCAGGCCTTCATGAATGATGGAATACCGCTTATCTAGACATACATTTACATGCATATTAGTCATTTCAAACCCTGTCTGCTTACTGCATCTTCATACTTTTTTCTCACAAACTATACAGCTATAATTTAAAATTAGTTTTTACTCTGATTACTGGTATTACCACAAGATCTATACTTAATCATGAAGAAATGAATTTCTTGTAATAAACTCAGCTATCTTAGGGTGCAGCAAATTTGAGGATTAGTAGGTGTCTAGCTTTTTTTTACACTAAGATAGGTTTTATATAATCAAGAACTAGATTGGCCATGAAAACAAGGTCAGGGAACTCTGTATTCTTTCCCATCCTGATTGCCACAGAATCATACTCCTATGATAGGCAGAATGCTTTACAACCCTCCAAGGCAAACTTACTTATGCTATCAAAAACCTATAAACAGATCTTTATGTAAGTTTTAAAGATCTGTTTTCCAATTTGATGTTTAAGTCACGGGTTTATCTAAGTAGATCATATTGCTCAGTTTTATTAGGACATTTGCAGAAACAGAATTTATAAATGGACAGAAGATTTCTACTTTTAAGTTTGCTTGAGCATAAAATGCTCTTGGAAAGCTGTTGAGACCGGTCTTCATGCAGGGAATTGCTCCTTATGTTTTTTTTCCATTTAAATCCTACTGTATATAGTGTTTCCATTCAAAGTCTGTTTAAATAACCTGACCATAACGACACCTGTCTTACCTGTAATCCGACATACAATTTTGTTCCCGTAGTGTTAATTGCACTATAATAACACTACTTTATCTGACACATCTGCAAACCGTTACTGTTTGGTGTTGAAGTGTTTAAGCAAATACAATGACGAATCAATCAATTTAGTGTTAATTACCTTTGATGATAAACGTTTGTTTACACATGTATGCATGTATTTGAACATTATGTTCGGAATTATTCAAAGCTTAATGTGATATATAGCAAAAATATTAACTATAAATTAACTATAAATTTTAAATGTAGGGTCTTTAATGACCTGCATTATCCAACATTATCAGGTTTACTTATATTCATGTGTATAGTAGGATATAAAAAGTTAAAACATACAGGAGCAAGTCCCTATGGTCTAGAGTGTGTCATCAAGAATTGCTTGTGGACACTCTAGAGATTACATTTTTGGCCAAATCTCAAAAAAAAAAATTTGATCTCAATATTTGCATGAAATCCTCTTGTGTTGGAAATCATGTCATTTTTGGTTAAAAACTTGGTCATAAGATCAAATCTCATGAAATCCTTGACAATACTCTAGAGGCTAAATGTCATGGCGATCAGTCAGAATGTTCCTCTTCATGATGTTCAAAATTAGTTCGCTCAGGGTCAAAACAAGTCATTACATCAAACCCTGTGAACCCCCCAAATTTTCATAACCCATATCTTCATGATTTGATAATGTTTTGTTTGCATGAACTCAAGAGAAGAATTTGAAATTAGGTTACATGGGTCTAAAATAGGGTCACCAGGTAAAATTTTGAAAAAAACCCTCCAGAAATAGTAAACCTCTGTATCCATTGTTCTAGATACATAATATTTGCCAAGGACACATTGTTTCCAAACATTTCTTAGGATGCTGCATCAGCGCTATAGAAAAGCACTTGTTTTGATTAAGTACAGTCTATAGGCAATTGCTTCAACTAATTGAGGTGCATTTCATCAGCACTAATCAGTATTGAGTTTACCAGCATATTTGGTTACTATCTTTAGAACATCCTGTCAATTTTATCAGGAGACCTCATGTTTTTTTCCCTGACCTTCATGAAACATGCTCAGAATATTTGTGTTACTGCTGGGTTCTCTCAAGGGTGGGTCTGGATATATATCCCAAATGCAACACATTGACCAAAAATAAAGAAGACAAAATACACGTGTAGCCTCTCGGCAAACAATTCTGTATTTATGGAAGTGCCCATGTTTGGCATGAACAATAAAGGTTCGCACGTGAAAGTTTATCAAATACCAAATAATTAGTCATAAATAACGTGGACTTATGTCCCTGTGACATTTGTATACATGTATGCTTTATCATGTTTTTGCATTGTTCACACTCTATTAAAAGTATGGGTTTAAGAAGAAAAATGATAAAACATTGTGAAATCGAGGCTGAGCGCAAAACTGTTCTATCTCCTATTTCTATAATTAGGCATTTAGAACAGTTTGGCAGTCATCCCTCGAAATAACACTTAAAATTGTTTACAACAACAACAATACTCAGGGGAATGACATAGGGACAATTTGGCAGTCTTGTCTTTCTTTTGTCAGTAAAAAGGATAGAGTGTCATTCATTGGGTCTTTTTCCCTCACTGCTTTGGTGTTATGAATTCAAAAATGTGTATTTTACATTACTGATTTGAACTCGGGATGAAGTAATATGCATCACTGCTATGGATTCAGTAAAGTTAGATATGCATTAATTTCACTAGATTTATTTTATGGCGATTGGGAACTTTTACTAATCCCTCTTGATAGTTCCTGGGTTGGACCAGTACTCTGCGCCTGGGAAGGTAATGAAAAATCCTCACCTTCTGTGTTGTTATAGAAAGAACATACTTTGTATGTCTATTTTATTTTCATTTATTAATTTTTCATTTTATTATATTTTCATTTGCAACATGAGACACTCTTTCAGTAGTGGTTGCAGTGTTTTATCATTATTTTTACGATGTACTCTGAAATATAATCTCAGGGTTTTGTGTGTTTTCCCCACTGTTACAATAATCAATGATTTTATTTTCAGGCTGGATTTTTCCTGCTTCTTGGTGGATTCACTTTTTTCAATGTTCAGAAAACAAAGTATCTCCAGCTGGTTACCACTGCTTCACGTTGGATTTGTAAGTTAATATCTTTCCTGACTATCAGCTTGTACTAATGAAAGATAGGAGCAGTTTTATAATTCATAGTAAAGAATGTCAACAGATATCCATCCATGTTTTTTAGTGGCTTTTAACTTGTTTTATTTGCACAGCTTTGTTTTTCTTAATATGTTGGCTCTAGTTTATAAACTCTTTCTGAATCATAGTAGTAAGTTATTATTAAAAAAAATTAAAGCATACCTCATAAGAATATATCTTTTCTTTTAATTTCAGGATGTTTTTTTTACAAAAATATTAAGACATTTTATAATAATAAAAGATAATAGTAGTTATCATTTAAACAAAATTAGTACATGTCATACAAATATCATTATTATTTTAATGTTACGGAATAATTTCAAAAGTAATGGAGAACAAATAGGAATACTATGCAGCTCCATAATAATTTTATATTTGTTGTCAAATCCTGGCTTTAATTTCATAATGGAACATGACAAGATAAATCTCAACTGTACCACTTTTTTTTGACATTCCAGCCTTCGGGATCATGATCGTGCTGGCCATAATCCGACTAGAGAAGAAGGAAGGTCAAGGTCACCCAGTGGCGGCCAAGTTGGGAGGGGTGCCCAACCTGTTTGGAGTGTGTATCTATTCCTTCATGTGTCATCACTCATTACCGTCACTCATCACTCCAATCAAGAACAAATCCAAGCTGTATGCCCTTCTGGCCGGTGACTATGTCCTCATATTGGCCTTCTACCTTCTCGTCTCCATCACCGGCATCTACGCCTTCAAGAATTTGGACGACATTTACACACTGAATTTTCTACCCGACCCTTGCAAGGGATCATCTTCCATAACAAATAGCAAATTTATAGAATATTTTCTTGCACTATTCCCAGTTTTTACACTCAGCACAAATTTTCCCATTATTTCTATAACTTTGAGGAATAATTTGAAGGCCATTTGGTATAAAGAAACCAGACCCTATCCCTGGTGTGTTGATAGGATTTGTTTCCCCTTGCTGGCTCTCATCCCACCATTGTTGATTGCCATGGGAACAAACCAAGTTGAATTTCTGGTTGGAATCACTGGTTCCTATGCTGGTGCAGGGATACAGTATGTGATCCCAGCCTTACTTGTGTACTTTGCCAGGAAACAAACCAACTACTTGTTCTCCACACCCAACAAACATGTTTCTCCATTTAAGAGCAAAGTATGGATAATTTTTGTATGTATATGGGCCGCCCTCTGTATTATATTTGTGACAGTTAACCACATAATAAGTAGTAGTTAAGTTTTGTGATACTAGGAATTCCAAACTTTGAGCTTGGTTCAAAACTATGATAACTACATAGAAGTAAAAAAGCAGTTAAAATAGTTTTGCACAAAGCCTTTGCAATAGAGTTTAAGTTTTGTTTCTTGATATTTCAACATTGCTTTTATCTACTGTTCAAGTTGTATATTTTATATTTCATTTTTTTAAAACTTTTTACACAAAGGTTGTATTTCTTGTGCATGAAGTTCAATATTTCCAAGGGGAGACAACTGTACTTAAACTTACCTTCGGATTGTTCATGATATCATAAGCACAATTCCTCCAACACAGTTTGATGGATTTTAAATACACTTTACACAAATAGTATAACGCTGTATGGGGAAGCCTCCCATTTGCCTTTTCCTCGGGAAGATAAATGGACATGTCTATTATAGAAACATCAAATTAATTGTTTAGTATTAAATACATTATAGCATACTTGTTCTGTGTCAAACCACTTTGCAAAAACTCTTTATTTTATTTTGCTTGGATTGGATAATGTGTGCAAAAATATTCTGGATTGCCTTAGGTAATGAATCTTTGGATGAAAAGCTTTGGCAAACAAAAGTAAATGTTGTAAGCTATTAAATTTTATTAGTTGAATGTGTTTTTAGCTCACCAGAGCACAATGTGAGCTCTTGTGATCACCCTTCGTCCAACATTGTGTGATGTCAACAGTTTTCTTTAAAAAGTCTCCTATGAAACCACTAGGTAGAAATTGATGTAACTTTGGTATCAGTGATCTGAGGCTCTTTACCAAGGTTGCAAAAATAAATTTGATCCATGCAGAACCATGGCAACCAACATGATATATTTAAAAAAAAACTTAATCTTCTCTGAAACCCTAGTCAGAAATCAATTTCATTTGGTACAAATGGTCACCTCATGGCCCTCTACCATAAATTGCTGAAAAACAAGTTGACCCCTAGAAAAATGAGGCCACTAAGGGGTCGGGTACTTTCTTTTTATACTCTTTTTAAAAAAAAACACTAATTATTCTCCTATGAGACCAATGGTTAGAATTTCATTTCATTTGGTACATATTGTCACCTCATGGCTGGCTGTCTACCATAATTATTAACATTGAATTGATCCATGAAAAATGAGGCCCCTAGGGATTCAGCAAATTTCCTTATATTCTCTTTACAGAAAATGTCAAACTTCTTCTGTGAAATGAATCGCCAGAATTTAATTTCATTTGGCACAAATGGTCGCTTTATAGCCCTCTACCATCTTTCCTAAGATTAAGTTAATCCCATTAAATATGAGGCCTCCATGGGAAAGCTAGTTTCCTTATGTACTCTTTACAAAAAAAAATCAAAATTCTTCTCCTTTGAAACTAATGTTCAGAATTAATTCTTGTTTTTCACTAATGATAACCTCAAGGTCCTATACCATAATTGTTAAAGCATTTTATTTTTGATCCCTTGGAAAATGAAGCCCCAAGATGATTGACTAACTTGAAAATTATTTGTATCTGATTCTTGAATCTGGTTGCTGCTGAAGTTAACCAGGTAAAATCAAGTGAGAGTGACTTGGTTTTTAATAAGCTTATGAGCTCTGGTGAGCGATCAAGTGCCATATGGAACTCTTGTTTATACATCAGATACTCTGGGACAGTGCCAAAACTTAGAGTTATTTACAAAACAAATTGCAATTATTTTTATCTTGAGTGTATTAACACAGACAAATGTATTAATCCTAGTTTTGTTCCTTATTAAATATTCACACCACCTTCTATATCTAACAGGCAGTGTGGCATGACTTGGGCATTTTAACCCTTTCCCTCATAGAGGAAACCATGAAAAGACCTATGCGAACAACATAAAACCAGATCAGCCTGCGAGTAACTCGCAGGCTGATCAGGTTTTATGCTGTTCGCTGCTCCTCATTGGTCTGGAAATGAGGACTTTATAATTAAATTTGGTTAGATTTAACTGTGGTTTTC
>CM037778.1:30905747-30955747 GCA_021229015.1 Solen grandis
CGAATGGCCAGGGAGGATTTCTTGAATAGGGTAAATATTCTGGATTTAAATGGCTGTTTGTCTTTTAAATGCTTTTTTAGCATCAAATTTGTTCTTGTGACTTCTAATATGAACTCTGGCAAATTCGAAAACAGGGCCAAGAATCATTTGTTCATGCATGAGAATGTCAAGGACGCTATTTTCTGTAAACAGTGCTTTTTGTCTGCATGGTGGTAAATATCAAGTCATTTTACAAGGGGGTACAAACTTTAAGCAATTGCCAAAAATATTCATGCGTGAGCACCACATTTTTGGGGATAGTTTGCAAGTATAGGGGGTTGCTAAAGCAGAAACACTTTGTTTAAAGCCCTTCTATTTGCAGATATTTTTTGCCAGAGTGACAAAATGTGGTGTTTGTGGTCTCGGCCCACAGTAGATTTTTGCCTTCAGCAGGATGAATCACAGCTTCTTGTACTGCCTGACTACTGTAAATGTCACAATTTTATTGCAGATTTGCAATGACTAATATGTTATCAATAAATGGTGTCTTATTTTTCCAGTTTTTTTATTTCGGAGTCAGGAATTTTGGACATCTTGTTTGTGGGACGTGGACAACAAAAAGTTGGATTTTAGTGTGGAGTGCTACCTTATACTATCGGCCATGAAAGCAACTTTTTACTGCCGCACCGCTGACGTAATAGAAAAGCAGGTTCCTTCTCAGTCAGTCGCAGAAAGATAAACAGATCTGATTACCGGGAACCAGCTCTGGGGAAACTGCTTTGAACAATGGGAAATCTGGACTGTGTTAAAGGCTACCGCCTTTGTTGCTAGAAGTGTAGTCGCATAATTGGGCAGACTCGATTGGAGTACGCCCCTTTGTTCCTTGCATACCCTATTCCACTTCTCAATTTTGCGTAGCTTATAAACTCATCGACAAGGGGTAGCTTCATAGCTTCTAGTACATTCTCTAAGAAAACTGCATGAACTCTGTTCGAAGCAAGACTACAGCTAGGTGCATAAAAGGGAAATATCAAATTTATGTCCCTTATACCATGCTTTAACCTGACAGAAATTTCCCATTTCACATGGATGGGGAATCAGAATATTTCAATATCAGCTTTGATAACAACCTCCCTTCAACTTCAGGTAGTTCGACATATAATTTTATTTACGTCAGTGTAACTTTCTGTTCACTTGGCTAACGGCGATTTTTAGCATTTTTCTTTTTTGGAAATGCTAATACTTGTACATACCAACGAGCCATTGATACAGACAATTTGAACCAGATTCACAAGATCATTTAACGATCACTATTTCTTCCCTCATTGCACTATGGGTCAGGCTATAATAGGCAACACAACTCTACAATATGAGGTAATTTAATTACTTTATGATATATCATCCCCCTTTTTACCCAGATGTATACTCACATTTTTGGCAAAACCTCGTTAGATGATGATAAAGATATCCGGCCTTATAATCATCTACAGATGTTAGGATATACATTAGTTACATTATTTATTCTCGTTGCGTCTAGTCTTATATACATGTTTATTTATTAGACAGGCATCTTTATATACTTAACAGGAGCAGATATTGGAGAATATAACAGAACGAAGCCAATGTATGAAATGACATTCTCCATTGATAAAACAAACTTTCAATATTGTCTCACATGTCCCGGCAGTTTTTCCCTTGATTAAAATCGATTTAGATACATATTCCCTTCCTTCAAATAAAATTTCGTTTGTTCTGTCATATTAAGTCATTTGAACGTGTGATTTTTACATATTTATATTTTATTATATTATATTTTTATTAAATGATTGAGCATCGATGTATTAAATCTGTAGATCGGTGAGCCTCAAATGGACTATAAGGCTTTTATAAAGACTGCAGTGGTAAATGCTAAAGCTGTCGACGGTGAATCATTCTGATCACCTTACATATCGATGTGGAATAATGAAAACCTCTTATTAGGTTACAATTAAGACTAGCCCTTTTTTAAGTTTGTGAGATATATATGTTACCTCTCATGCGACTGATAACCGAGTAATATACATAATGTTCTTGTAAAATCTTCTATACAAATCACATAATTGATTGTATTGCATGCGTCTGACATGAACTGTGTATGATACATAATGGATTTGGTGCATCGTTTTATTTTTGTTCCAAACTTGTATCTTTATTACCTAGGAATCCTAAAATATCACATCATTTACATATCGGAATCGAAACTAATTCGAAATGTTCAATTTCTAAATGACAGATCAGACGGGGCTTGCACTTCAGCACGAGTTTGAATAAATGACTAAAATACCAGGACTGGCGCTGTAGGTTGTTTCGTTGTTGTTTTGACGTTATCGTCGCCGCAACAGTATTTCAGTCAAATAGCGTTTTTCGGCTAATTGCAGGTAATGTAAGAACGATGCTATGTTAAATGGAAGACTATCACATACGCACCGCTCGATACAGGTAATGCAATACATGTCAGTATCAATGGATGTGTTGTATGGTGTACTTCTAACATTTCTTTTGTTCTAATTGCCATTGAGAGAAGAAAGTCTCCATAAGCATCCTTTCTGAAATACGTGTGGTATCACTAGCCATTAATAAACCATTTTAGATTCATGGATATTTCTGTTATTACGAATGATCGATATATAGGTTACATATAAAACTAAATATAGATCCAGGTTTTAAAGTTAACTGACAAAAATGACAAAGTACAAGAACATAGCAAAATCAAGCTTGTTTAAACTATCGACAGAAACAGTAGAACCGAAAATTGCTGAGCTAGGACTTCTTTTTCACCTCTTTAATAAAGAGATAAAGAAGATAAGAAAAATCATAAAATCCATCCTTTGAAATTTGTTGCTTCGTCAGTTTACTAGAGGCGAATCATTATTCTTGATTATATTTTAATTTGATTTGTAACTGAAATTAATGATGAAGATTCTGCCTCAGGTCGATACATTCATACCGAGCTGTAGAACTTGTGGGGAAAAGTTGATTTGAACCATTTAAATTATATGAAAGCATATTCCGATTTATGGATTTTATTTCATACATGAAGATGATATCAATGCAAACAAATAATATAAGTAGATAAAATGAATAATATCATAAACATTATTTGATATATACAACACGACCTATGATGTATATCGTATTCTGCAGATAAATGTTTCCTTCAAAACTACACCTATTAAAATACAAATGTAATGGTATAAATTAAAAAAATTTTTACACTCAATCATATAGGGTTTATATTTTTTGATTAACTTTCCATAGACCATAAACTATGAGACGCATAAACAGATCAGCTGGGTAACTCCAGGTGATCAGGTTTTAGCGTCGCTTTCCTCATGGTTGAATGAGACTTGTAATTAATTTGTAGTTAACTTGTTTCTGCAATCAGCTTTATGTGTACTACGAGTGGCAAATGGTCTATATGGAAGGGTAAATAATATATTTAAAGTGAATAGTACGTAGTTGATATTGATTTTGTATCATCGAAAAGCAATGAATAAAATAATTGTATTTACGATGTTATGATTTTTTTCCATTCATTTAAGATATCAATATTTTAAACTCAATGCTTGTTTATAAAGCTGTCTTTAAATCAAGCAAATTGTTTAAACAATACAATACTAACATATGAGGTTAAATAACAAGAATTGCACGTCTGTTATACTCACAGTCTGAACACATTTACTAAACTCTTCCTATTGCAGGGGCAAAGACCAAATAACCTAACAGAGATACGCAACTTCGATATGGGTAAAAAGCAAGCCATGAGAAGCTCTCGTGTACGATCATGTAACGATAACGTGAAATGTGCATAATTGTTCATATAAATTATAAATATAATGAGTTTTCTCTCCAATGTCTGGCCGATTAAACAAAATTCATATGTATCTCATTCGATCTGAGCAGTTCTGTAAGTAAAGGTTAATGTTTCGCAGAGCTTGAGCGGTTAAATTTTACAAACTTTAAACTACGTAATGTATGTTTTAACGATACTGTATAAGTCCCCGCCCTTAAACGTTTCCCGACTTTGTTGAACCAACCTAATCAAATCTGCCTCTAGATTGCTTATGCAAATTTAATTTCAAATGTTGACCGTGTCGAAAAATAGACATGATGCAAGCGCTTTGCCATGGACATGGAAGCGTCTCTTAGGGGGATATTAAATTAACTGCATTTTTTGTTGTTGTTGTTGTTGTTTTATGAGTTCATCATATTAGATGTTGCTATTATGATTACTATATATATTATTCGACTTCTGTTCTTTTCTCAAATAGACATCGTTCTTAAATGACTAAACTACTATTGATGGGACGTTGAACCCATTAAACAAACAAACAAACGTCGTCCGTATCAGTTCTCATTGCTTATTAACAGTTAATTCCAAACAAAAAAAAGTAAAACTTCTGCACTGTTCTCACTGCATTTCATTGAATTTATGACAACGCTTCTAATCCCACCATTACACGCATGCGCACAAAGGTTGATCACAGGTGCAGTTAATTCAGAACACATTAAACCTAGCGGTTTAACAAAATAAACCGACCGAAATTTTGAAAAATACTGCAATCCCATTGGTCGAAATATAATTCCATACATTAAAGTATATTTCTCCCCACATCGACTCTTCTTTTTGCCATCTACGAGTAGATCTGGATATATCAGACAGCACATTACTACGACATGAGGTAATTCAATTACTTTATGACCTTTCAGTCTGTTTGTGTATTCAGGTGTTGAGGCATATTTGGCACAAAACATGAACCCATTAGATACTGATACAGAGTGTTTTAATGATCCGCAGATGTTAGGATATGTGTATTTTTGTATTTTCTGGTGATGCGCCTAGAGACAATACCTTGTCTATTATACAGAAACATATACTTTAAAAGCATCTAAGTATGCTTAACGAAAACAAATATTAACCTATGTAAAAGGAAGATATCAACGTTTAAAATCATATGTTCCATGACCGCCCCGGTGGCGAGTGATTAAAGCATCCGCCTCAGGAGCGGGAGATCGTGGGTTCGATCCCCGGCCGCGACATACCAAAGTCGTAAAAAAAAATGTACTGTTATAGCTCCCCTGCTTGGCGCTCAGCATATAAGGGTAGTTGCAGGATTGCTTGACCCGGTGTCAGGATAATCTGACTGGGTGTGGTATCATGCCACATGTCTACGGCCTGATACTGCAGTGTGGCAGCACTATATCTTTCTCAAGTAGACACCATCTCCAAATGACTGAAATACTGTCGGTGGGGCGTTAATCCCAAATAAACAAACATGTTCCATGGTGATTTTTTCTTCTTATTTACCCGCGCAACAGTTTTATTGATTTCAAACGCGCAAATCATATAATAGAATTAAAGATCCTTCAAGATAAGGGTAACGCTATTAATCATTATACGGATTATCAACGTGAACTGTTCAATTCGTCTCGATAAAGAGAAACATAGAAACTACAAGCTATTTTGATTCATATTTTAATTATTTGAAATACTTATATACACTTCTTTCGCTAAGATATTTATATCAATTTGATAAAGGCTTAAAAATGTTCTGAAAAACTGCAACTCGTATAACCTGATTGAATCAAGATTTAGACCTATCATTATAAAATCACAATTCAATTTCAATATTCTCCTTTAATATAACATATTTAAAATGTAAAAAAAAAAAAATTCTTAACTCAATGTTATATATAAGGTTACTCGACTATCAACAATTGTTTCCGTATTAAAATTTTAAGACGTTATTTAATAGTTAGAAAAGTTATATAGAACATATTGTCTGTTGAAATAAAATAATAATCTGCTATAAATTTTATATCTCTCAAATGTGACAGATTTAAAATTGAATGACAAACAAATTCCCGTCAACGCCTCAAAGGTCGATAACAATTTTCATAAGACAAAGACATTTCATATATTAAATCCCTTGATTTATAAGGAGTCAACGTTGGAAAGCAATAGTGATAAAATTTTTGGAGATCAGATACGTTATCAAAACAATTCTTATGAATCATATTAAACTATGCATTTTTTATATAACACAATACTCAACTTTTTGTCTTTATCTATCTATTTATTTTTATGTTTGAATGTAAGTAATAATTAATTATTATGCAAATTTTCCATGATTCATATAGGACTCTGCTTGGTCTTTTACAAGCCTTGTCTCACACCATTTGCATCGCTTGGTCTTTTACAAGCCTTGTCTCACACAATTTGCATAGCTTGGTCTTTTACAAGCCTTGTCTCACACCATTTGCATAGCTTGGTCTTTTACAAGCCTTGTCTCACACAATTTGCATCGCTTGGTCTTTTACAAGCCTTGTCTCACACCATTTGCATCGCTTGGTCTTTTACAAGCCTTGTCTCACACCATTTGCATCGCTTGGTCTTTTACAAGCCTTGTCTCACACCATTTGCATCGCTTGGTCTTTTACAAGCCTTGTCTCACACAATTTGCATCGCTTGGTCTTTTACAAGCCTTGTCTCACACCATTTGCATAGCTTGGTCTTTTACAAGCCTTGTCTCACACAATTTGCATCGCTTGGTCTTTTACAAGCCTTGTCTCACACAATTTGCATCGCTTGGTCTTTTACAAGCCTTGTCTCACACCATTTGCATCGCTTGGTCTTTTACAAGCCTTGTCTCACACAATATCTTTACTTACAGTAATGATTATATACAAGGAGTAGATGTACATGATTGTACAAATCAATATCATTAAAAATAAATAGGTATGAATTAACTCATGTCCCACACTATTTGATTGACAAAGAAGATATATATTCCTACGTTACGATACAGTGCTTGGACATTGTCTATAATCAGTTCTTACAATTGTGTGAAGTACCACACATGTATATATCATGTTTTTTTTATTTTATTTATTTTTTTCATATTCGAACAAAAATTTCTGTGAGATTAAATGAAAATGGAACTGATTTTATATATTTCATATATCTCTCAAGAACGCTATAAATGTAAATGAATCGAATTCTTTTCAGTGAAGGAATTATAGTGAACAAACAATCGGGTTTCGGAGATAAGTTTAAACATTTATATTTCATGAGTATTTTTTTCAAATTTCAAACATATGTAAGAGTGACTATAATATTCAACTCTTAATATTCCTACGTCTCAGACAATGTTGCCGGTTTCCATGAGTCATTTACTGCTGTCTGGCCCGCTTTAAACACATATAGCCTATGGTCAGATTGTCACTTAGTTTGAAAGGATGAAAACAGAGTTTGTGTCGGTTTTTCAAGTTGCCAAACTCACTTCAACATGAATTAAACGTTCCACAAAACTAATTTAATATCGGTGTATAATGTTCAAATAACATATTTCTATCTTTGCCACATATTAAGATGCAATGATTTCTGAACAGTGTCTATAAATAGCTATTTGAAATTAAACATTTCATTTTAACCTCGGAGAAATTTTAAGCGTCATGATTATTAATAAGTTGATATATGAGCTCAACTGTTCTGACTATCTTAAGAAACAGAAGGAAATAAAGGCCTCCACTAGATATTGGCGAATATTCAAGAAGATGACAAAAAAGGGGAAAAAATAAAGCTTGCACATATATATATTTTTTATAGAAACAGAATGAAGCTGGGAAATATCAAAAGTAATTTGTGGCACGAGGGTTTCGAGCTTGAAAAGTAAGACTTCATAACCGTCTATAGAACTGAAGATTTGATCGAATGTAAGAGAGATCTGGTAATTCCCTTTTTAATATATTCTGAAGATGTACGAGTAACAATTATTTTCTTACACAATATAATTCTTTTTTTATTACACATATATTTTGTATTTTCAAGTTATTAATTAAACCAACCAGTGAATATTTTTTCGATTACATGTATAACTAAATAGGTGTTTTGTAAACATAAAATAATTTATTTCTACTAAACTAGCATTTCCCTATGCTTTATCGTGAATACGAAATTATTCTTCGTAAATGCGAAATTAGTATTTGTATAAATATTAAATCTTGTATTAAATTTCCAGTCACAAAAAAAGTAGTTCGTAGTACGTAGTAGTTTCATAAAAATAATACTAAAAAAGTTACGTAAAAATAGTAAAGCTGATGACATTTAGAAACACAACCTATTCCTGATAAAGTTTAATTTTCATGGCTAGCGATAGGTATGCATCTAATCCGAGGTTTGCTACAGCAAAACAAAAATCATTACCTTTTTAACTTTTTCAAAAACGAAATTGGCAATTTTTCATACCTGATAGTTCATCAACCTGCCGGCAGCTAATTAGCCCGCTTTTAATGTAAGATTTAAAACATTATACATGAAGAATAACGTGAATTAAAAAAAATTGTTGCGTAGATTTCGTCAAAGTAGTTTTATTATTATTATTATTATTAATTCTTTTTGGCTCTAGTAAAATTGTTTCGATGCTAATTAATCACCTAATGAGGATAACACCATGGACAGGAGACAATCTTTTTTATAACTCCAATTATTGTACTTCGATGCAGTAATTATTTGAATACCCTTTCCTTCGGTGGAACATAAGTTCGAGCAAAATTTGTCTGAAAATATAAACGCCGTAAAAACAATGCGGCTGTGAAGACCTTTTATTTAAATGGTTGCGGAAAGTATTGATGTGGTTGAAAGTTCAAACGTTTCCTGCACACTTCTGCTCACGTGATTAAAGCCGTAGAATCAGTTTGCAGCTGTAAGCCATAAAATTGTCGATGGTTACTTTCACATTATTGTGGTATAATGAGAGACCCTGTTTAAGATCAAATAAAATTGTAAGGTATTTTTAAATGTAGTTTAACAAGCTACATGCACCCTTCCCCCTCGTTTCTTTCATACTTATCACGTGTTTTATTTTGAATCCTCAGAGGCGTGTACAGATTTCCTTTTGAAACAAACTGAAAATTTTCTGACATGAACATTTCAAACTACATAATAACTGCGATGTTTTAGTTTATCCTTCCTTATCTCTATTACTGACTGAACTAGCTTCAAATCAATTTAAATTGATTCAGTATATTAGATTTACAAATGGCGGATCTGATTAGAGACTATGAGAAACTTGGAATTAAAAAATACTGCACGAACACTGAGACCTTGAAAAGTAACAGTATCTCATAATGAATGATTATTACAAGGCACTTTATATTACGAGGATACATTTTCATTAACTTGTAGTACATTAAAGGTACTTATATACGGTATATCCTAAACATAAAAGTAAAATGTCTAAGAAAAACAAAGTGCAAAGTAAAAGTGAATTTAACTTATTATCCACGTGCTTCAGTGTTCAATTCTTCAAGTCTGACTCCAAGTTCCTCTTAATCCGCGACATTTGCAAACCTGCTGATTCTGTAAGAATTCTAATAATTACATACCTGCAGTCCACCGACATCCAGGTAAAACGAATTATAAGGTTATATGGTAAAAATTTAATATATTCTGAATATCATTTAAAAGTATCTTTACTTGGTAAAGAAGGTTTGAGACACTCCTGAAAAGTTTTTATTCTGTGTGTCAGTTTGTATAAAACAGTCAATGATACTTTGATTAAATATATCATCAAATTAATTGCAATTACATCATAAGGATCATTCCATTTTCAAACCTTTATGTATTAAATTTATATTCAGTGATGCCGTTTATACCAAAAACAACAACAACAAAAACTATATCTCTTGCAGCAAATAGTGTATGGTAGTAGTTATTACGTGCGTACGTAGTAGTTTTACAGGGGTTGTGGATGCGAATCCTGTAGGAGGTGAAATTCGTGTCCGTATTTTTCACAGAGTCTTACAGCTCGTAAAATTATGATGGAAGAAACAGAATAAAAAAAGCATGAAAGAAAAATAGAGAGTAGCTGAAGGAGACAGAAAGAGACTTGGGGAAAAAGAAGTCGAGGGATCGAACACACGACTATTTCACGGTTTAAATGAAATATTTTATTTTTATTCTTTGGCTGTAAACATCATTTATGTATGTTATTTGCTGATTCATATTGTCATTTAATTGCACATATTATATATACATATATATTATATAATTGTATCGGTTATCTTAATTGAATACATGTCAGCATCATTAAAAAATACATAGTTTACTTCTCAACAACAGAACACAGTGTCTATTTTTTAAATTTCCATTGAGATATGACCTTTTTGAAACCAATCATCTTAAACACCTTGCAAAAATAGTTGCGCTCTCTCGTCCAAATTCCATGGACATAGCTGTAAAAAGTAAAAAATAAAGGTTTCATACTAAACATCAAACATAGACAACATTATGAATCAAGTCTCCAATTGTATTGACAGAATGAACATTATACAAGAACTTTAACACTTGAAGCTCATGTAGGTATAACAACAATACACAACATAGTTATCAAGGAACTTTAAAAGACACAACTACTGTCAAAGTAACACCGAAAACTGCTCAACTGAGTCTGATTTACCACATTATTTCTTTGATATCCATACACACTAAGAGAGCTAAACATTCCCAAACGTACTACTGTAAATCATTTATTTTCGTTGACATTAAATTTCTTTGAATATGTGATTAAATCAATTTCGTTGGTACATATATTCGTGGAACCATTTTCTAGAAAACATTAGGTTTATGAAATAACCAGTTTTCGTGGGGATAAATATTCATTGATAAAGTCATCCACGAAATCAACGAAAATTAGTTCCCCACGATAATTAATGTTCTACAGTATAAAGAAACACGCCTTTGCAAAACATCCAAGTTTCAGACTGGGCATTAAATAAATCCCTCCCTTGGGTGTGAAAGCTTTTTCTCTGTTTGACAAAACTTACAAATTAGTATGTCATTTGAACGTTAGAATAGTAAAAGCATACAAATGGGCTTAACATTTTCCTCTTTTAAAAGAATTAGATAATCGTTTTATGGTGTAGTCGAGACATCAAACAATACACAGTTCTTATAAACACTGATTCTGTATGGATTTGGTTAAAATCTGGGAATACTTTTTTTAAAATCACCACAGTGCTTTTATTTTTCAGTCTATCTATATCTGAAATCTATATCTCATTGAGCAACTGTAATGAATAATTTTGAAAATACTATTTTGATAAATTGTAATATTATCGGACCCAAGTTGGACGCTATCCGATTGTGTCACTGTTACTAATCTGGTATATACCACACGTTGATTATAACATGACTGTTGGTCTGGTTATGCAACGTCTGTTACCACTACTGACTGTAGCTAATACTAAATCTTATGTTGTTAGTTTCTACTTTCTGTTTTTTTGTTGTAAAATACGTATGGATTCTATTTGGCTGTGTTGTGGATGGCAACTGGCCAGTATATATAGCTGGCCAGTCAAGGGTCTGTAAACAGAACTTGATAGAGACCATGGGAGACACCTAGGGAGAGATCATGGGCTAGGTACGCTACATGGCAGCGCTCAGTCTGAGTGGACCATGGCCTGTCATGCTAAATAAAGGATAAACAGGACGAAGGCTACTTGTCTTAAATCATTATAATAAAAAGTTACACTGTTTACTTGCATAAGGATGAACCTTTTTACATTTGTGATGTATCCGTATAAGAAACATTTCATCTTTTAGATATGAATTTCAAAGGCTTTTAATGATTTATACATTTTGATTTTGGGAGCAGAAATAATGAAAATGTAAGAAAATGAAATATCTGCATTTATGTAATTCATATGAATATCAATCTAACTACCTTTCAAAACGGCTGCCAAGAGTATGTATATTAGCTGTGGGAATTATGAATTGAGAAAAAAGATATAACGACCGTATTCGGAGAGAGTATCGATTTTCTAAGTTGCTTTAATTAACTGTAGAAAATTATATAATGACATCAAGAAAAGATGGTCAATATTTGAAATTCTATTTTCCTGCTCCGTCACATGACTGATTATATTCACCCCTCACGCATGCGCTCACCTCACAGACTGAACTACGCTACCCGGAACTGATGAAGACTTCCGGAACGTGTCACATAATACCGCAAGCAACTGCATTTCCCCCGAAGTGGACGCTTACGAAAATAGCATTTTTTTCGTGAAATGTGACATTCACCTGCCGAATTATTTGTCGTACATTATCAAGGAAGAGTAGGAAAAAACTTTGTTTACAAACTATATTCAGTGTGCCCGACGGGGAGCCGCCGTAAAATAAAACTACATATATATATTCATTACATACGATTATGATGATTTACACTGTTTGTACCAAAATAAAATGTAGGTATAAATTAATATGAGTAGACTATTCATTTGACAATGCCATGCAATTTCGACAGTTTCGACGATTTCTATCGCCATCGTGAGAGATTCTACTGAGATCGGGAACCATCGCCTATTTCCGTCAACAGGTGCGTTGACGAAAACCGGTTCCTAAATGTGCGAGAGCTTGCATGTCCCCTCGTCCCGGTCTATAGTCGACTTGTGTTTTCTTATTTGGAAGGCCGATTGTTCATGCGTGAATGTATGTAATATCTCTAAAGAAGCTTCGTACATTTTAACTGAGATAAAAGTCGAAATGACAACGATTTAGACAGTATAGTCGATGAGTATTACGCTGTGGATGGTAGATATTTTCAATATACAAGACATCAGAGCAGATACTTCTGAAGTCAGTAATGGTACAAGCGTACTCCATTCCATTTAAATCGTGTCTTTATTGTTGTTATAAGCATTGCACCTTACACAATATGGAGATAGTATGTCTGTACACAGGTCAGGAGATTGATGAGGTTCAATTTAGGCCGCAAAAGAATCCATATGAGAGCTGTCTTTCGGGTAAAGATTGATAAATCTATGGCTATAAAGGTCAGTTTATAAGGGATGTTTAAGCGCCATACTGTTTGATACCCCAAGTTCTTTATTGGCGACTTGTCTATTTTAGGTTGATAGGCACTTTTCGTTTCTGACAAAATGATTCTGTTTCTAGAAAGTCAATTTTATGTCTTGTCTATGTATGTATTTTTAAGCTTGCAGGTAGTTTAGATTTGTATTAGGTTTCCTGCCATACACGAAAAAAAAAGTTTGTGTAAGCAACGCTTTGTCCAAAGTGCGGTGTACCTTGAAATAAAGATGTTGAAGTAGTGATATATATATCGGTTATGTTAGGAAATGTATTTTGTTTCTTCTAGTATTCTGATTGATTTTAATCGGTAAAGTTTAGGGAAAGTGGACGTTTTTTCTTTCGGTATTGAAAAAAAAACGATTATCATTTTTGTTATATTTAGATTATTTGGCCAACAGAAAAACACTTAAAAAAAAGAATGACATTCAATATGAAGATTATCTTAAAATAAAGAATCGTGATTCAAACAATAAACATAAAGACACATTAAAATGGTAATTTATTTTGCAAAATACACTTACCTTCCGACCAAAAAAACAAAAAAAACAACAACAAACAAACAACAACAACAACACACACACTACTATGGTTTATTCGACCAAAACGGGGATTTAACCGTAAAAGTGGCATGGTGCTGAGTCTTTCGTTTTCGAAGAACAGTGGTTTATAGACAATAGATAGTTATCCCTACACGGACAATACATTGTTCAGTGATCATACTATCTTTACATGCTTTTCATCTCTTAAAATAATTATTGTGCCTTCAAGAAATGGGCCATTTATAATTGTAATCGTAATGGGCCATTGATAATTGTAATCGTAATGGGCCATTGATAATTGTAATCGTAATGGGCCATTGATAATTGTAATCGTAATGATTATCAGTGTTTGATCCTACAGTAAAAAGTAATTTCCAATACGGAAACAAATATTCCAGTATCTTATGTTTTATTATAAACTGATATCTTATTAACGTTTGATAATGTTTACATTTTTTTTCTTCAACAAATAGACCACAAAACATACATGAAACAAATAGTCGAGACAAATTAGATTACCATCAGGAACAGCAGAATATTGTTGAAGAGAATTAAAGTTGTTATTGATTTTAATAAAAGCTCAACTATTAGAAATATTGCTTTAAGGGTCTAATATCTGTTACGTACTTCTGGGTTGTTTAATGGTAAATCATAATATTAGACGTCCTGGCGATAAAACAAATTGCGTTTTACTGAATGTAATTATTTGGTTATCACACGAATATATTTTCCTTTCTAAATATGTAATGAATACTGTAGATTAGGTCAATACTTTTCATAGAGAAGCAATAAGAGCTCTAGATCATATGGGGATGAAAACATCGGATTAATTTGAAATATGCATATGTATACATAACGATGAAGTATGTCAATTACGAGTACGTTGCACCTGAAAAAAATAATAATCGCTCTGCATTTTATGATTGGGTTCAGTGTCTGTCTTTCTCATGAAAATCATTTGAAAAATGGTAAACTTGGTAAACTATGAAACATCAACACTGTGACTAACATGACAGAGCGAGACGTTTCATCTTCACGTATAACATCTTCACGTATAACATCTTCACGTATAACATCTTCACCTGGTATTGGCGAATTAAGGTACATAAACTGATAAGAGTTTACATCATTAGAAAGGAACTTTACCAAAAAAGTAGTTTTGAAATCTGCAGCCCCATACCTCAATCAAAGTCTGGACAATGATATGTCTTGAACATGTACTATTTTTGGATTAAGTACTGCATTTATATGTCTGTTTCTGTTAAGAACTGTTAGCATCAGTGTTGATGTTGGATAGTTTTCTATTTTTCATTTATTTTATTTAGCATATTATGAGAAAGATTGATGCTGAAACCATGGTAAAATAACCCAGTGGTGCTTAATCTTTTCCAGGTGTATACTATTGCATCATATTTCTGATAATGTGAATAATATCTGAAAAGCTTTCAGACGTTTTTTGGTAATCACAACATGTAATCTGACAGTTACAGATTCTGCTAAAATCTGTTGCTTATTTTTTTATTTGTAAAAATCATTAATACTTTCAAATGTCTTATATGTATCTTAAGATAAAAATGTAACTGGAAAATAAATGTGTTTACATGTTTTCTACAATAACAATTGCAGAATACTTATGGTTATTTATTTTTAGTTCATCCAACATAAAACGTCTACGTATGAGATATTAAATGCTTAGGATATATACAAAACATTGTCAATACTGGTTACAAATTGATCACTGGATTGTATTGTAAGTAGAAACAAAGTACATTATTTTGATGTGTCTATGTCACGGATACTGGGTCATTCGGTGCTTAATGATATAGCATTCATCTGAATCTAGGGTAACGTGCTTATGACGTTTCTAGGCTTAACAGACTTAACGTTGTATACAGACCGTGATCTAATTAAATGAACCTCTGTTCTATCAACATATAATGACGTATGAAACACCTGTTTTATTTGAAAAAATCATGCATACAGATGCTGTTATTCAAACGTCTTTCCGACTTAGCATAAACAAATACCTAGTAATCGCAATGATTATGAGATGGCCTTCTGTATATTCAGGGTTTAAATGGACACATCTCTCCATTTTTTCTCTTTAAACCATCTGGCTCTGGATATAAAAGGCAACACATATCCACGGGACATCGCAGTTTACTTACTTGATGACTTAATTACTGACTGCAAACACATATTTAAGGTAAAACTTATACCATTAGTTTGATGGTATAAAGATAAATGGTGTTTTAATTATACGCAACTATTATTTTTTTGATAGTTATAGGTGTTAATTTGTGACGCGCTAAGCGATAACACATTGAGGCGAGCCCTACTTTACACGTTTTACATATCACAAACTCTACGAAACCTGGTGTTGGCCGAAATTAAAGTTAGGTGTTTGTGTTTAAAATTCAAATGCTATTTTACTTGTTGAAAACCTCTAATATGAAAAGGAAGACAATATACACATACACAGTACAGTCTTATTGCTTCATACTGTTTAAACTCAGTTCAAATATTGTTGCGTGGAAAATATTAATTATTATACAAAGGCATACAAATCACTGATACATTGTTTTTCACGATATTCTGTTTTTATTAAAAATAAATACAAAGGTATATAAGGCAACCCTTATTTTAATATAAAAATTATGACGTAGCGATAACACTTCATCTTACGAATATGCTTATTATAGGGGCGAACACTACTTTATTTTTTCTATATATCACAATCTCTATCAAAAACACATACACATACAATCTTAATGCTTCCCTCCGTTGAAATAAGTTCAAATAAAAATAAAAAAAAAAATTAAAAAAACCTGTACAATTTTTAGTGATATAAAGATAAATAGAGTTTAATTATACGTAACTATCACTTTTTTGCATTTTAGCTACGGGTATTAATTTATTAATTGGCTATTGACCGAAATTTAAGTATGGTGTTCGTGCTTAAAATACAGAAGCATATTGGTTGGAAAAGTCATTAATCTGGTCAAATTTTTTCGGCAGTTGTTTTCCTGATTTACATCGCAATTACGCATTTATAATATTGTGAACCATTCAATTGAATAAATATATGTGTTATTTATTTTCTAAGTAAAGACAGTGATAACGCTATGAAAACTTGTATCTAAGAGATACAAGTGTACCCCTTGTATCTTATTATATCTAAAAGGACTTTTGTATGCATTGAAGAGTTGTGTTCGATATTTGAACATACCCCAAAGTATCGATAACCCATAGTTGTGATGATTTATTGAAACACTCTGTCATGAAAAAGGAAACCAAAATAAATAATAATTAAATAAATGAATAATAAAACTAAAAAAGGAGAAATATCTTTAAAAAAAGATATTCGACGTAGCTAAATAATTGTCACTTATAACATGTAAAACAGATTAAACTAGTACAAAGTAGGAAACGTTAACAGAAATGTTTATAAATACCAAGATTATGGAGGTTTTGTGAAGACTATACAACAAAACGCATTTAATCTACACACTAAAACAAGCGAATCTACCAATTTTCATTGAATATTATGCACTTCGTTTGTAACCAAGCGAATCCGAAATCCGATTATTGTTTTCAGATTCGCACAATAAACTACACAACTCCTCCACAGACGTTAACTCCCCTGAAAGCCGAGTCCACTTTAACAAATTCAGCAAATTAGGGGAAATTGTGGTCTAAAAAAGACATGCGCCTGCTTCTTATTTAGTTGTTTTAAATTATATTGCCAAATCAGCATTCCTAAATTAATAAGGAAGAAAATTAATTATACAAGCCAATTAAAGCATTGCATTTACTCTGGCTTCATTTGCATACCAACATATGTTTGGTTTTAGAAGTATGTGAAAATCAACTTTAAAAAGCTACGCCGATAGAAAAATCTATAAAATACAATCTTATTTATCTTATTGCTTTATTCCGATGAAATACTTTGAAATACAATGTTATTACTGCGAGGATGATATTGAATATTAGACGGGGGCATAAAGACGAAAGCATGTCGATCTATGGTAAGCTGTTTTTCCCGATGTTCAGTTTCATTTAAAATACAGAGGTGTATAGAAAACACAGATTTTGAGCTTTCGAAATCAAGCAGTTTTCACATTTGTGTATAATAGAAGCAAATAAATTTATATGGAAATCGAAATTATATTGCAAAAAAGGGCTCCATATAACAGAGATTACTTCATCTTCCGGTAAACTTCAAGAAGATTGATAAATTAGCGAAGTCAAGATTAGTTCACCTTAAAAAGTATGGCTAACATCTTTAAAATCAGTGCTGTCGCTTCTATGGTGTCCAATGAAGTATCACCCACCTATCTTTTTGTATAAGACATTTTAGACGCTTTAAACATTTTCGTCAGTTGTCCCGCTCATCTGGTTGAAATAATGCGTCTGGAAACACAGACTGCTATACTGTTTCAAGCCCAAAGAAATCACTTTGAAATGAGAATAAATGTGATTAAATTACTATACTCAAAGGTAAAAGAAAAGCAGGGTAACTAGAATCTGTAGTAGCCAGACCCAACTCAAGTTTTTACCTCATAACCTTGCAATAAACCATATATGATAAACCTCATCTTCTTCTAAAGCATTTATTTTGTTAGAAAAAAATCTTTATCAAAATAATTTAAACTGTTATACCTTCGAATATTTCCTATTTAAAACGGACACAAAAGTTTACCCTTCGTTTCTTTTTCCTTTGAGTATAACTTTCCACAAACACCCATTTGATATTGTTTGACACGATTCATACATATTAATTGCTCTCGTCATATGAATACCTATTTGCATTTCTATGCGCATTTTATTTTCATATTGAAAACTACTTTACAATTGAATTTGTAAAACATCACGAATAATATGATACCTCTTCATATTACGTTCAAAGAAACTTCAGCATCGATCAGGTACGTTTAAGGTATTTTATTGGAATGTGCCGAATCTTCAAGAAGCAGGAGGTAACGGGTTAAGGATGTCAGAAATGGTTTTATCATAGGGACAGAGTGTACCTGTTTGTCCTGGAGAAAAACACGACCTATTCATAATCTCAAATAGAACAAATTGTTCTGTAACTCTCTTCATAACGCAATGATAAAATAAATGCCATTTTATTCTGTAGTAAAATTACGTTAGTACGAAATAAGTGGTTCACCACAAATAAAATGTGAGTTACGTACTCTTGGGAGCTTAAAGTATTTTTTATGAACGGATTACCGGCTCGATTGCTTGGGTAAGTTTGTTGCTTCATAACAGAATTACAACTAAAAATTTATGGACTGGAAGTGAATTATTCGAGATTGTTTAGTCATATTTACTTTCGGTGTTCATAAAAACAACCATTACAATAGCCGGAGTAAAAGCAAACTCAGTAAAAACAATATAGCTGAAAACTTCTGAACTTGCGTAGTACTTTATAAATGGTCGAGGAAAACATTGATGTTGTAAAGCGTTAACACTTCGAACACTGTAATTAATGGCTTGTTAGAAGTCTGCAGATTGAAGTGCTTAAAGCAAAATAAAATCATTTGCGTTTCGGTAGGCCTCGCAAATGCTCATAGGTTAATCCGGTGAGAATAGTAGAATAGTTACATTGTCTGATAATCTGGTATAAAGATAACGCTTTTTTAAAAATATTTTTAACATAGATAATAATATTGTATATTCACAATAATGGTATGCAGTATTCTGTATAAAACATCTTTGAATTAAAATACGTTAATTGACCCGATAGAGTTCTACACAGGACAGAATGTCTTCAAAATGAAAGCAACAAATTGAAACACGCTATAACAAACAAACATACTAATTACTAATAAAAATAACGGCGCAGAATCACAGACCCATGTAAAGAGAGTGGATGCTACCAGCTGATCTAAGCACTGGCTTTATGGTCGCAGATTTTTCTCTTTTTTTTTGTTTTCTTTTTGGTCCCTTTATACTGTATATTAAACATGGTAAGGAAAGGAATCTCATATCACTTGATTACGAAGGTCGTAATTTTGGACAAATGTATGCTACATTATCTTTTATGCACGGTTCGGTCAATCCACGTTTGGCGCCATTGTCGTCGTATCCGGTCAGCTCAAGTGTTATGTATATTACACGTATATGGGTCGTGAGTAAGTGACGACGTATAAGATTTGTAAATTTAATGGATGATGGCAGGATGATGACGATAATTACAATAAATCAATCGATCAGTCAATGACTCGAATATATGAAATCTGAAATATAATATAATGCAATCATAAGTTTACATAGAGAATAAGCGCAACGTATTTACTTGTAATTATACATGTTATTTATGGATGATAGTACAGCAATGATGAATATATATATATATCAATGAATATAAACAATAGGAAAATAGTATATTTACCTGAATATATGTATAATATATCCCCTTTATCAATACATGCCAGTCATGGCGACTACACATTTGAAAATTCCGCTCGATTACTAGATGACCCCAGGTCAGTAGTCACGTGATATATGTTAAGCGGCAAATCAGTAAACAAACTGGTTAGTCAGTGTAAGTAATATAATTACTTGGATTATAATACTTTATAGCAAACTACTACTACTACTACTACGATCTAAATATCTACTTAATCAGAAATTCTAGGCTACTCGGATTATTAAATGCAATTAAGGAATGGTATTTATCAATATATAAATGGTTTATCTCGGGAATAAAAATAAAACAAACAACACATACTTCCATGACAATTCTGGCCCTATGACATTATAACGCGCAATGTCAGCAAATAATGTATTTTTAAAGGCTGCCTCACCTCAACTTCCGGTGTTTTTCTCCGCGATTCTGATTGGATGATCTTTAAACATCTACGCATGCAATTTCCCTCAATCTATCAAATGCTACTTTGCAGTCAAAACAGGTTTTGGTGTTGATTTCTAATATCATCAGCCACAACACAGTGACAAATATTTTTTTCTTAATATATATACATGTATATCAAACGAAATAATATAATGACTTTACATATTTGTCATATTTTATCATTTCCTTTTCAGTTATGTGTAATTTAATACATTTTACTTGAATAAACATTTCTTATTTGCAAAACAAACATAATAAGGGTCATTTTATTCCCGCCAGTTACGGATGAGAAATTTATCGGCATATTGCTATCAATTCAATCCATTTGTTTCACATAATCATGGCGATATTGTTATGAACCCTTCATGTTTGCATGATATGACTTGACTCTTTGGGTTTACCGTCGACTTCGACAGTATTTCAGTCATATAGCGACATCCAGCTAATTACAGGTGGAGGAAGACCCCGAATTCACGGAGGCATAGAACCCCCGGGTAGAACCACCGACCTACCGCAAGCCAACTGGAAGGCTTCCTCACATGAAAATCCGAAGGACCCTGCCGGGATTCGAACCCACGAGGTGAGGGGCTGAGTGAGTCATGTTTGTATGATCGTGAATAATAAAGTATATTGATATGTGACCAGGTGGGTACAGGGAACACATTTTTAGTTAACTCGATTATTGAAACGTTGAAATCGAAGAGGAAATCAACGTTGTAAGTAATTCATCTAGCAAAAATATTCTAACCACTTTTTGTTCTTTCAATGGCTGTCTAAATGAACAAGTATTAGCATTTCCAAAAATGCTTAAAATCTCTGTTAGCCAAGTGAACAAAAAGTTACACTGACGTAAAGGGGGATAATATGTCGAAGTACCTGAAGCTGAAGGAGAGGTTGTTATCAAAGCTGATATTAGAAATATTCTGATTACCACTCATGTGAAATAGGAAGCTAAATTTATAACTGCTGTACATACATTAATCAGGTGTTCATCATTTATAGCATGGATATAAGTGACATCAGTTTGATATTTCCCTTTTATGCACCTAGCTGTAGTCTTCTTGTTAGAATTTATGCATAGTTTTCTTGAGGAATGTACTTAAAGCTATGAAGGTACTCCTTTTCAATGATAAAATTATAAGCCGCGCAAAATTGAGAAGTGGAATAGAGAATTGAAGGAACAAAGGGGGGTACTCTAATCGAATCTGCCCAAATATGTGACGACTAGTCTAGCAACATGTACGAGTACTTTCGGTAGCCTTTAACACAGTCCAGATTTCCCAGCGTTCAAAGCAGTTTCCCAAGAGCTTGTTCCCGGTAATCAGATCTGTTTATCTTTCTGCGACCGACTAAGAAGGAACTGCTTTTCTTTTACGTCAGCGTTGCGGGAGTAAAAAGTTGCTTTCTTTCTGTCCCTGGACCGGCGATACAAAGTTCTGTATATAGAATTTGTTTACCTTCGATGTCAATTTCATGTCAATTTTAAGTCCTCCAATAAGGTCGATCGATTCAAAATCGTCTGAGTAAAACGGAAAGTTGAAAGTGGAGCATTCTTATTAAAACGAACAAACAGTTGATTTTTCGCATTATTTTTTCGTTAGGGTTGTCTTTTGGCATTGATACGTTATACAATGTGTTAACTGGATAACAGATTGATCGAGCCGTGCTTAAAGGATAATTGTAGCATACATTGCCCAGAGTTACGACCTTTGTAATCAAGTAATGTCAGAATATACAGAACAGAGGGAAAAACAACAACAACAACAATAAAACAATTTTCTCTGTGTCACTAGTGAAAGTGGACCTAAGGTACACGGCAAGTGAAGCCATTAAATGTATCGGCTATTGCATCACAATGATCAGTTCAATCAAGACACGATCCAGATGTTTAGGGCTTAAAATCATGGAAGTATTTACTGTCCGAGAATATTTGACTATCAAGAAAATAATAAGATAGTAAACCAAATCAAACTTATTGAAAATAAAATATAATAAACCAATGTTAGTAATGCAAACTTGGATATAGAACAATTAAATCTTAATAATTTACACACGAGAGGAGAGATAGAGAATGAGAGGGAAAGGAAAATATATTGTTAATTCACAAGAATAAATTACCGCTACAACAGATATATAAAAGATTAGAAACATGTTTCACATACACTTGAACATGACATTTATCCTGATTATTATGTGTTTTTCCCCGTGATTTAATTCCTTAACCAAGTATTTAGATAGTGAATGTTCCGGACAGTGCGCTTAATTTAAACTGATAGCAATCGCTTTGTATCTTATCATTGTAACTTAAAGAAGAATAAAACAATGTATTATCTAATACCAATCCTCATGATTAAGTCGGCCTTTCATCAAGAAGTGAAACAAGTAGTTTTCTGTTTATAAAAGTGTGCTCATATCTTAAACTGTTATTGCAACTTCACTGAAGTCTATTGCTGTTTGATACTACAGTGTGATTCTTAACACCACATTTACACTGGGAGTCGGACCGACTTGCAACTTATTTTGTTTTGATTAATAATAATAATCATATGAATTTAAAATACCACAAGTTTGTATAGTCTGCCTGAAATCGCGTTATGGCCAAGACGTGCTCGTCGATGGCAGCTTCCCTCTGGAGCAATAATTTCAATGTCAGGCTCGATAGTACTCTATCAATTTCGTTTAGAAAAAAGAAATAATTAGCAATTTAGCAGTAGTCGCATCCCATTTTATATTTTTAAACAGGCAGTTCGCCTAAATCGATAAAATCGCATGCAGGTTGCTTAGGTTGCAATACCGTACCCAAAATGCTTGCACTAAACTTAAACATGGTGGAAAGGCAATCGCATTTAACGCGTAGTTGATAATCGCGACGCTCGCCATCGTGGTCGAGCGGTACTAGCAAATCAACCATATATGGTTACGCTCGCCATCGTAGTCGAGCGGTACTAGCAAATCAACCATATATGGGTACGGTCGGTTTCAGACTCGCAATTAAAGACGCGTGTAAGTTGTTCAGCTATATACGAGTTCGTTGTGATCTTATAGAGACATATGGGACCACCAAGAGTGGTTGTGAAAGATAAAGATGTAGAGCTTGTATATGGGAAATTTTGCTAAGAAAGTTTTATAGAGATATGGGTTTCCATGGTTGTACTATGGAGGATCAAGAAAAAAATGACATCGGGACGGTATAGCAAAGTTCGTTATGATGAATAAAATAACTTTATAACATAATAATAAAATAATTGATGAAGATTTATCTCAGGTCGATATTTTTATGAAGAAACCAGTTATATCTATAGAACCCGCGGGAAATTGATTGATTTGATGTGCACATTAAAAATATACTAATAAAATGTGTCACTCAATGCTGTTGTTTATATATACTTTTGATTCATTTTAATCAATTTTAACTATCTATATACCTTAAAGGAATAATTGTATGTTTACTTATATGATCATGGCCACATTTTAACTTTATATGATAAAGAAAACTTAAGTTTTTTTCTGAATTATTTGCAGTATCTCATTATACGTCAAAATTTATTACCTTTTATATAGAGACTCCGAATATAAAAATATAATTTTGATTTTTGAACCTAAGCGCGTATACGTACAACTAAATCTTCTACAAGTACTGCTGATTAATTGATACTTTTATATCATAATGATTATGACATCGTCTCTGACACAGACTATATCCACGGTATAGAGAAATGTGCTTGGTGATGCTAACAGGCTTATGTTAACATACCGACCGTTGATCCGATTTAGATATAACTTCACTATATCAACATATATTGACGCATGAAACAACCTTTTTATTGATTTAAACACCTTTCTGATCTAGCATAAACAACATTCACAAGGATGAAATTTGTGAGCATCTTTGCATTTTTTTTCTCATTATGCCATCTGGCACTGCTATAGAAGGCAAGACATTCCTACGGTATGAGGTAAATTACTTATTTGATTACTTGATCGCCTTCATTTTATAGCCAGATGTAAACCCATATCTCGGGCAAAACATATCATCATTAGTGCTGATAAAGGTACTTAGTGTTTAGTCATACCCAGATGTTAGAAAATATGTCTTTCTGTTTTAGCTATAACTATTAATTTATGATGCCTTAAGGATAATACTTTATCTGCCGAATGTGCATATCATTGAGACAGACCAAACTTTATATCAACATCTGTATACAGTGAGCTCGAAACAATTTATAGATCCCTAAATTGTCTCAGCAACCATTCCCCTAATTTAAGGTGAACAGATCTACAATATTGTGAAGATTCTTTAAGATATATACATGTGTGGTCCATCTTTTCTGACAAAGATATGGATACTCTAAGTTACGCGTTATTTTTTTTTTATTTCGTTATTTGTTATTTTCTGTTGTAATTTAAAAACTGACATTGATGGAATTAAAATAAATGTAACCCCACTGTTACCATTTCTGATGCGAGAGGTGCAGCTCATAAGTATGGTAGTCATTATATTTTCATAAAGTGTATCTGTGTTGGTTAAAATGCAATAATACGAACAGAGAAACGTAACATATGTAAGGAATTTAACAATATAGGAACAAAATGTTAATGCTACATGTAATTGATTTAAGGTTTTTGCTAACCCAAACTATTTCTAATAACCTTGCAGTGGTAGTAACATGTTCAATACATGAAGTGTGAAAAAGAAGCCATGAAAAATGAAAAAAAAATACAATCTTATTGTTTCATTTATAATTCCTTTATAATTCTTATGGTGTACATTAGGTGAAAATTCTTTTGCGGCAGGACCCGGCTAGTCTTCATGCTTTAGAGTTTGGTAAGAGTTTTAAAGCAGCTCACTCACAGATGATAGGTAGAAATAACAAGAGGGCCATGATGGCCCTGAAACGCTCACCTGAGTACCATTGCTACAACTGATTACAAGGTTTTTAAACAGACAAGAATTCTGATATAACTCAATCTTAAACATTTTAGCCCTGACAATACTACACACCAAATATATAAGCACTGGGCCTTATGGTTTCAGAGGAGAAAGACTTAGTGCGGGTGTCGACGGGCTCAGTGGTAGAAGGGAAAGCCAAACGACAAGATATCGAGTTATATATATATATTTATATTTGGCACATCCACAAAGGGACGAAACTCTTCAGTGGTCTCCGACTATCTAAAAATAGATACATTTTCTGACATAAATAAAAGATCGCATATAATCAAATTAAATATTAGCATGTCTGTATATGAAATATTAAATATATTTACTTTAGTTTGGACATATATCACTCAGCAAGAATCACGATGATGATTACATAATACAATCAAACATTGTAGTTGTACACCGGATTGAGTTTCAAATATTAACAATTTAGTTAATTACACCATTTAAGTTACAAAAGGTAATAATAAAAACATATAAGGAATAATAAAGACGATAAATAAATAATAATTACCTTAAGAGAAACAAAGTATTTCCCTTAGTATATTTATATTTCCATTCACGTAACAAAATGGCGTTGTATGTTTAGTATTTTTGTAAGTTTGAATTAGTCCGTCGGTCAATGATTGGTCAGTCAAATCGAGTCCAAAATCAAAGTACTGAGAGAGCTGAAAATAAAACTACTAACTAACTAAAACAACTACTAAATACATCTACACTAATTTTCAACCCTATGACATATTCCCCCCTTGTGAAAAATGGCGTCCCGACATTCCACAAATATTGCCATAATAAAAGAAAAAGAAACACACACACACAAATGAAATTACAATAACAATAGCTTAGAGACATTTAAACATTTAGAGACATTTAACCATTTGGAAGCCATACAATATGGCATCTAGGTCAAAATATATATTCAAAATTAATTAAAAAAGAATAAAACCTTACAAACAACGACATGGGAATCATTTTAAGAAAAATCCAAATACTTTATTGTGTTCACAAAACGATTACAGCTGATAACACAACAAAATAATGGTCATACAAATTTAAAAGTTAATCAGTGTGATACTACACATCCAAATCTATCGGGCTGTTGCGTATTTCTTTTTGGACGAACACATATCTGCTCTTCTTCCGAAGATATGTCAGAAACGTCTGACTGACATCTGCGCTGCGGAATGATGTAGCGAGGAGTGTCATCAGTCACGGCAGAATCTCCAAGGGGCAAAAGTAAATTTCGGTGTAGTCGTCTAACCTTCTTGGCTCTTGGAGTGTTCATTCGAACATCAAACACAGGCTGATCCAAAAAGGGCTGGCCGACTACTACGTAGGGTTCTTGCTCCCATCTGTCTGCAATCTTTTGCTTTCCCCGTAGTGACACATTCCTTACCAGTACCAGATCTCCTTGCTTGACAGCTGCAGCTCGAGCTTTAGTGTCGAAGGTCTTCTTGTTGGCATTTGCTGTCCGGAGTGCAGTGTCCTGGGCCTTCTTGTACGCTTCGCACAGTCTCTCTCTCAGCCTCCTTACATACTCGTTCTTCGACTTAGTGGTAATGTCATCACCACCCAGACCAAGAAGAGCATCGATGGCTAACCTTGGTTCCCTGCCAAACAAAAGGAAATAAGGGGAGAAACCAGTACTCGGGTGTGGCGTAACATTATAGGCATGGACCAGTGGGGCAACATAGGATTTCCAGTCGGCTTTCTTTTCTTCATCAAGGGTACCCAGCATCTTAAGCAGTGTCTGGTTAAATCGCTCAACCATACCATTTCCCATGGCATGGTATGGAGTGGTTCGCGACTTAACCATCCCACAAGCTGGCATAGTTCTTTGATAAGGGATGATTCGAAGTTAGCTCCTTGATCACTATGGATTCTAGCAGGAAATCCATAATGAACAATGAACTTCTCGAATAACACCCTAGCTGTAGTCTTAGCGGTTTGATTGGTCGTAGGGAAAGCCTGCGCATATCTGGTAAAATGGTCTGTGACCACCAAGATATGCTCAAAGCCTCCCTTCGACCTCTCCAGACTAAGGAAATCCAAACACAAGATTTCAAGTGGAAAAGAGGAAGTAATGTTGACCAAAGAAGCAGTTGATCCATGAGTCTTCCTGCGAATACATCTTGAGCAACTTGCTACTTTGTTTCGTACGAATGAATCCATGCCGGGAAAGAAGAATCGGGATCTAAACAAAGATATTGTTCTATCCCTTCCCTGATGACCTAAGTCGTCATGGAGCGCCTGGAAAATATCATGCTTCAATTTTTCAGGTAAAAGAAGCTGATAGTGTCGATCAGTGCCAGTAGTATGACGATACAACACTCCATCCCTCAGAACTAGCTTGTCCCATTCTCTCAGGTACTTATCAATGCACCTACTTTTGTCCCAGGTCCGCTGAGCGGTTGGCCTAGTGCCATCGTGCATATGTTGAAGTATCTGGGATAAGGTTGGATCCTGCATCTGCGCGGTCCTCCAATCCTTAGAACTGAGGGCATGTGACGCTAACAAATCATTAGGAACTTCTTCCGGTGAGTCAACTACCTTCAGTGATTCAGGCGCCACTACAGTAAATGCAAGTGGTGCCTGTTCCAAAGAAGCGTTGACAACAGTAGCCATGGCTGCTAAAACTGTTTCACTTTGATCGTTGGGTCTTCGTGATAAACCATCGGCGTCTGCATTCTGCTTCCCTGATCTATAACTGATGGTAAAGTTGTAATTGCTCAAGGCTGCCATCCAACGTTGTCCGGTGGCATCAAGCTTAGCAGTCGTATTGACGTAAGTGAGGGGATTATTATCTGTAAGTACCTCGAATATAGCGCCATACAAGTAGTCATGAAACTTTTCAGTTACTGACCACTTGAGGGCTAAGTACTCGAGTTTATGTGCAGGGTAATTCCTTTCACTTGGCTTCAACGATCTGCTAGCGTACGAAACTACACGCTGTTTACCATCCTGGAGTTGGTAAAGAACAGCTCCCAAACCCTTAGACGAAGCGTCTGTATGCAGTTGGAATGGTAAACTGTAATCTGCATAGGCTAAGATTGGTGGATTTGTAATCCTCTCTTTTAGTGTGTCGAATGCAAGCTGCTGTGGTTCCAACCACTTGAAAGGTACTCGTTTTGATGGTTTATTTTCTTTCTGATGTTGAGACTTTCCTGCTGGGTGGCCAATTAAAAGGTCGTTTAATGGTCTTGCGATGGAAGCAAATCCTTTTATAAAGCGCCTATAATAACCCACGAATCCTAGGAATTTTCGAACCTCCTTAACTGATTTTGGAACAGGCCAGGTCCTAACAACTTCGGTCTTCCCAGGGTCCGTTTGGATGCCTTCTTCTGATACTAAGTGTCCCAGGTAAGTAGTCTTCTTCTTGAAAAATTCACACTTACTAGGTTTGATCGTAAGGTTATAAGATGATAATCTCTCGAAAACGGTGTTAAGTCTTTCCAAATGAGTTTCTATGTCTTCTGAATATATGATTATGTCATCCAAATAGATGAGGCATTTGGTCAAATTTAGATCTCCCATACATTGTTCCATGAGTCGTTGAAATGTTGCCGGGGCATTGCATAGTCCGAACGGCATCCTGTTGCATTCGTAAAAACCCAACTCACCAACCTGAAATGCTGTTTTCTGTTTATCTTCCTCGTCTAATTCAACTTGCCAGTATCCTGATTTAAGGTCAAGTTTAGAAAAATATTTTGCTCCTGACAATAGATGTAAGGTATTCTCAATGCGAGGTATAGCGTAAGCGTCCTTTATCGTTCTTGAGTTTAACTTCCTAAAATCCAAACAAAATCTTATTGAACCATCCTTCTTTCTAGCGACTACTACGTTTGAAGACCAAGGGCTTTTTGAATCACGAATTGCTCCTATACTTTTCATTTCCTTTAGATGTTCTCGCACTTCATTGTAAACTGTTGGTGGTATGCGTCTATATGGCTCTTTAAATGGTTGGTCATTTGAAAGATTTATCTTGTGTTTAACTGCTGACGTATGTCCTAAATTCCATGATGATTTTGGGAATATCTTATTCCATTTTTTGAATAAGTCATGAACCTTTTTTATCTGACTTTCCGTTAAATCTGATGAATCCAAATCAACACCGTATTCCCTCTTAAAATCATTTTCATCTGTTTGTTCTTCTTTTCCAGGTTGACGATTCAAAGACGTCGCTGAATCGGTAAGTATTCCTCTTTCTTCTTCATCTTCAGTATTTTTCATTCTCGTGTTTCTTTTCATGTTCATTCGAAACATTAGTCTCATCAAAGTCCATTCCATGGAGTACAGATACTTCCTGCAGTTTACAAAGTCTGTCTTTAGGTCTTATTCTAATTGCTTTGGCTGATATATTGCATAATCTTACAGGTATTCTTGCCGTTTTGCCACCAGTGTTTCCTGATACTACACGAGGACAAACAAAGGCTTTATGAAAATTTTCCTCCTCGACAGCTTCAGTCACAGCACTATCGAAATTACGTTTCTTCCGTATAATCCCAGTTACAGTTCTTGTTTCCATTGGGTGTAGCAAAATATCTCTTGTAGCCTTTACAATTCCTATTTCTGATATTGCCACAAATGCTGCATTCCAAACTTCAGGTAAACTTTTTTCCTCCATAGTGTGCTGTTTAATCTCTCTTATAACATTCGTACCGATGAGTACGGGTATTGTATCATGATATTTTCTGTCCGGAACTACCAAAAACAGTGTAAATACAGGTTTCTCTACAAGATCTGTTTCTAGGGTTGCCTCGATATAACCCAGATAAGGGATATTTGAACCGCTGGCTCCAGTGATGTTAAGTTCAAAATCATCAAGGCTTTTTAATTCAGTTCTATTTTTCATATCCCTATAAAAATTTTCTGAAATGGTACTAATCATAGAACCACTATCTATCAAAGCTTTCGTTGTTTCTCCATTCACTTTTACTTCGGCTTGATTCGAATGGCCAACAAGTCTTTCCAAGAGATCTTCTTTGGGGCTCCTTTCCTCAATTCTGCCCTGCTCTTGCCCCTCGACCAAGGCATCTCCTAGTTTAAATTACTCTTCGTCCCATTGCTATCCTTGTTTTGTGCATTTCCTCTTTCAAGCTCAGACTGACTTTCTACTGATCTGTGGTAGTAGTTATTAAACTTTCTCCTACTATCCCCTCTTCTGAATCCGTAACCACCTCGATCATTTCTGCTCCCTCGGTATCCATTGTATCCTTGATTCTGATTATTCCATCTCTCATTCCATGAGTTTCCATGTCTCGGTGGTCTTTCAGACACTGTGCCTAGGTCGTATCTTCCGTTACTTGACGAGGACTGCTTCTGAGACAATTCATTTAACTTCAATTCCATTGCCTGCATCTTTTCGGCTAACTCCTTCAAAATCTTCATCTGGTTGCTAATTTCAGTTTGTTGCACATTAACATGTTTTGGCTGTTCAATACCATCTTTTAAAATATTAATTTCTGCTTCCTCTGTCCGGATCTTTCTTTGTAATTCTCCAAAGTCTCTTGCTGTCTCGAAGCAAACTCTCGTCGCATTTTTCAATTCTTCATTGTGTAAATGCCTCCAAAATCTAGTTTTTAACATCTCGTCCTTCTGGCTTAAATGGATTTGACCTTTCTCAATGGCTATTTGGACAAGTCCCTCAAGCCTTACTGCCCATTCAGACACAGTTTCATCTTTCTTCTGTTTAGACTGATAAAATTCTGCTACAACAGATTCCCCTGATCTGATGTTCCCATAAACTCCTTCCAATTTCTTAACTATATCCTCAGTCGTTGCTGTGGGGTTAATAGTTAACAGTATTTTCCTCGTTTTACCGGTCAATGAATTCCTGACGGCTGGTCTTAATATATGCTCATCATATAGCCCCGACTGTAACATGCACTCTATCTCCATCTTCCACTCTTCAAAGGTATTTTCTGTGAGCTTCGGAACAGTGGGTTTATACATGCTAGATCCAACTCTTTCTTTTTCTGTAAGCTTTGGAACTGTTGCCTGAATTGGTGTCAAATGTTGATCTGTCACCACATCTAGTCTCAAGTCTTCCGTATCTAAAGAATCTATTTCATCTCTCATCAAAGATAAACTTCGTTCTAATTCACTCTCCTGTGCCTTTAACAACCTTAGTCTCTCTTGTTGCAATCTTGTCTTCTCCTTTTGGGCTTCGGCTTCTTTATTTCTCAATTCTGTTTTTAATACATCCTTCAACATCTTCTTCCTTCTCAATTCCATTTTAAGCTCAGCCTCTTTGTTTTTCATTAAATTTATCCTCTCTTGTAATGCTCTTTCCTCGTCATCATCTTCTTCAAGTACAGATAATTTCTCCTTTAACTTTTCGTTTATGTCTCCCACTGTAAGTCCTTCATCTCTATGTGACCCTATTTCATACTCCAACTCATAATGTGAATCGGGTTCCATTCTTTTTCCTATCTTGTCCTTTATTCCATGTGACGTACTGTATTTCCATTCGTCTAAGTCAACATCATATTCCTTTGCTTTCTCCTTCAGCCACGTCATTTCCTGCTCAATTTCATCTATTCCAAGGCTTAATGGAGACTTCCTATGTAACGCATCCTGTATACTACTCTTCCGCCTGTTTGATTTCCCGATTTCACTCGTATGTGTTGATTTGCTTTGGAGTCTATCTTGTTGACTGCTCATCCCTTTTCTTTCCTGAGAGACGCTGAGAGTATCCATTATCTCATCAATTGTCATAAAAGTATCATCCTTATTCTCCTTTTCCTGTCTCCTTAATCTCAGTAGTCTATCCCTTTGATCCTGTATTTCCTTTAATTTTGAATTCATATCTTTTTCCGCCATTCTCCTTTCCTTCCCCTTAATTTTTTTCTTTCCTCCCTCCATATATTTCTATTTCTCTGTATCCTACATACAATTTTAATGTATTTTCTGTAAGATAATAAATTTACAATCCAATATCCTTTCGTGTTTTTTTTTTTTAATTTCTTTACTGCGACATTATTTTATATCGATAAAGCAATGTACCAGTAATTTTAAATCCAGGCTTGGTATATTTAATTCAATGTACCAACACTGAAAAAAGTTTTTGGCTCACACACGGACCGAACTACCAGCCTTGACTCGACCATGAGTACAATGCTGAACCAACGCCTTAACCAATTGAGCTAATGTGACAACAGGTTATTGCGTGGGTTAATACAGGTAGATATAACAATTACGCGGACACTTACTTCAGAAAAACGATATGTTACGATGTTTAACGAAGTCGTCGGAACGCACGCGAGTTCTGATCGGTGTTGTGTTTGAAAGACGGAGAAAACAAACAACAGTTCTTTCAAATACAACTAGCATGCAAACGGTATAGCAAACAGTATATATCCGTAGGTATGCAAATAGTTGTTGTTGGCCAGACAACCACTTATTGCTCCCTAAAACATTTAGGCTTATCAACTCTCAAAATCGAAATATCAGTTTTAAAGGTAATTTTGGAAAATTGTGAAAACAATGTCTGAAATCGGAAGATAATTACCAAAAACAAAAGGAAAATAGGTTCATATGCACGTAACTTTAAAATTGATATGCCTACATGTAGTAACGATAAAGAGTACTAAAAGAATCAATAGAGATTTTAACTCGAAATTGATATAATATTACTGGTTTCACAATCTTAAAAGATAAGTTTAAGATAATAAATAGTAACGGTTGATTGGGGTAATCCTACTTCAACCAAATCACTATATAACTAATCTACATATACACTACTCTGCAATCTACTGATTGAATGTCTACACTGCACTACACAATATATATTATCGTTATCAAAACAATATGCAACAGGGGGTTGTCGTTTTGGTGTCAGTCACGTGCAATTTCCAGTCAGTGTTATGCGATAGTGTGTTGGGGGTATTTGTCCTAGATATTGACAGCAACTCAAATACTGACTTGATGAATATTTGAGCAAAAATTAAGAAACCTTCACGGAGAAAAAAAAATGTATATATATAAAAATATAGGACAAATGTATATCTATATTACATAAATATTACATCAAACAATGCAAATAATAATTCAAAATTTATCTTACCGCATCATCGTGAAACGAGAATATGTCCAAACAAATTCACAAACTAGTTTATATTTCTATTTGTCCTGAAAGTTCACTCCAAACATAGAAAGAAAAAAACAGTCACTGCACATCCAACGATGAAAATCCTTGGGAAGTGGTCCGTTCCATGAAGTGATGAGATGAGGTGAGGGCCCTTAGTAGCATAACTGCAGCATAATAAACAAAACCCGGGTAAAACAAGTCCATAGCCAATGGTTGTGAAGACGATCACCACATAACCAGCACGTGCACGAAAAATAATATAAATATTCCTTTGACGTCGAAGTCTAGAAGAAGTTCATTTTACGTTGGGCGCCATTGTCGACGGGCTCAGTGGTAGAAGGGAAAGCCAAACGACAAGATATCGAGTTATATATATATATTTATATTTGGCACATCCACAAAGGGACGAAACTCTTCAGTGGTCTCCGACTATCTAAAAATAGATACATTTTCTGACATAAATAAAAGATCGCATATAATCAAATTAAATATTAGCATGTCTGTATATGAAATATTAAATATATTTACTTTAGTTTGGACATATATCACTCAGCAAGAATCACGATGATGATTACATAATACAATCAAACATTGTAGTTGTACACCGGATTGAGTTTCAAATATTAACAATTTAGTTAATTACACCATTTAAGTTACAAAAGGTAATAATAAAAACATATAAGGAATAATAAAGACGATAAATAAATAATAATTACCTTAAGAGAAACAAAGTATTTCCCTTAGTATATTTATATTTCCATTCACGTAACAAAATGGCGTTGTATGTTTAGTATTTTTGTAAGTTTGAATTAGTCCGTCGGTCAATGATTGGTCAGTCAAATCGAGTCCAAAATCAAAGTACTGAGAGAGCTGAAAATAAAACTACTAACTAACTAAAACAACTACTAAATACATCTACACTAATTTTCAACCCTATGACACGGGGTCATTTATCTCCAAAGGGCCACCATTTTGAAAATCTTGATAATGAACCATTAGATGATGCTACATACCAAAAATCTAAGCTATAGGCCTTATGGATTCATAACAGAAGATTTTTTTTTAAAGATTTTCCTATATAACTCTATGTAAAATAAGTGACCCCTGGTGCGGGGGCATTTATCACCATAAGGTCATGATTTGTACAATCTTGGTAATGAACTATAAGATGATGCTACATACCAAATATCTAATCTCTAGGCCTTATGGATTCATAGAAGAAGATTTTTTTTAAAGATTTTCTTATATAACTCTATGTTAAACAAATGACCCCTGGTGCGGGGGCATTTATCACCGTAGGGTCATGATTTGAACAATCTTGGTAATGAACCATTAGATGATGCTACATACCAAATATCTTATTTCTAGGCCTTATGGATTCATAGAAGAAGATTTTTAAAGATTTTCCTATATAACTCTATGTTAAACAAATGACCCCTGGTGCGGGGGCATTTATCACCATAGGGTCATGATTTGAACAATCTTGGTAATGAACCATTAGATGATGCTACATACCAAATATCTAATCTCTAGGCCTTATGGATTCATAGAAGAAGATTTTTAAAGATTTTCCTATATAAATCTATGTAAAACAAGTGACCCCTGGTGCGGGGGCATTTATCACCGTAGGGCTATCATTTGAACAATCTTGGTAATGAACCATTAGATGATGCTACATATCAAATATCTAACTCTAGGCCTTATGGATTCATAGAAGAAGATTTTTAAAGATTTTCCTATATAACTCTATGTAAAACAAATGACCCCTGGTGCGGGGGTATTTATCACCGTAGGGATATGATTTGTACAATCTTGTTAATGAACCATTAGATGATGCTACATACCAAATATCTAAGCTCTAGGCCTAATGGAATCATAGAAGAAGATTTTTAAAGATTTTCCTATATAACTCTATGTAAAACAAGTGACCCCTGGTGCGGGGGCATTTATCACCGTAGGGCTATGATTTGAACAATCTTGGTAATGAACCATTAGATGATGCTACATGCCAAATATCTAAGCTCTAGGCCTTATGGATTCATAGAAGAAGATTTTTAAAGATTTTCCTATATAACTATATGTAAAACAAGTGACCCCTGGTGCGGGGGCATTTATCACCGTAGGGCTATGATTTGTACAATCTTGGTAATGGCCCATAAGATGATGCTACATACCAAATATCTAAGCTCTAGGCCTTGCAGTTTTGCAGTAGAAGATTTTCAAAGTTTTTAAAATCTATTTTTAGCTCCTGTGACCTACTTTTTTAACCAATCTGAATAATTTGTACAACTTTGATAGAGGGCATCATAAGGATGATTCCTGTGAAGTTTGGTCAAAATCCCTTCAGCGGTTCATGAGGAGATGTTGTTTAAAGCAAATTGTTGACGACGGACGCACGCACGGACGCACGGACGACGGACGACGGACAAAAGACGATCACAAAAGCTCACCATGAGCACGTTGTGCTCAGGTGAGCTAAAAACAAAAAGTTCATTTCTTCTCTCTTTCTTGTAAGTTGGTGAAGTCTTCGGATCCTGACAAATAAACTCGGAAAGTATAGTTCGCATTGCATGGAAAACGCTATTTTCGAGGATTTTTTGCTAATTTCGACTTGGGAAGTCGGTTAAATATAGACTGCGGTATGCTTGCGGTACCACGTGACACGATCCGCAATATGTTATCATTACCAGTTCCGGTTAGCAATTCACCAAACTCCACGCAGTTTACCCCCCCCCCCCCCTTACAGTTGTAGATAACCACTGCCACCACAAGTAAAAACTAACAGAAATTAGCTAATTTTTCTTTTTTTCTAAAATTTTTCATTTTACTGCGAATGTCATATCTCTAAGAATGTTTTCTTAAATAAACATCAAATATCGCCTCGTGGTAAAAATACCATTTTAAAAAATATTTTTGTTGTTGTGACAGCAGACGGAGATGCCATTTTGTTAGTTTACAATCATCACGTGACATTTGTGACGGCAGTGATTTCTTTTCTTGCAAGGGAGATAACACGGTGGAGTTTGCGAATTCGTAAGTTCAGACTGTGATCAACCAAGTGACGGCAATTGCAAAACGAAATCAAAATTTAGATTTTATAATTCTAAATAAAGTTTTTATACCGCCTGTGACCGTATTGCCTATAACGGGGAAACCATACTTTTTATGCAATCACAGGTGATTGTTTTGGTTGATCATGTATTCATTGACGTAATGCACACAGATAGTTTAAAATCTAATTCTTAGTCAATAACCATATGTGAACGAGCTGCTTCAAGAAGTTATAACTTATTTCATTGGTTACCGAATAATATTCCATAAACACTACTTAGGTGAATTATCTCTGTAATCAGACATTTGATATTTCAAGCTATATATAAAAATAAACTGATATTTTGACAAACTAATTCACAAAGGCTGACTTTTATTTTATAAATTAGACATGTATCTACTTAACGTACAAAACTGCCTCGATTCATGAAGGAGGTGAAAGTGGACAGACAATAGTTGTAAATATTTCGGAGATCTGGAGAGATATTTATTATTATCGTGACTTCATATCTAATTCGGCAGTTTTAATATCTTTTCGTGTGTCTGGTTTCCCACGATTCATTTTCTGGAAGTCGCTGCCTGAACACCTCTGTTCCAATGTGTTTACTAAATGTCCCGTCTCGTGTGTTTGTTTTTGTAAATCTATATGCACCTTCCTCTGGGGTGCATTTTTGATATATGTGGGTTTCTCATAGGACCATTTTGTCCACCCTTTTTTAAACATCTGTTTACATATACGTGTATGATATACTCTACCATCCATACATTTTAATTTCTGAACTTAATTTTCATTATAGCAAGGTCTGCTCGTATGTAAAGATTAAACTATGAGGTTAATGTCTGACTAAAGCTTCTTTGGTATCAAACCTGATAATTCGTCATCAGTTTACTGTAAAGAGGCACACTCTGTTTCACATTTACGTGTAAGAATAGGCAAACGAACAATACTGGCATCATAATAGAAAGAAGGCGCTGATAAATCAGCTAAACACTCGTATTATATTAATATTTCTGTGAAATTAAAGCTTAAAACGCGAGAATAACGTGTTTTCGCCATTGGCACTAGAACCGTATAATTCGATTGTGTGTTGCCTATTGCTTTCGATTTTAATGTTTTGTGTTCCTCTGTACTGAATGTTTAAATATACTGGAGAACCAAAAATATAGTGTACATATATTTTATGAGCAAGATTCCATTAAAACCGAATTAAGCGTTTCTAGTGTCGGTGGTGTTCACATAATTAAATAGGAAATAGTCTTAAATAATGATTGATGAATTATCAAATAAAATATTAACATATTTAGGCGGAAAAACAATGGTATTCTTTTTTTTTCAGACAGGACATTGTATGCTAATTTAAATTTTAGCCATACATGTAGAACATAATTGTACTTTTGGAACGTAAAAATAGGTCGCTTAATTACTAGGAAAAATAAGTAAAATAAATTCACCCAAAGCTATCAGGATAAAATATTCAGACCAGTGAGAGTGGTTTAATTTATGATTATTTATTTGAATGATAATTTCTTTCACTAAATTAAACTGAATATTATACTTTACAAACTACAAGATTATGAATATTTATACTTGTAAAATATCAAGATTATGGATGTTACTTATTCCCGTATTTCATTTATGTCGTTTCCCACATTATTGTATGCAAATCCCGCATCTTCAAATACTGAATAATAAAACTCAACACGTGTTTCATATTTATGACTCAAATATTTCGAAACGTTTGTTGGTGGAACTACTAGATTATAACCAGCATCTTGGTTTAACTGTCACAATGTATGATAACTGTTTCAAATGAAATACATCAACTTTATTTTAAAGCATTGTGTCTCCTGTATATGCTACATACAAATTATATATTGACCCGTTATCTTTAAAATTTGACGATGTTACAAAAATACATTCAAAATAAGCCAAGCAATGAGAAAACTTACGTAACGGACAACCAGAGCCACGTGATTCCATTACATTGACAAGAGCAAATAAAACTACCGTGTTAATTTCACACTTAATACACATCGTTAAGGTCTGTTAGAGGCATTTGCATTTAGACGATAAATGCTAGATATCTCATTTATACATCAACGGATAGTCCTTTATCAAATCTAAAAGTTATCTCAAAGCTAAATGAGGCATAATGTTTAGTGGCCAAGCTATAGAAACCGGTTTTGCCATTGTCAGAACGGAGGTCATGGCCTAAAAACAGAATGTGGTGGCTACGTATGCATTATCTTAAATTTCGGTTTAGAAGATGAAAGTTTCATCTGTGATTAAACCCTTCATGTCATTTACAGATTAGCACTATCAAGGAAATCAAACGGACTTATCGGTGTGAATTCTTGCATGTTATAAAAATATGTTTCTGTACCAATTTCATTAGTGTGTTTCTAACCTTGAGTAAGATACATTTGCACTGAACTAAAAGCAATAAAATGTTCCCCTCGGATGTCCTACTCACAATTGTAGTCACGAACGTGACGTCCAACCATGCCATACCGCTGTTTAAAGAAATCCCGTACCGTTAAATATAACAGCTGAAACTTCATGCCTCATTACACTACCTACAATAAATGTGTCTAACTTTGTGAGGTCATTTGTTTCAGCATACAGCTGTTGATGATTTCTGAAGACGTTTGCTAAGCCACAAAATTGTGAAACTAAAAGTTGCTGCCCTGTAAAATTGAAGCATTTGCAAGACCCTTTTAAGTGTGTTTTATACTGGTTCAAGTAAACCTGGTTGACTGCCAACTAAATCGGATTCAAGGCAATAAACCAACCAATTAGTGAAAAAATTCCAGTAACATTCGCCCTAGTTCTGGAGTAAATACCATGTGTTGTATAGGCCAAGTTTAGCAAACTAGATCATGTTTTTTCAGTGTTTCATTGTAAATTAGGTTTAAGACATTCTATCTAGATAGTGTATTTGTCGCTGATAATAATAGTAATACTCGTAATAAAGAAGAAGAACAAAGGTAGGAAGCTCATGTTCTGCTAGTGTCATAAGTATACTGCCAAAGTTCGATCCCTTATGGATCACAAGGAATCGGTGGATATGTCTATGTATTCGTTCGGTCAGAAGTTTACTGGTAAAATTAATTTTTTTTATAAAATGATGCCAGTATTGTTATTTCAGATAATTGCTGCCACATATTTAGCATTCGTTTTTTTTATTAAATACCCGGAATTTCTACTTTAACAATAGGCCCCGTGTATGCAATTCAAGTTTTCAAGTTACCGGGATATTTGAGACTGGGAAACTATCGGTCGATCACCAGAAAGACGTCAATCAACATCGTACCCTAAGTTTGCAATTAAACCTGCGACAGCCATTCCGCAGGTACTTAAACACGCAAGAAAAGTCTTTATACTAAAACTGAATTATATATCAATTAGTAATGTGTTTATTATTGTGACTTGGTCATGTTACAAACATGATATGAATAATAAATATGAAGTTAAAAATGTACAGCATCGACACATGTGGTAACAACGGAGTAAACAGTACATGTTCAATCAAACTGAATATCCAAACTTATATAACTTAGATTAAGTTGTGACTTTTATGCTAGTGGTTTTGTTCTTAATTACATTGAAGTTTATACAATCAATCTTTTACAATAAAGAATTGTGATTCAATTTGAAGACAAAGGTGACTAAATAAGAAAACTGAAATATTTTCAAATTAAATGATTTTGGAATAATTTAAAAAAAAAAAAAAATTTCAACGAAATTTACCTTTTTTTACGAGTAGTTAACATTTTCACAGCGGAAAAGGTCTTTCAACAATTTTACTGACATCAATAGGTATATAGGCCTTTCAAGCGGATATTTACACTTTCTGGGAAAAAGAAGCATAAACACCCTATTGTTTAATAAGGTTTTCTTCCAGGAAGCTCTCAGAGCAATGAAAACTTTGAGAAATGAAATGTGAAATAGTAGAGCGAAGAAACAATGAAAATTCATATCTATTTTAAAGTCCCATGCGTTATATAAGCACTTGTGCACTTAACAGCTTATTGAACTATCTTGAAAAGAAATTTTATATTGTCTATATAACTTTCATTATAGATTCAAGTTTGGTGGTACAGTGCCAAGAAAGTACATGCTGGTCTCAAAGTACATCATTGGAAAACAATTAATCAATGAGACAGTACCCGAAAGAGTTACATATAGGGATGTATTAAATCAGATCATGGACTAGAGTTATTGTAGGAAAAATATGAAAGTTTTACACGGTTCATCATGGAATGCCTGGCATCCACAACTACAGCTGCACACTTTTCTACATCCCTTTAATCCTCCTATCATCAAAGTGTATATAGCCCTAAAGAAGAGTTCCAAAAGAGTTGTATTTCTTTGATAATAGTATACTCTTTAAATGATCAAGTTCAAAATTTTAAACCAGACTAACTTATAAATGAAATACCTGTAAAATTAATTGAAATCGATAGATATCTAATGATATCAATTGAATTAACATATACAAGGAACATATAAACTATCGATAATATCGATCACAATATAATCAATGTTTAGACTAGCTAATATCCAATATTCAGAATGGGGTAAGATAAGTCATAAATAAGAGGTATCTGTATTATCGTGTTCTCACCGTAGTTACATTCATGCTGATGAAACGTTCTGGTCAAGGTTAGATGGCGCATTAATTCATTTCTGTCTAAGATTGATCTGTCATACGGTTTTATAAATGAGTAATTGGTAACATATGGTTGTCCAGCAGATAAGATTCAGTGCATATCTAAAGTAATCGTATTGGTAAACGCAGTTATAGTTGTGGCTGTAAGAGGAGTCAGCTGTGCAATTTCGCATCTACATCATGTTTTAAATGTACACATGGACGCAATTTCCGATGTTCTTGTCTGAACTACGCACCCATCGTAGCTATTGTACACGGTACTATCTCAATCTGACAACGACTTTCATATGATATTACTAAAGTAAACCAAAATATAAAAAAACCTAAAAACCTACACACAAAGACAACAGCAACATAAAAAAAGAAAAAAAAAGAAAAACGATCAATATTCTTTTTTGAGTCATGGGGATTCTTGCCATAACTTTCTGACAAACAATAGCTGCCAAGATTGTTTGGCTCATCACTTTACACAACTGTTGATAGAAAAGGGCATATACAACACTAAAACTGATTTTCTCTGCTACAAAAAAACTAAAGCAAAAATATCTGATAGAAATGCATAACTTCGTTTGCTAATTTGATGTATTCAAACCTAATTTTCTTGGCCGTCTAGGTTCTCATAAGACGTCAGAAGAACGAGATCTAGCTTTCTCTGGGCGCGTCATACGGAGAAAAAAGTAATCAGTACAACACGTGTTGAGTTCTGGTTTTGTTTTTGGAATTGACTGATCAAGACTGATCAGTTTTTTGCCGGCTTCAAGGGAAGATCTTCGATAACCTCGATAAATAAATGAACATTTGATCGGGCTGCCAAAAGCCATTGAATAAAACAAAAACTGAAAAGAAATCGTATCTTAAATGCCACATGGTAAAATTGCAGCAATATTTTAATTTGTTTTATTAAGACTCCGTGATTAGGACATTTCATTCAATGAATCTGCTATGGGCTTGAAAAGGTTATGTATAATACCTCATTCATCGTAGAAACAGACAGCTTAAATACGTAAACCGGTTAAAGGAAGGCTGGTTTCTATATCGACAACAGAAACTGACAGTTCTCTGCACAATGCTAGAACACATTAATAATGTTTATGTCATGATAAACATTTCTTTCATTGTAGTTTTTGGCCTATCAACACACACGCGCACGTTTTTATTGTTTCCTTCGTTGTGACGCCATTAGTAGAGCAAATCTGCAAGCGCTGAAAATATTGAACTGACTATTTAACAGTTACCGTAACTGACACCCAGTTAAATTTAAGATGAACGTTAATAATTTAGGATAAAATGTGTAGATGAATTAAATCGTTCATCATTCTATGAGAGATCATTGGTTCTTTAGACTTAATAAAACTGATCGCTGTAAGTGTACAGAATACTGAAAAATAACGGATTATCCGGGCTAAACCGATTCTGGGGCGTAGGAGAGATCTGAAATATGTTCGGCCCTCACAGTAAAATGGTATATTAGCTACAAAATCCATTTCATATTGAAAATCAATAAAAAAAGTTCCAAATTAAAATTTATCTTTGGGCCTATTCGACTGGGACTTTCCGTTGAGAACGAAAAATGGGCGGAGCTAGATGCGTTAATTAAAAGAATTATTCAACGAAACATGCCCAGTCGAATAGATATTTGCATTGTTGTCGCTTATATCAATAACCATTTTTACAAAAAAGTAAAAACATAAAGTGTGAATAAGAATTTCTTTCATTGCGATAATGTATTATTTTTTTCTGTTACAGGGAGCTTAAGGATAAAATTGGTCATGCAAGACATTTATTTCAAAACACGTGACACTTTCTATTTTTATTCAGTAATCTCTATACAGAAAGTTTTCAAGTTCTGCTTGAGGAGGATGCTAACTAGTCAAATTTAAAACTAAATGAGTTCTGTATAGCAAAAATATACGATGAGTTGTTTAAATAAGTATATATTCTTTTCAAATTTCGCTATGTTTACTAGTTTTTAATCTTGAAAAAATAAGATTAACAACGGAGAATTTTCTTCGTTGAGTAGGTGCTTAACACTTTGCTGTCACACTCTTAACACTCCACAAGTCAAATACAAAATTTTAAGCAACGAAAAAAAGTTAGTCAAAAAAAACAACAACAACAAAAAAAAAAACAAAAAAAACAAAAAACAGTCGAATACGCCCAATATCCTTTTGTTTTTCCGCATCAAACGGATTCTCAGTCCTTTGATATTTGCCATCTTTCAATTCAATCCGTGTTCGTCGTGTAAGGGGTGTGGTAGCGGTAAGTCAGTACGCACGTGCGTAACTTCAGTTTTGTATGTAAGTTATTACCAATATATATCCTGATTAAGGTAAAGTCCCTGTTATGGTTCTGCTACGTCTTGGACAACTTACCAAGATAACCACCTACCAAGATAACCAAGGTACCCTAATGAAACATTAGGAAACCTTGAATATCTCCGTGAAATATCATAAGTCCAAAATGTAGCCGAACAATTACAAGAACTTTATCTTAAATTTTGACATGAAGCAACGGCCCATTAAGAGTGTGTATGTACATCAAAAGTCAATTAGATAAGCCCAGGAGTGTAGAACAAAGAAAACAACAGATATTGAACTATATATAAGAGACCTATAATATGATGTTCTGATTATCTGAATAATTTCACGTAGAACTTAATCTATAAACTAGTACGTAGTTTTGAACAGGCAATATAGCTGACTTTTGTATTGGAATGAAAAATTCGGAAGACAAATGTCATTTCAAGTCGGAAAGGTGCGTACTGCTTATTTCCATTATATGATTTCTAAGTATAATACTTCTGTTCTTTTTATCAACTGGTGAATTTATGGGTAATTGCAACCAATTGATCAATTAAGTGTGTTACTTTTTAATAATTTTTTTAATTAGGAAAACTAAGCATAACAATTCAACATTAGTTCATAAATATTATCTATGTCAGGAATTAAAGACGAAAAGACTTGACTTGACTATATGAGTTTACCGTCACTTCGACAGTATTTCAGTCATATAGCGACGTCCAGCTAATTACAGTTGGAGGAAGACCCCGAATGCACGGAGGCATCCGGGTAGAACCACCGACCTACCGGAAGCCAGATGGAAGTCAAAGAAGAAAAGTGAAATAACAAGCGATGATCACTTAACACCTACCATCCAAGTAAAGGAGTTATTACAGATGACATTGAACAAAATTGTATTGATTTCAAATTTCATACACCAGAAAAATTTGTAATGTATGCTTATTTCTGAATTTTTACTTTTTAATTCAGTTATTTCGTAATCACAAATATAACCAATTTTAGTCATAATCACCGCTTAGATTCTCAGAAGCAAATTGATAAAACATTATACTAGACAAAAAATGACGTGTTCTAATTACTCTTTGAAGATAACTAAAAAAAAAAAAACATCTACATAACATGAAGAGAGATAAATTGCTTTATCGATGACGTCATATGTGTCACGTTAACCATATAAACGTCATTTTCATACTACTTTTTTTGCATAAATGATAATGGTCATAGTTTACCATAACAAAATGGACGAATCTAGAAGGTTTTAGAATTTAGAAAAAAGTAAAAAACAAATTGAGGTTCAGCTTAAAAAAATCAGTCAGAAAATTTCGTTCAAGGTTTGGATGAAACACAATATAAGATAAAAAAAAAGTTTAATCATAATCATTTTATTACATTTATTTGACAATTTCATTTATTGATTTATAACACAAAACAGCTAAATGCATGATGTTCAAAACAACAAATATATTGCACGAAGATGTTCGGCCGTTCAACAGGTAAATATGTAACGGTGTATATTAAACATGTCTTAACTAGACAACAACACGTCCAACATTGTTACAATGATCAATTAAAATTATTTCCGAAAATGTAAGTTGTTCTTGTTATTTGGACACTTCAGTACATATCTTAAGTAATAACAAAGACCTAAAGCAAGAGATTTTTTCTCGGCGCGAATTCTCGGAGGTGCGCGCCAGAACGAGAGTCCAGTGTAAAGCGATAAATAGAATTAAATACGTTTGAAGGGAATATATTGATGCAATCATGAATATATTTAATATAAATATCACAGGGTATTTTCGTTTACAGGACGAATGCTCTAGCGACTGAGCTACCCGGCGGCATTCATACCTAAATGGATAAAAATAGCCAGAAAGTTGTCGATCAGTTCACATAACTCTATTTGTCATTTTCCCTTATTTGAAAGTTCAAGCGCACCGGTTTTTTTCTAATAATATCGCGTATCGCGGTCACGCCGAGAGTAGACGAGATTTCCCTCACACGCTTATTTGAGCAGCGAATCTATTGGTTTAGGTCTTAGTAATAATAAGCAAAAACAATAAATAAATAAACAAAGAAGAAATGAAAATCAAATCTTTCATAAAGTTTCTTGAAATCTTTTTTTAATATAACGCGTATAAAAATGGCATTATTCTTAATTGATAAGAAGGTCCGTCGGGGTGACAGTGGATGGCGTCAACGATAATCTGGCAGTAGTGGTTGTATCTTGTTATAGTACCTAGCAAATATTTTTGCTAGCAGACGTTATAAATCTAAAATTAGATAAATATACAGAAAATAGCATTTTTTTCAGATTGAGAATATTGAGAATCGCATTAAAGCAAAGTTTGGCACATTTATTGATATCTTAAGCATTATCCGAAATAAAACGATTAATATTTCCAATTACATATATCAATTAAATGTACTAGTCTTACAATAAAATGCAATAAATATCACATATTTTGAGGTTGTATTTTCGTCTTATACATAAATAGCTCAAAAACAGAGAATAGCCTGTACATTTCTTTTTTACGTTCGACATTAATCTGCAAAAACATAGTGTCATAAAATTATATTGCATTGCTTGATCCGTCTTCACGGAACTATGCGCAATTTTGGCATTTGTAAGACACCAAAACGTATTACTCCATTTAAGAAAAAGATGAAAAAGTATTCCGAACGTGACATAATGCTATGATAGGCGAGTTTCATAACTTTATATACATGCACTGTGGCCCTTATTTCCCATTTCCCCCTTTCACACCAGGGACTTTTTGCCTGTTCTTACTTTCTTTAGCAAGTTTCTTTTTTGGGTTCAAACGCCACTTAAAGACGAGTAGACATATTTAAATGATAATGCAGCGGAGTTTGCTGTCAATGTTTCAGTCGGTAGTTGTGGATTTATTTGTATCCGTGCCACTGACGCTGGGCTCGGAGTTGCCACTGATGGAATGTCTTGAGGTCATGGGCTCAAGTCGGATAGTGTCTGTATCATACGTTAAGATCACCTTTTGTCCGGACCCCGAGCCGTTAAGAACTTTCCCGTTTTTGTTTTTGTTTCTGTCGACGTCACTTATGCTTTCGTAGTCCCATCTGTTACGATGGCCATGTAAATAATTCCTGGTCACTGGAGCACGGACAGTCCGTGTTTGGTACGTACCGTTAATTTTTGCACCTTGCTTGTATAGGCTCTGTCGGCGGTATACAACAGTTTCGTACGTGGAACCACTAGAGTGCCGCGGCATCATTTTGGTGAGGAAAACACAACAAGGGAACCACATGTAAAACAAGGTTACAAGGTCCGCCTGTCAATAAAAAATGTAAATAAATTTCACATAGTTCTTATCTTTATGATATGCATTTCTGAAGAGAATCACAATAACAATAAAATATGTTTTAGATTTATAGCAAAACTGATAATAAAGTGATAGTAAACAAACGGATGATAAAACACCAAGCCGCACATATGGATAAAAATATCGCTAAATGAGATATTTGTTGATTATTTTTTACAGGTGAACAGGTAAGATGTTTGTTAACACACGTGATATAAAGATGGATGAATATTAATTAATATTATTACTAAACATCAGAATTAGATATCTTACCCCTAACTCTTAACCGAAGTTAATCATCTTTAAAAACGACAACGATCACGCAATTATGCCTTTGATTACACTCATATCTTCATAATTTCACACTCATTACCGCATGATATAGAACATATTAAGTATTGGTTTCAGTGGAATATCGTTATTAATTCATCGAGTGACTCACGGGTGGCGCAGATGAATTAGAAAAATGACATTCCACTGGAACTAACTTTTTTTTTTATTTAACACTTCCCTGCCACGCTTTCCATAGTGTGTTTATCATAAATTTTACCTTGTGCGGAGCCCCGTTATCCTGAATCGTTTATCGGTCTAAAAGTAGCCCAGTTAATGAACGCAAAGAAATCGTGCAATCAATATCCCTTTCATGTATTTCTTGAAGATTTTTTTTATTTCGAGATTCATTTGAAAAGTCGTGAAATGGTTACGACAATATATTTTAAAATTAACATTTGAAACGCAAAGTCAGTCTTGAATACTTTGAATGGACGGCTAGATAGAGTATCGTCATATCACGGCCTTAAACAATTTCATTATATCAAGGAAATTGATATTACACGAAAATCAGTTTAAATCTTAGGTGATTTCTTTAGAAATGATAAAACATATCTGAATGTAGGCATTGGAGAAATGTTTTAAATTTCCCATTGTGATAAAAAATTTGTCAGTCGACAAGATATTGTTATCAAAGAAATTATTAATAAACAAAACATTCAATTGTATTCCGTATGTAAATTCGAAAAATGTAGAGAACAGCTTGTTCTGCAACTAGCATACATATTGGAAGATTACAAGTACAGGAGTCTTATGAGGATTCTTAAAATATTTTCCGTGTTTCCAAAGTTAAGCCAAAGATTTCCGTTATCAAGGTTCACTCTCTAAGGTGCAGATACATTTATAGTTTCAAAGTTTAGCTACTCTAACTTGTTTGTTACCATTTGACATTTAATGGTATCAATAAAATGCCAAACATAAAGCGTTACATGGTATTTGCTGTAAACAAAATTAGATAAACATGCACAGCGTTTTATGATCTGACACTGAACTAAAGCTACTTCAAACACATAAAAATAACATATTCGAAACCGCAATGCTCGCTTAATGTACGGCATGTCGAAAGAGGTACTGCATATTGCTAGATATTAGCAAAAATATATCAAACATAATAAAAAGATAAAAGTTGTGTGGCAATATTGATCTTGTGTGGCATAGTATATTGATAATGAATCTTGAACTGTTATTACGATAATTAACTGATATAAAATAAATTATTCTGCTTCAGGAGAAACATTTGAAGACTATCGGTGATAATAGAGTAAAGTTCAGAACACTTTCCCGAACGTTACTAGTTTTATTACATCTACCATAGGGACGGCACCTATATCAAATGCAACTATCACAGATAATTTGATTTCTAAACATTCATTTAGAGCGGAAGAAACATGAATTACTTAGAGTTTATTGAGTTGATACTACAGAAGAAAATATTTAGCAAAGTAGAACAGCACCCGTACCTCTTGGTGTAACATCCTTTTATAGTTATGTTATAATTGGTACACAATTTCCCGCAAACGAAAGAAAATAGAGTAATCATTATGTAAAGCTTTTGAATAATGAAGTCTAACCAGCGAATTTGGACTTCAATAGAAATTATTCCTTTTGTGTGCTCACACGTTCATCGGTATCTTATAATTGAAAAAAAATCAATATTAGAGACTCAACCTCTTAATCATTTCACAAAAATGTAAGAGGCTTAGATTCATGTTTACTGAAATTTGTAATTAAATCTTAATTAAAACGCAGCCTTAGATGAATTAATTATAAACCAGATATTAATACTAGTAAAAGGCTTTGTATAAACATCTTAAAGACTTCATTGCTCTTGGGCATTCGCTTCAAAAATGTAGATCATGAACAAAAAGTAATTGGATTTGATATACAACGTATCCCTAAAACGATATCTTAAATGTATTGGAACCACAACATTTGCATATAAAATCAGTAAACATTGCTTTTGGCTCAAGTACGCATAGCTGTATCATCAGTGAACTTGTGTAAATAAACTGTTTTTTTTGTTTCATATTTCCTGTTTGTATCTGACAATCATTATATACTTGTTTTGTATAATTCCATCGATCCCATACTTTTAACTACACGTTATTATTCTCTGCATTACGGCTGTTATAATGTCAACATACGTTTCTGCATTTATTCTTGTTTTTCTTTTTTAGACCATTTCACCAGAAGATCGGCAATACCCGGTATAATTCGCCGATTTAAATTGACAAATCGGTGACTGGGAAAAATCTCAAGTGCATGTTCATTTCCCATCGATCAATGTGTGAAATTTTACACCAGTATGTACAAGGTGTTCGGAAAGTACTCGTTGATTTACGTAGATTAACATCTCATTACGGAGTGAAATGGTCTCCTAAAAAATACATAAGATATATGTTTCGCAATAAAGATATGAAAGGAATACGTAAAAAAAAACTTGCTCATTTATTAAACTTGATATTTTCGATAAATACGTAGCTCTGGTAATGACATTGATAAAAGTCACCATTTTAGCATTCTTCATTTGTCAGTACTGATATTTGCTTTGTCTTGAATGGTTTTTAAGCCTACGTCAAAGACGAATTACAAAACATACTTCAGGCCCCGATATAACACTGATGACGTAATCATTCATAGAAAACAGAAAACCTATCGACTTGGACTATTTGTTTTAACGGGCTGAAACGGTTATCTATTGTGCATGTGTTGCATGGTCAGTAAATAGTTCAGTAGACTAAACCCCAAGTAGCACATACCCCCCCTTTTTACAGAAAGTTTTAACAACATTTATTTATTTTTATTTCAAGAAGGACGCTTACCATCAGTGTTTTTCCGAATACTTGTGTTTCAATGGCTACCACAAATACTCATTTAAAGCTACCATATACATGTTTGATACATTATCATCTGCGACAGGCTGCCATGATTTTGATCTACGATAGTCTAGTGATATGAATATATTTTGGAAGTACCACCTCCACCTA
>CM037778.1:30955847-31005847 GCA_021229015.1 Solen grandis
TAAACAAATACATTTCAAAATGACGTAGCAATTAGGAGCCTACAAATGCTGGTGTCACGGTAGCTGTGTGGGACTTCATAGGATGAAACTACATACCTGAAGACTGATTTCGTGTTTCAGGCGCTGGGAGGGTAAAACATAAAATGACATATATACTTACCTTAATGTTTTATACACCCAGCACGTATATGCATTATAAGCAAATTATTTTAACAGGTCCGCAAACTTCAACAGCATTCTTCATTTAGATATCTATTTATTAAAGAGATATTTGGTTTAACATTTAGAAAGTTGTATGTTGTAACACTGTATGGAAATATAGAGTGCAACATTTATATTCCAAGAAAAGTCGAAATAATTAAGCAGGCAAATTTATATGAATATAACGAAATTCGTAAAAAAAAAGAAGACTTTTTAACTTACGAGTACACACGAAGGTTAACTTACTTTGTCAGAAACAATCTGATCGCATTCGGAAATGTAATATAATGTATCTATTTAAATGTTAAGCGGAATGCACCTTTAATGGAACGTTTGAAAATGCGACATAATATATGTGGGACTGTTTCATTTGGACTCAGCATTTAATTTTTTTTTTCAAAAGCATCCACGGAAAATATTGTTTCTTGCTTGACGGAGTTCTGTTGATCTTCGTCCAAAGAAAAAAAAGCTAATGCCATCGCGTCGGTTGGATGTTCAGAATTTATGATGCAGAAAAGTTTGCCCTTTCGTAATGATACACTGTTATATAGACTTTTCTATTTCTTCACAGGTTTGTTGTCATAGTTGCGGTATACAGCCTTTATCACGGGGAAATTGATGACGATTGTGACAGCGGCCCTCTTCTTCATGCTTACTTCATCGGGCTGATCGTCTTCCTAGTAATCACGATTATCATAGCCTTCTTCATGGTCTATGTCAGCATGCAAGGGACCATTGCCAACAGCGCCCCTCGACGGCGGTTTCCAATACTTCTGTATGTCCGGTTAGGCGTCGCTGTACCGGAAGTGACGTGGAACGCAGTGGGAACATGTTGGGCGTTCTCTAGTGACCCACAGTGCCATAAAAACATAGTGAATATTGCAAAAGGGACGGTCATTGCAGGATGGGTGCTCGTATTAATAGCAATTTTGACAATACTTGTACTTTTCAACGCATTTGGAGGAAAAAATACAATAAAGAGATCGGTATCAGTGCGGAGTTACAGACGTGGGTCCAGAAGAACTTTATCTAACACCAAAACATGGGAGAAAAGGTTGACCTCTTGATCCTCCTGATTTTTTTTAACTTACACAAACATTTGAGCTCAAGATTAGCTTTAACAATGATTGCTTTGTAAACACACTAGATGCCCCATTTTTCACCCAGTCTTCATGAAACTTGGCCAGAATGGTTGTGTTCATGAAATAATATATGAGTAAGTAAGTGGGTCACTTGGGGATCAACCACAATGTCAGTAGGGTCAACCGTAAGTGGGGGTTGGGCTAGCTATTCTTCATAGACCAAGCCGGAATATTTTTCTGCTTCAATCTCAGATGTTGTTGTATGCTGTATTGGGGTTTACCGTCGCTGCGATAGTATTTCAATCATATAGCGACGTCCAGCTAAATACAGGTGGAGGAAGACCCCGAGTACACAGAGGTACCCGGGTAGAATCACCGACCTACGGCAAGCCAGCTGGAAGGCACCCTCACATGAAAATCCGAAGTCCCTACCGGGATTCGAACCCACAGCGGTGAGGGGCTGAGAGATTTGAGTCCACGACTGTGACCGCTCGGCCACGGCGGCCCGCACAATCTCAGATGAGTTCGAAACTGGTTCACATTGGACAAAAAACTACTAGATCAGAAGATCAATCTTAGAAAACTTCGTGAACATTCTTGAGGTCGTATTTTGTTTCAGTTGTCATGCAACATGGCTGTAATATGTCTACATAAAACATAGCATAGGTCACAAATTAGGTCAAATCTTAGGAAAACTTATGATAGTTATTGTTTTCTTGGTTCCTGGTCATACCGTTTGTTTGCAATATATCCTTAACACATATGAACCAGGTTAGAGTGTTTGTTTACATAGAATGTTTTTATTGTCTATACTTTATCAGAAGGGTTTCAAAAACATTTTAGCTCGTGTGAAACAACGTTGTTGATTGCCTGTATAGGCAGCGATATTAATAAAATATATAATCGAATTTCCATTTGCAATGCAGGAAAGAGAGATACTCTGTTTATAGTTAATACTAGTTTTATTTATACCAGTATTTTTTTAAATATAATATAATTGTTATTCGCTTATACTTCTTTGATGATGGGCCGCAAAGCCTAAACAACAATTTATAAAGCTTAACTATTTTTTAAGAAAACATACGGGCCCTTTCTATCAAGATTTATACAATCATGAATGTACGAAAAATAATCTATTCTCTGCTTTTCGAAATATAAGGAAGAAAAATATACCTAGGTGATAAATCCTACCATACACTTCTACTTTAAAATACACAATTGTATAATGTTCATGCTTTTGTGTTGATTTGGGTTTGGAAAATAGCAACAGATGCATAAATCGATAAAAAAAACCCGGTAACGTTATATATAATGTCCACCGGGACCTTCAAGGCAACGAGAAAGCAAAATACATTTGGAATAATTATAATATTTAACTATTTTGAATATTATACATGTATTAACTATTTTTGTTCACATCCACTTGTAAAATGAAATAAGATTTGCTATAAAAACCTCATCTAACCATGAAATAATAAGAAATAACACACATGTATATGTTTTGTTTGCAGGTGTAAATGTATGTTCTGGTGTGCCAGCGGGGACGAGAGGAGCACGAGCGTGTTCTCCACTTTGGCCCAGCTCAGTGCTGACTACTTCAAGGTAAACCATATAAAACCGGGAGCCAGCTAACAATTCATTCCAAGAAAGTCGTTCGTTATTTTTTTTTGATCAACGTTACCCAAGAAGACTAGATATAGAACAGTCGAAATACAGCTGTCATTATCAGTGTAATGTCAATTGTGTAACATCGTGAAATACAGCTGTATTGTCAATTGTGTAACATCGTGAAATACAACAGTCTAATTATATGGCATGGTAAAAATGTTATATGTATCTCAATTCCAGTTGAAACCATAAGTATCGGGATGATCATCATTAGAACATGACTGCAACTGGGTCATTTTAATAGATTGCTATTCGTGCTTGAGGTGTGGCCATCAAGAAACTTAATTGCAAGGCAATAAGGAAGTGCGCGTGATGGCAGCTCCTCAAGAGGAGAATAGGCATGACCGGTCAATCCATTGACCAGCACTAGGAAGTACAGTGTATAAAGTTATACATTCAATAGTCAGAGAGAGATAGGGGATTTATTTTTTGAAAGTCTTCCTTCATACCATTTCTGCTCACATATACTTTTTAACGAAAGAAATATGTTCTCTGTTTATCGATGAGTTTTGAAATACTTAAATACGCATGCGTAGTTATCTAGATGTTTATATGAATAAAATAATTAACCGTTAAAAGAAAATGAATGTCGTCCTACATATAACAATTTATTATTACTGCTACATAAAAGTTAATTTTGGCTTGGACGTCACAGAATGAGTTATTGCCCAAGAGTTTTTCTATTACTTATACTTAAAGCAATGTGTTTCATAATTCACATTTTGAGTCCACATCAAAAGAGTAAACGTTGTAACAAAACTAGACATAAAATGAATATTTAACGTAGTCGTAGATGCGGTACATTGTATTACAGCTCGTTCACAGTTTATCGGTAGAACAAACAGTTTCGTCCTCTCCCCCTCATTAATATTGGTGAAGTATTTGTTTCCTGACAAATATCCCGGCAAATGTAGGTCATATTGCACGGGTAACCCTCACTACCGAGAATTCCGGTTTAATATAAAATACGGTATCACCGAGTTGGTGGCGTCTTCACCAGTCCCGGTTAAGAATTCGTAAGTGAGATTGAACATTTTCAGACTATAAAGTGAGCTCCTGTATACATAGTGAATGTGATCAATGATGTGATGGTACACGGAAATAGAAATTCAAAACATGTTTTATAGATCTATATATATAGGTTTTCTACCGTTCGAAACGCTATAGCCTGTGGTGGAGAAACCACCTTTTTTACAATCAAGGAATGTTGCACTGGGTAACTACACGCCTGTAGAAGGGTATTACACACACAGATAGTTAAAAATCACTCTTAGTCACTGGGCAGCTGTGAACGCTACTTTAACGACCAGTTGGTAGATTTCAATTAATCTACACGATATCGTTTAAAGTGACATGATGCTAGACCAAGGCACATAATACAGACAACGGAACGACTAGTCTTGGCTCCACCTTTAGCGCCAAGCAAGGGGTACCAGCATCCTTGTATGTTTTAGACCTGGCTCCAAGCTGCTTGTTCCGCTCTAGAAGCGGACACTCTAATCACTCGGCCTCTAAACCGGGTACAAGACGTAGAAGAATGTATCGTACTTTTTTGTTGAGGTTGGTCATATATATATACCCCATTAAATTTACAATCAATAATTGTCTGTTACAGGGTGTGGACCTAACCCCGACGGACGTGCTGGCAGGTTTGATCCTCCTGAGTCAGAAACAGGAGCGGAAGCGGCAGCAGTTACAGATCATAGTGTCAGACACCCCTAAACGGTATACTCGCATGTTAGTACAGGCTAGACGTGGACCCCTAGTCATGCTTCTGTCTCGTCTTCACTGTGGTCGAGGTGAAATTATACAGTCATGCTTATCAATAACTGATCTTTCCGATGTTTACTGATGTACTTAACCCTTTCCCTCATATAGACTCATTTTGACGCACTCAATAGGTACCACATAAAGCCTGATCTGCAGAAAACCACAGTTAAACCTTACCAAATTTAATTACAAAATCCTCATTTCCAGATCACTGAGGAGCAGCGAACAGCATAAAACCTGATCAGCCTGCGAGTTACTCGCAGGCTGATCTGGTTTTATGCTGTTCGCATAGGTCTTTTCATGGTGTCCTCTATGAGGGAAAGGGTTAACTTGACTTACAGGCTATCCAATAGCTATAGAGGGATACGATTTATCAAAGGTTGACCTGATTCACACAAATAATACATGGTTTTGATAGCGATACTTTAGCAGTTGACTTCTACTCATATTTGGATCAATGGGGCTTATATTTACTGTTAAACTTGAAAATGTGTATTCAGGTCAAACATTGATTTCAAATAAACTTCGAAATTTTGCGGTTATGATTATTGACTGACCATCCTCTTAAAAATGATTTCAAAAATATTCAGTTCTCACAAAAAATCCATATCTTTGTTTATTGTGACCCGCTTGTAGACCATTTCACTCCGAAATGCGACGTAAACCTACGTAAACCAACGAGCTCTTCCCGCTTTTCTAATTTTCATGTTGGAGTATAATTCCACAAAATTGTTCAGTTGGAAATAAACATATACATGTATCGGAGATTTTTCGCCAGTCAATGACTGGTCAATTTAAATCAGCGGATTATAAGGGAATGGTCGAACCTTTGGTGAAACTGTCTGTTGATTATGCATTTATCAAGGGAGCGTTACGTCAATCGTATTTGGCAACATCATCATATTCCTGTAATGATTCCGCTATGTCTTGGACTGCTTAACAGCTACCAAGATAACCAAGGTATCCTAAAGAAACATTAGGAAATCTTGGTTATCTGCGTGAAAGGCCATGAGGTCCGAAATGTAGCGAAACCATGACAGGGACTTCATCTTAATTTGTACAGAACTTTGGCTCACGGTAAACACGGAGGGGTAATATTTAGGGACACGGCGTGTAACATGTATAATTTCACCTCCTAGTTTTTGATTGCTGTGGTTTGATATGTCTTCGTTACAATACGTAAATCAAGAGGTAAGTCATGATTTATAGCTAATGCTTCTTATAATCTTGCGAGGATAAAACATCTAATCATGAAAAGAAAAAATGTTTTACATACTACCGGAACGAGACAAAATTATATTTGTTTGTCTTTTTTTTTTTTTTGTCAAAATAGTCCACTATTTCTAAATTTCTAGGACATTTAGTAAATATGATAATAAACATATATAATTAAATAAGGAAACTGTTCAGAAGCATGCTATAGGTGTGTATAGATTGTAATGAAGACAGGATGAGTCTCCCGGGATTTCGTTAACAGTGTTTTTCCGACTAATCCCAGTAGTGTGATAGAGAAAACAGACTCTGCATGACTCCGAGCATCAGTCCTCTCTCTGTTTAACGTTACAGCATCTTGTAGCGTTTGTCTTATCTCGATCTGAAACTGCATTCTCAAATATATTTTCATTTCTTGCCTCCGTTCATCTGCATGGTAATTTTCCTCTCTCTCCCGCTGTAGTTACGGAATTCAGAATATTAAAACATACAGTGGTTAGCGTGTAATGAACTGAACGTTTTCAATATTTTAATATTCAGAAAATGGATGGAAAATTAAAGGGAAATATATTGGAGCTTTATCGCTTGCCTTCTGACTTCGCGGTTAGTACACAATTATATTTGTGTGACGTTTCGCAACTGCACCACACTAACGGAACATCTTAATCAATTTTATCCTTGTAGTATTGTCATCTTTATATCATCATACGTAGGAGTGCCCTCTATCTATTTCAGACTTAAACGACATCTTAGCGACGTCAATAGAGTAAAAATCTCGGCGGCCATTTTGTTTGTTTATGAAAGATATTGACGTCAGCATAGTCAATAAATAATGGATAAAATAAAATGAAGCTGGATTTCAGTACGAATGTTATAAGGTTTTTGCACTTAAAATGGTTTGTTTTCGGACTCCTACAGTGCAGTTCCTAATATGTATAGATCATTTTCGCATAATTGAAATGTAATCTGAATGACGTCATTTGTGATCAGGCAGTGGTTCTGTTTGAAACATTATATATGGAATCTAAGTTCCTCCATATTACATGGGAACAGCATTGATCTCCATTGAACTAGTTACGTTCTTTAGTAATAACTCTTAAAAATGCAGGCTAATTATTTACCTCTATTTATGTAAATTTGGTCTAACGTTGCTAAATGGCATCGAAAGGTTTGTTAATTACAAATTGGCCTTTAGAGAAATGTCAACGAACAATTAGTTATTTTTTTTTCTATACATATCAGGGGAAGTTAAAGGTCATGAAAAATCATTACATGTATATAATAAGTGTGTATAGATAAAGGATATCTGAACCATATGTATATCATGCTGTGGGCAGTTGAGACTGCCTTTGTAACCATTGTAGATGAAGATCAGCCCAATAAACAACTAACGGGTACATTCAAAACAAGTCAAATTAAGAAATCTATCATAGTGAGGATTAATAGTACAACATGTGGTAGTTGCGCCGTCACCATGGCACCAGGGTTTCTGTATATACAGTATTTTATAGTATTAAAGAGACCCTAGGACACTCATTTATCCCGACGTCCGGGTGATGGTAGATCCCCGCCCCGCCCCGCCTCGGGTGCACAAAGGGCACACCAATACGCTTCTGTACATGGAAAGTCCACGTGACCAGACCTGGGGCGGCATGACAATAAGACACTGGTCTATGAGAGGGAGTCTCTGTAACCGTAAGACATTATATACATACTATCATAGAATAAATCCGTGTCTAATTGTCATGCCGCATCGGGTTCGTGTCCTGGTCACGTGGACTTTCCGTGTGGTCACGTGGTCTTTCGGTCCACATGGACTTTTAGGCGTAGAAGCCTATTTGTGTGACCTTTGTGCAAAAAAAAGCATTTTTTTTGACAGGCATATCGTTTGTGTAATTAGATGAACAAATAGCTTAATGACATGAAATTATTAACAGGGTGCATTTTTCCGCGTCATTGTTTTAAGTATGAACTATTTACTATAGAAATAGAGTGTTGTTTTAGTTAGTATAGTCGTCCTTTTCCCTGATAGAAATATAGTATGGTCTCTTTCTAAGTTTTATACTGTAAAATCATTAATTTTTGTCGATTTCGTGGAGGGTTTTATCCACGAATATTAATCCCTACTAAACTTGTCTCTTATATAGACCTCACGTTTTCTAGAACATAAATCCACGAATAAATGTACCCACGAAATTCCATATGTATATAATCAACGAAATTTAATGTCAGCGAAAATTAACGATTTTATTTTTTTTTAAGTACCATCTTAATGTTGATATAAAGATTTTTAACATATTTTTATTTCTATAAATAAGGATTAGACTCTAGCTTTGTTTAGTTCTGAATGTGAAAGTATTAAAAACTTATATTTGGAATTGCATTTTATTAATATTTTAATTTTCATTTTTAAGGTCAGTTATCGAAAACAATCACAAAATGTATATTCGTATATTTAACTGTTTATTCAATGAGAAAAGTGTTTCTATTTAACGGTACCATAGGTTTTGTATTATAATTTGATATGAGGATAAAGCAAGGTCGTCCATGGGGCATGCATACCACAATATAAACGTCCAGTATTCCTGTGTAACCAATATAGACCAATAGCTGATGACGAGACGGACGGGTCAGTAGTGATCAATGTCAATGAAGGGATACAAGACGATGGACCAAGCGCCTGGATGACACTGGACAACATGAGCCACTTCCTGAAGTTTGCAATCGGCAGCTATGGCTGGCCCTTCTACATTACCCTTATCAACCCCGTGCTGGGGTTGTGTGCGTTGTGCTCCGAATGTAGGTATGGCATATGTAATTCTAGCTGCAACGCCAGGAAATTCTACAACATCGTTCATAATTTAAGATTTTAATAGGCATTTGCAGGACAAAGGCTAGGCATGGGTTTTTCCTGTAAGTTGCTTGTGTTTTGATTAAATATGCTTCTTGTAGTTATGCCGTTAGGGACCATGCAATCAAGACAGCTGCACGTGCATGATTTAATGTTTCACCCTAAACGGTTAGATGAAAATGTCAACACTGTATTGATATCATTGAATATCATGTAATATGCATGGCCAGTTTCAAATGCGCCTTTTTGATAATCGATGTATAAATAATACACATTGTTTCCTATTCAGTAGTTAATGTCACATTGATAGATTTCATACCGCATTTCATAAACTTTTAAACATTAATTCACTGTAATCTAAACCATGTGATATGTATTGTCTAACACAAGGAATTCCATTAAAATACATTTCGATGTAACTGATCCATGTAACATGTATGTTTGACCCAGATGTTGCGCGTGCAAGGACGACCAGGGCTCTGTCTACATGGATAATTGTTGTATGTGTAACTCCGCAGCATTCAAGAAATCAACAGGCATACCCCATGAAGATATCGTGTATGCCAGCTTCCAAAACGAGGTTCGCATTTTTTGGGATTCACCAGAGTCTATTAAATGATTACAAACGTTTCATGTTCTGTTATGTTTGAACAAGCGATGTATTCAAGATCAACCCCAATAGCCGAGTGGTAAGTGTGTCCGTGTCCGCGAATCCCCTGATATAGGACCATGCCTGGCGCTCAGCATATAAGGGTAGTTCCCGACCTAATTGGCGCGGCACGTTGTCTCTCCTAGACACGTGACTTTTCACCACCTCTTCGGTTCCATCTCACATCAATGTCCATATGCGTCCCCCTCTGGACCGCCGATAGTGAGTGTGAAATTATTAGACCTCCTTTTTCTTAATCGATGTAGAATAAATAAAGTTAAAACTTTAATATCAAAGGATTTCTTTTCAATACACTGTAGTACATACAAATGCATTTACGAATTAAAAGAAATACAATAATTATTTCCACTTCCGCTATAAATTTAATACCTGCAATAATATTCGAACTCGCGATTTACGAGTCTCGATTCCGTTGAATATTTTTGAGGCAAAGTCATACTTTTTAAGGAGCATCATGCAAGCACGTAAACCATGTATATATATTAACACATTTCAGATCTGTGAAATCCCATTTTACGTTGTGATTGACAGAAAGTCTAATTCAGTGGTTGTTGCAGTGCGAGGTACTCTCTCTTTACAGGTAAGCATCTTTTTGGCAGATTTTCAGTGTACTTTTTGTTACAAATATTTGTATTATTTCTAATTGTTGTCGACATCTCTACAAAAAAAAGTCAAGCTGCTGAAAGAATATGGTGTCTTTTTGGAACATATTTTGTTCAAAAACACAGATCAACACAGGTTGTAGGATATAAATATAATCATAGAATAAGTCCCTCTAAGAGCTAAGTTGCTCACCCTTGTTCATTATTATAAAACAACTTGCTGGACGTGTAAGGGGGATGGGCGGGGGGCGCTATGACTGGCCCCAATGTCCTGGTATATCGTGAAGCGACCAATGAAATGACTGGTGAATATTGAGTGTTGTACATTTTTTTTTTTTTTTTTTTTGCTGCTGGTTACGATTTTACTTTACTTCCATATTGAATTAAATTGAAAATTATTAGGAACACTATGTCTTCCTTCACATGTATATAATACGTATACATAAACAGCATCAGACAGTTACTCGTGCAGAGCAACGAACACGTTTACATTTTCTTTGGCAAGGAAACAACTGAACTCGATTGGTAGAATCTGGAATATTGGGAAACAGTCAACCGAATGGTTTATTTAGACTACATTTCTTTGTTTACGTTATCAAAAGTAGCTACCGGGTCTGTAATAGTTAACATGGGATAACACTGGATTGAATATACGCTAATCACACCCCGGGTGATGTATGTCGGCCAGGTGAGGCACGTGGTCTGTATATTCAGTTGTTAAATCCAGCAGCCGGCCATGGTCAGCATTGTGTCTGGTTGTGCCTTCACACTGGGCCACATGGCTCTCGTCCATCCTATGTTTACGAGGGTAGCCAAATAGGCCAGATGGGATAGTTTAGTGCGGAGGGAGAACCTCTTGCATACCCTGGGCAAGAATTTTCTGCACATTTTTAAAGTATTCCCCCCCCCCCCCCCCAGTTTTTGTTCACTTTCCAGTTCTTGTTCAAATAAGAATGTTAAGCATTAAACCTTCATCGCAGTCATCTATTTACCATTATGGAATTATAGATGGTATTTTAAAGAAAAAAAATCCTTTATTGTGCACATTATTTGTATTTTTCGTTGTTTAACTTCTCCCCTTTGCATGGTAAATTTGTTTGTTTTGCTTGGGTTCTGAATGGATTTCATCAGATAAAATAAACTAAATGCAAACAATTGTATGAGCTTTTTGATACGTGCTGATATGATTAAGAACAACATGATGCATTATCAATGTAAAACCGGCAATTTATTCATACTGTGTCAACAACAAGCATGTAGCCGGAAGGTTTTTGGTTACTGGTAACTCACCATTAGAAGGTTTTCATTGTAGTTGTTAAGGTAATGGTGTTCTTAAAAACGAGGAAAGTGTGTATATGATACCAGTATCTATGTCACGCCTGTGGATCGAACATGCGACCTCAAGCTGCTACCGAGAGGAGCACCTTAACCACTTGGCCACCGGGACTGGTCTTATGCAGGGGATGTACCTGTCTAGATCCCCTTCACGAGCTATAATAATAGTAGTAATATTAATAACGATAATAATAATGGTAAGAATATTTATTTGTGCAAATATGCCATACAGTATACTTTAAATTTGACCATTACATTATCACACTTTAAACATCACGGTGTCACATATAGGATTTATGGAGCCAGCATTTCGATCAATGTTATTATATCATATAAATAAACATGTACGAGTATAACATATATGACCCCTAGTATCAATTTAACCTGTAATGATAATTGTATACCATAAGTGACCACATTCTGTTTGACTTTCCAAAACATCTTTCGACATCATACCAAGTACAGCTATGCAAGATCCTATAATTCATTGCAAAAAAAAAATGAATAAGAAAAGCAATACTATCAATTGTGTTTGTTTATATGTACACTGACTTTTATGAAAACGGAAATATAATAAATTATGATCAGCTGTAATTAGCATAGTCGCATGTATTGTATACACTTGAGAGAATTGAAGTGTCCTATTTCTCACTATTGTTATCACTGATTTCTTGTCTCGCTCATTTTTGCCAGGATGTGATCACGGATCTGGTGATAGAACGAGGGGAGATGTATATCCCAGGTATCCTCAATGCATGGGCACACAAAGGGATACTCGAGAGCGCATTTTATATTAGAGACGTTCTTAATGCCAAAAATATTTTAGATACAGCTTTTGAAAAGACAGAGGTATGCAGTTTTACAATTTATTGACTTTTTTTTTTCGCTTCCTGTGAATGAATGATTTGCCCATGATAGATTCTCAGTTCGTCCTGGTAATCCTGTTCATCACAACAGAAAAGTTGGAATGATTAAACGCTTAGTTTTAACCTACATTTCCACATTTGCAGCATAACTCAATTTCAAGTGTGTGGATAAAAACAATAAATGATAAAAAAAAAATTATCAAGTCAAGTCTTAATACATAAACATTGAAAACTACTGGACGCATAAGCAACAAGGATACAGTGGTTATCGGTACATCTGTAAATTATTCATCTTAATTGCCCCCATGCGATGTACGCCAGGATAAATTTATTTTCTGAATACATCCTGAAATCATTGTGCACAATCGGGATATTGTTCGAATTTTCATTTTAAGCAGATTTGATGAGATATAACATCCTTCAATTGTTAAGATAAAATCACAGTTACTGATAAAATAGACGAATGATATGTAACAAATTTGGTGTCAGGAGAGAGGACAGACATACACAGACCTAACAATCTATTCATTGAGAGAGAGAGAGAGATTGATTGATTGGTTTTCCTGATTTTTTTTTTCAGAACGCCAAACTTGTCATAACTGGACACAGTCTAGGGGCCGGGGTGGCCGGGTTACTTGCGGTACTCCTCAAGCCTACCTACCCCAAGCTGCAGTGTTTTGCTTACTCCCCACCAGGGGAACTAGTCAGGTAAATCCTCCGTCCGTCTGTCTGTTTGTATTTCTGTGCCTGTATTTGTATTTCTGTGCATGTGCCTGTATTTGTATTTCCTTCTTTAATACACTTCTTGTTTTCAACACTCGTTATATTTCTTTTCATTCTATTCTTTATATTAATTTGCTACTCTCTGTCTTAGTTTTAACCCTCTTCAGCTACTGTTATATTCGTATTTTTCGGTGTTCTTTGAGCCCCCACTTTTTAGCTCACATGAGCACAACGTGCTCAAGGTGAGCTTTTCTGATCGCCTTTTGTCCGGCGTCCGTCGTCCGTGCGTGCGTGCGTCAGTGCGTCCGTGCGTCCGGCGTCAACAATTGCTTCAAACAACATCTCCTCCTAAACGGCTTGGCCAATTTGAAAAATATTTTGCATAATGTTCCTTGGATGAAGCTCTACTAAAGTTGTATAAATGGTTCTGGTCCATTGCATAATTAGGTCACAGGAGCTAAAAATAGATTTTAAAAATGCAAACTTTGAAAATCTTCTTCTGCAAAACTGCAAGGCCTAGAGCTTAGATATTTGGTATGTAGCATCATCTTATGGGCCACTACCAAGATTGTACAAATCATAGCCCTATGATGATAAATGACCCCGCACCAGGGGTCTCTTGTTTTACATAGAGTTATATAGAAAAATCTTAAAAAGTCTTCTTCTATGAATCCATAAGGCCTAGAGCTTAGATATTTGGTATGTAGCACCATCTTATAGGCCACTACCAAGATTGTACAAATCATAGCCCTATGGTGATAAATGACCCCGCACCAGGGGTCACTTGTTTTACATAGAGTTAAATAGGAAACTCTTAAAAAATCTTCTTCCATGAATGCATAAGGCCTAGAGCTTAGATATTTGGTATGAAGCATCATCTTATGGACCACTACCAAGATTGTACAAATCATAGCCCTATGGTGATAAATGACCCCGCACCAGGGGTCACTTGTTTTACATAGAGTTATATAGGAAAATCTTAAAAAATCTTCTTCTATGAATCCATAAGGCCTAGAGCTTAGATATTTGGTATGTAGCATCATTTTAAACCCAAGGAAATTCTATGAATCAATAAGGCCTAGAGCTAAGATTTTTGGTATGTAGTTGCATCTAATGGTTTATTACAAAGATTTTCAAAGTCTTGGCCCTACGGTGATAAATGACCCTGCGCCCAAGTCTTCTCTGAAACCATATGGCCCATTGCTTAGATATTTGGTGTGTAGTATTGTCAGGGGTAAAATGTTTTAGATTAAGTTATATCAGAATCCTTGTCTGTTTAAAAACCTTGACATCAGTTGAAGCAATGGTACTCAGGTGAGCGATTCAGGGCCATCATGGCCCTCTTGTTTATTATTTATCTTGTTTAAATTTCGTCAATTTATACATGGAATATTAACAGAAATGATTATCCTGTTATCGATGTAAATGAATATTACGTCTAGTTGTTAGTTACACGTGTTTCTCTGCACTCCTTTTCGAGAAGAGCTTTAATAGCCAAGTATTTTCCCACACAGCCCGGATGTTGCCACATATGCACGTGACATTGTGTGTTCTGTCGTGCTCGGGGACGACATCATCACGCGGCAGGGGATGCTCATGATGGACGACCTGAAGATACAGATACTGAACGCCGTGTTTAATACACGGATACCCAAGGTGACCAACGATGTCACTTTTCATCTAGTCGCATATGGTCGAAAGTAAAACTTTAATATTTAGGGCAAATTTCATTTGTCTTGTTTCAAGAACAAATATTCCAAGTATTTCATTTCTTAACAATTAATGACTGTTATTAAGGTAATAATTTATTTCAGCTTAGTCATGTACTTGAATAATTCATAAAATAGAAATGGTGGAATGTGTATATACCTAGATTAAGAATTTAAGTATTACTTAGCACTAAGTATTGTAGGTGGTATTCGAGCTAACGTTTTGATAAACTATAGAAATGCTTGTTTTTCACTGGTTTAGAACCTGATATCTATGATTTATGATAATGGTTTCCATAGTGACCCAATTCAAATGATATTATATTTGAATAAACTAAGAAGTCGTGTGAAGTCATAATTATTATCAAACCATATTATAACACACACTGCCTTGAGCGACCTGTCAATGTAAGTATAGTGTCGTAGTGGGTAGTTGCTAAATGAAGGTCAGCTGCATTTCATAAAGCAATTCTCGGAGTCTAAGTCTCCTGAGTAAAGAAGGTCGCTGTCTGAGGTTTAACCGTACACACCTGTTACAGTACAAGATATTGGCAACCGGATGTTGGCGAATGTGCTGTGGACGGGCCGCCACTCTGGACGAGGTTTTTGTCGGGGACCACGTGGATGGGAACGAACAAAATTCCAATCAAACACCGGCCGACAAGAATGTGGATACAAGGAACAGTCTGGAGGTAGGACATGGCGTGTCCAGTATAGATGAGTTGTCTCCCTTAATACTTCAGTGATGTTAGCTGTGATAAAGAAGTTTTCGAAAATTGATGGTTCCTTGTGTTAAATGATGATGATGATAATGATGATGGCGCATTTGAAATCTGTATATTTCAAATTAAACTAGTTTTACAATAATTAGTATGGTATAACTAACATATTTACATTTTAAAGATCAATAAAAATAAAAATGTTTCATCGAGAAAAAAAACAACAAAAAAAAACCAACAACATTTTTACATTATTTTTACTATAAACTCGTACTAAAAACAAACCAATTTTCAGGCTTTACATTCAGCTTCCATTGCTACAGTTTCTTTAGTCACTACCTAGCATCACACATATAATTACTATAGCAACCACATTTTCCACCAGATATCCATGAAGGATTGTATGCATCACAGCCTCAACATCAAGAACTCCTACCAAGTACTACAGCTGCCCGGTAAAATTATCCACATCGAACAAAGGTAAACACCGGTCAGATCATCACACGATATCCAATTTAATTTTCCACGCGAGGTGATTTAGTTGATTCCTTATAAGATAATATCGATCCTAAAAGCGTTTTGTCTTAAATATTTGTTGAGTTTACTGACTTGTGCTTCGCTTTACATATGCACGTAATTATCCCCCGCCGCCTTTCGTGGTATATGGTAATAGTGGCCGTCCGTCCGTCTGTCCCATATTTTGTCCAGAACATAACTCAAAAAATATTTGAGATATCAGATTGATATTCAAAGCTGGATAGATCTCATTGAGGAGGAGTGCAGTGCACAAGAATGATAACTCTACCTATCATAATTTTTGAGTTATTGCCCTTTGTTATTTTTCAGGCTTAATTTTTGTCCGGAGCATAAGTCAAAAAGTATTTGAGATGTCAACATGATATTTCATAGGTGGATAGATCTCATTTAGGAAAAGTGCAGTGCACAAAAAAATGATAACTCTACCCATCATTGTTTTTGAGTTATTGCCCTTTGTTTTTCAGGCTTAATGTTTATCTGGAGCATAAGTCAATAAGTATTTGAGATATTAATTTGATACTTCAAAGATGGATAGATCTCATTTAGGAGAAAAGCAGCACACAAGAATAATAACTCTATCCTTTATTATATTTTAGTTATTGCCCTTTGGTATTTTTTTTTCAGGGTTATATTTTGTCCAGAGCATAATTAAGTCAAAAAGTATTTGAGATATCAACTTGGATAGATCTCAATGAGGAGGAGTGCAGTGCAAAAGAATGATATTCTACCTTTCATAATATTTGAGTTATTGCCCTTTGTTAATAAGTGAAATAAATAAGGTGAAGGAAAAAATCTATACGAGGTCACAGTTACCTCGTCATTTACTTGTAGACTTAAAAATAGGGGGAATTAGTAGGTTTTCACATGGGTTTCATATCTATAATCACGTCAAAAATCAGTCTTCATAACCAAATAATTAAAAAAAATATTATTCTACTCTCCAACACGTTTTCTTACAAGCAAGCATTCGGCGGGGGATGGCCATGTCAACATGACTTTTGTTGTAATTTGATGTAGTTACGTCCTTAACCCATACAACTGTCTGGGCCTTGTGACTGCCTTTGTGACTAGTGCAAACCAAGATCAGCCTGCACATCATTACAGTCTGATCATAGTCTGTACTGTTCGCTATTCAAAAAAAAAATATATATATCGTACAGTCTGGAATAATGAAAGGACAATTCCAGTATAGAAATTAAGCTTAGTAGGGGTTAATATTCACAGAGTACCGGTACATGATTATGTCAACGAGAACGACCGCGATGTGTTTTTCCAATTTTAGGCGTTTCTCACACTTAAAAAAATTCTCTCTTTGATATAATAATTGACATTACAAAATAATCATGAGTAATTTGAATCATTCATGATTTCTTTTATTCAAGTAAGAACCACATGAAATGGAACTCTGCATGGGTCTTATATAAACACTGGTGGCAAGATATTGTTATTGAAGTGTCTTAATTTATATATTGATACAGTACAATATTCCATATAATGTTCTGAAATAAAAAGAATCACTAAATATAAAAAAAAATGTATTTCCTGCCTCTATTCAAGTACCGTATCACTATCTTTACTTACGTCAAGAACATGTTTTAATACGCATTTCCTGCCTCTATTCAAGTACCGTGTCACTATCTTTATTTACGTCAAGAACATGTTTTAATACGTATTTCCTGCTTCTATTCAAGTCCTGTGTCACTATCTTTATTTTATTTTCTAGCAATTTAAGTGGTGACGAAGAGTTTACTGCCACGTGGAAAGGTCCAGATAGTTTTTCCGAGATTATTGTCAGTCCCGACATGTTGTCCCATCACTTCCCTGATGCTCTGTTAGATGCAATCGATGATTTGAGAGAAAAACAGTCCGCACATCTTGATCGAACTTCGACCGCCACCACGTGACAGTTCGTCATCAGATGACGTCATCGTCGGGGAAAATCAGTCAGATTCGTCGGGGTTCCAAAGCCCACCGACCATTCGGGACTCCCGGAATTCTATAAATGCAGAAAATTATGCGACCCTATGTTCAAAAATGGGTCGAGTTGGCATAATGTTGTGATTTTATTTCCTATACATTCTAAGCATACATGAATTTTACTAGCTATTGTGTATTGAGAAAGAGACACGGTTTATTGTCCGGTTTTATTATCTTATCAAGTAAATGTAGCTGTAGTTGAATAGTAGCACATGCTTTAAGTATTATTTTTTATCTGTATTATAATAACTATTATGATAACATATGTCAAAGGGTGAAAAAATGTGCAGCCATGACCTGGACTCAAACCCGAGACCTTTTGCTTACAGGGCGAATGCTCTACCGACTGAGCTCCCCGGCCTCTTACACACCTTTCTCCCCTATTGTGAGTTATCGGTACCGTGGCACATATTAAGATAATCACGGCTTCATGGTCTAGTGGTATTATGCACTAACTATGGATCCGAAGTTTGTGGCCCCGAGCTCTGCTTATGAGGTTTGTATTGCAAAATGCTACAAAGACCTTCCCAGACACGAACTTCTCAAACTGGGCACCCTTCAGAGGTTTTGTACAATAACCATCTTATAATAAATGCTTCCGTCTATAAACCATTGTTTATTACAAGAATGAGAAAAATAATTTAGAAAAAAAGAAAAATAGTATCATTCCGTTCACCCCAGTTTTGATATTCATTCTGTAATGTATTACAGATTTATGACCAACATTGTATATGTAATTCGTAGTGTAAATGCTAAAGTGCGTTGTTTTCACTAAACCGACAATACGGATCTGTAAATGAATTTCGTTCAGTGTTTGCATGGACCTTATCTTTCATAAATCGCCGAGCGAAGCAGGCACTTAGCTTTGCTTGGAATAAAGATACGTGAAACATTGAGAGGGAGAGTCGAGCAGGGTAAGTGATAAGTGCCCATTCCCTACAGGTGGGGATGGAGGTGGTCTCCATGGTGATTGGACCACGAACTGAATGTTAGGAGAGACAACTCTGTACTAAGCAGTATACAGTTCTTCATTGGTTATCTTTCTTTATTTGTGTGTGTTTGAGGGAGCGTGCAATATATTTCTAAGGGCATGTTTGTTTTATATCTTATGTATACAAAGTTAAATGTATTGAACATAGAATGATTATTATTACTTTGAAAACTAATGTATATTTCAATCACAATATCAGCTACTTGAGTCAAATTGCCAATGGTAAATATGACAAAGCCGTATAGTCACCGGAAATATTTTGATAGTTCCCATCGAGTTTCCGGTTTTTTTTTTATCAGAACATGACTTTTTGACCTTTGTTTGTCCGTTAATGACAGACGCAAAATAGTGCAGGACCGCTTTAATCATGGTCAATCCATGTAGTGATAATCGAAATTCTGGAAATACGTTTGGAGGAAATAGTCATATGACCATTTGAGGTGACGTTGACGTTATGTTTATCTTGAATATTATATTATATTTTGTTTTAATTAACATCTTGTAAGATTAAGATACATATATTAGATCTTACCGATGTTTAATGACTTACAAGCCTCCAGGAATTGTCTACATATCAGTTTTTTACATTCAGTATTTACATTCCAGATGAACCTCTTTCCTTTACATTCTGCTTCAGATGCAGTTTAATTCTACACTCGCATGCTTTGGTAGCATGTTATTCGTGCTGTCCTATTCGTATACATTACTGTCTGCACTTTCAGGAACCTTGAACTGAATTCTGTTTTATTTTGCAATTTTAACAAGCAAATAGAATGGAACTCGCTTGTCAAATTATTTTGTTATTTCTATAGGTTCTACATCCCCGGTGGTTATTGCGTTGAAATGCTGAACTTAGAATATCATTGGCATAGCAGTGTCTTATGTTTTGCAATTATTTTACCATAGCAGATATATATATAAAATGTAAGCTATTAATATTTGTATAATGCATCTGTTTCAGTTTGTAAAGTCACGTGACAGAATTCTATAGGACTCTTGATTACTATGTACAACATACTGGAAACTATTATATACTAGAAATTAAGTGCTTTTCTGAATGTCTAACGAAAGTTTTCTTAGCATGTGCTTTTGAATTATTTTCATTTTGTACAAAGTACATTTTATTCGTAAATTGTTACTAAAGTTACTTAACTGATTATATGATATTAAGAATACTAAATGTGTGACGTATTTGTTACTTATGAATAATGCATGATGTTGTGTTCAGTGCTGTACCAAAAGTCGACTATATTTTGTTATATAAACTATCAATAAAATACATTGCATAAAGTTGTTTTTTTTTCTATCGGTTTGTACAATACGGCATTTTCTTGATTCTTAATTAGTTGATGTGAAATATTTAGCCGGCAAAATGATTTCAAGGAAATTAATTTTTGTCGAGCTCGCTTGTGGAAGCTCGGCATAATCCTCAAAATGTATTTTCTGTGTATGTACGTTAGTGTGTCCCATCGTTCGGATTCACTGGTTCGGGCTTAAACTTAGATATGGATCGCACGATTCATATAATTTCAATGCGACAAAGTGTCACGCACAAGAGTCCCAAACTCCAAGGTCACACTTTAGAGTTGAAAGCTCATGGTGCTGGATTTTCTCGTCCGGGCTGTAACTTATCTCTTGATCAAAGGATTGTCACATGATTCGGCAGTAAAATTATCATCAATGAGGCATTGTGTCAGGCTGAAGAGTTTGTTCTCTAGTTCTATGACCAATGTCACACTTAGAGGTGAAAGATGCAAAATACACTACGGGCTCGAGATTTTGCATAAGGCATCTAGTCTACAATGCTTCTCCTCCATAGCTAGTCAGAGATTCTCGCCAGTCTTCTTTTAACATTATGTTAATGAGCCATTCTGGCCTTAAATGGACGAAATGCTAATAAATCCTTAATAAAAGAAGAGTTAAAATAAATATCCATAACTAGGAAACATATCTAAATCAAAGCTAAATTATATATATACATATTTTGAAAAATATTTTGATTCGGAATATGCTAGAAATATGAAGAATTTGCCAACATTTCCCACGTCCTAATACCAGGAAACGCATAATCGAGTAGAGACAGTTTTTACCATTTATCACGACTTTCTCTTGCAGAAGGTCGATAGGCAATTCAAAACTATGAAATGATCCTTATCTCTTTACACCTGCAAGCCATATCTATATCCATAACATAAATCAGAGACAAGTGACGTAAATGGGAACACAGCTATTAACCCTTTCCCTCATATAGACTCATTTTGACGTTCTCGATAAGTACCACATAAAGCCTGATCTACAGAAAACCACAGTTAAACCTTACCAAATTTATTTATAAAGTCCTCATTTCCAGACCACTGAGGAGCAGCGAACAGCATAAAACCTGATCAGTCTGCGAGTTACTCGCAGGCTGATCTGGTTTTATGCTGTTCGCTTAGGTCTTTTCATGGTGTCCTCTATGAGGGAAAGGGTTAAGATATTGAAAATATTGAGCTCTAAAAATGTTGTGTGCGTTAGCTGCACGTATTTTGTAAATTTTGTAGCATTAAATTTTGAAATTGTGTTCGCGTAGCAAAGATATCGGCAGTTAGCTTAAAAAAACACCCTCTGCAAAGGATATAATTAACTTAAAATGTATATTTTTGATCCTGTTGCTCTCAGTATAATATTTAGTTTGATAGTGATTGTAGTTAAGGTCGTAGTCAGTTTTAGGTGTCACTCACAGCTGCCCTGATACTGCCTCACATTTCTTTAGCACTTTTGATAGAACATAAAAATATAAAATATTAAAGATTAAATATCGTGGTAGTTCGATAATCGTCATATCTTTGAAGCATAAGGCGTAATAAAAAAGTTACTTGTTTCCACAAACCCGACCGACCCCCTTTTTTGTACCAACCCTAAACTTTTTTTTCGTAACATTCGAGCTGTTATGATTGTAAAACGCTGTTTTTCATCAATTACACCAAATAAAAAAAATAAGGTAAAAACGGGGAAAAATAAAAAATAAAAAGTTAAGCCGACGTGCCGACCGTATTTTTTTCGGAGATGTTAGTGGAAACAAACACTTTTTTTTTTTCGTCTAAGCATATTCCGAGGTCATATTCTCGTCCCTGTCTTTATTTTGATCCATTTTATCATTTTTCCATGATTCGAGAGTTAGGCGCGTGCGCCATGGGAAATTTGTTTAATAAGTCATTGCAATTTACGGCAGTGTGAAGTTTTTGGCAGAATCTGATCTTAACGTGTAACAGGATAAACAAAATATAACGAAGATTGCTAATTTTTGCTATTCCAAGCTCAGTACGATAAAAATGTCACGAATTCCAGAGAGAAATAATGAAACTAATTTGCCTAACTTGTTCGTCTGTATGAAAGTTAGAAGTACATGTATTTTTATGAAACATATTTGCTAGTTTTATATTGTTATATATGTAGGATTTCATTATATTTGACAGTTAAGATCTAACATGTATTATTCAACTGAAAAGAACAATATTAGCAAAGGTATTTGGGCTCAGCCAGACCGGTTTTGGGATGGAATATCTTCTAAACACACACACACACACACACACACACACACACACACCTCATTTTGTCAACAAAATGTCTCATTATGTTAGAACTGCAGACATGAATAAAACATGTTTTGAACCTATTCCATTTCCATTAGAGTAATCATTTTGTTTCTAAAATTTCAGCGAAGACACAATAAGCACACATTTTTTTCTCTTGGCCTTTATTTACATTTTATAATGAAACACTCAAAATGTCGTCTCACGTTCTTTGAACATTGTCAAATTGAATTTTAGATCAGATATTGATGCGATAATTATAAAGATTTTTTAAAACACGTATTTCTCACTAAGTAGTTTGATTTTTCCTTTTCCACCAGTGTTATTCTTTATCTTGCAATCCATTGCTTAAGGGAACGAGTCATTGATACACGATGATTTATTTCTTAAGGCCCCCGTCACACTATGGCTGCTCTCTTCACGATCACCAAACGCTCGAAACAACTGGCTCTGTGAGACAAGAGCGCTGTCGATTACTGATTTTATGGCATCTTCGCCAACACATGATCTAAGTGAGTCGTCAACACGTTCTTTTTGTACCCACATGATTTCACCACACTCCATATCGCCCATCGTCGGATACCAGCCCCCGATTGATCGAAACCAACCGTCGAGTCTGTATTTTGTCGTTACACTATTTCAATTGATCCGTCACGATTTTGTTACCAAATCATACAGTCGTTGTATACAGCAGTTCTCAACAACTTTCTAGCCGCTACACTGAACTGTGTTTCATTGATAAGGCGCGTTTTCATCGGCTAATATCTTAGTCAACGACCGTAGTAAAACGACGTTATGATATCATGAAGTGAAACGGAACAAGTCAACCGGTGTGTCTAGTGTTCTACGCCTGACCAGTCTATACAGCTGCGCAACACGCTAGCACCACGATTACTTTGAGTACGTTCTTCTAACTTTAGACACGCTCTCCATGGTGATGGCTCCGCGCTCATTCATAATCGTATTACGTCCATAAAATATGGAACTGCTCTCCTTCAGCATTCTACGCGGTCCCACCACGCGTTATGACCGTTATACGAGTGACGTGTGATCGGGAACTGGGTGTGACAGGGGTGTTAGCACCATTAGTCAAAGCAGGGTTTTGGTTGTCCAGAAACTGTCACGTTTGTTGCGTTACTTAACAAAAGAAACACCTGTTTTTAGTATTTACATTTCCCAGTCAGACAACAGACCATGATTAATTTATGACCATCATACCTAAGAAAAATATCCCTTGCATTATAAGATATGCTGAGTTTCTATCTCATTATCAAGCTGTTTATTCTGTCGTATATTTTAATCATAAATAAATACCGCACCCGTTTCCTTATGATCTATCGAATTCTGAGAATGTGACCCTATATCCCAATGTTTTACCGCAGTGTAGAGTCGTCTCCTCGAGTGATTTAGGACTATTAGGTCTCTTTTATACGGCTGGTATAATGTTCGAAGTATTCCGTGTGACTCTAAGTAGTGCTTAAATTGTTTTGAAATGCAAGTACTGTTCATTTTTTAACCGAATACAGGTTTTTAGATGTTGTAAGTGTATTTAAATGACAGATACTCATACAGGCTTTTAAAATGTCAAATAAAAATGACTTTTGCAATGTTAGTTTGAATACATAATGGTGCATTCTAGAATATTTAACGGGACAATATTAATATTGAAAATTTCTATACTATGACGATAGGCGGTCATGTGTTTTTAATAGATATTTAGATTGGGGACAAGAAATTGTTGACAGTTGCTGCAACAGTGCCTCTAAGCCATTTTACATATCAATGAGACCAGGAAGCCAGGCGGTCCCGGATCCCTGCCACAGTGCCAGCACATCGGTGATTGTGTTAGCTATCGTAGTGTCAATACTTGGGTAAATTAGACACTGTGACCATACCACGTGGCATGTGAAGTCATTTTTAGCTGTCGCAAGCACCATAGTTACTTTTTCTCCGAGTCGTGGGAGACTGTTGTATTTATTTCTTCATCAACTTTAATGGGTATAGTGCATGCGAAACGGAAAACTGCCCTACATATAGCCCCTAATGCTTATTTTGTGAGATGTACAGTCATTTTAGAAAACCTTGTAATTGATGCGATTTTTTCGTAAAAAAAACAAACAAACATCGTTTCTTAAGGTTTTCCCGAATGTTAGAAAAAACAACAACTGTACATCTGACAAAAGAATCTTATGTCCTATGAACGTCTATTGGGACAGTTTTATTTCTCTGTTAAATAGGTCCTTGTTATGAGGAAGAATAGCATGTTCAACAGGTTCATTTCATTATAACTAAACATATACTACTTCATATTCTACTGTTTTTATATCACTGCCATTGAACAACGGCAAAACAGAAAGCTGATTGTGTTGATAATTTATAATTATGATGAAAAGTGACTACGAACTGATGCGCTAACACCAGGTACCAACATAGCAAGCGATTGCAGGCAGATATTCACAATGATTACCATTGCACCATGGTGAGGATGTTTTCCAAAAGCATAAATCAAATCTCTTTAATCAACACTATCTGCAGAATAAGGCGTTAATTTCAACGGTATGTAAGTCTGACAAAAACAAATGGCCTTCGGAAGTACGGAACACATCTTTCTTGCCTGAGATTTAATACCCCAGACGTATAGCCTACAATTGTGTTTTGCTATCCAACCAACGTATCTAGGAAATTACAACTCTAACACCTTCTTGGCTTGTTATCTAACAAATAAGACTAACATCAGCACGGAACCATGCAGCGTCATCATAGTCCATCACAGCTTTATCACAGCTTTATCACACGGCTCGACAGGCTTCAACTTAATCGCTATCTGCGATGCTAAATATGTGCAAACTTTATATAAAAGTAAAATCTTCTCTGAATATTTTCAACCTTGATTGTAAATATGTCTTGTTTAGAGATATATATAGAATAATTGTTTGTTTTGGTGTAAGATCGATTAATAGTTTCACTGAGTGAACATAAAAAGTGATATTTTTTCGCGAGTGGCGAAGCAACGAGTGAAAGTGCATCTTTTTATGTTCACGAATAAATTATATATCGATCTTTCACCAAAACAAACATTTTTTTGTTTTTATTTAATACTTTAAAGGCCAGATATTAACTGTTTAATTCACAAAAGATGTCAAAAATTGGCGGGATTACGTCGCGTGCGTGACGTTATTTATGACGTCATTTCTTGCGTAAAACCCGGCGCAATTTACGCCTCGATCATTTTATACTGTAGAGTCGGGTGCAGTTGCGTGATAATTTCACTGTTTTCCTGATAATTCACTGTTCAAAACAGTGAAATTATCAGGATATAATCACAGTTATTTACCTATAATCCACCGAAAAGCATCAAATAAATTATGGATATTTTTTATGAAAGTGAAAGATAATTTTAAAGATAATCAAGTTGCCATAGTGGTACTTAGATCGTGACGAAAAAAAACAACAAAAAAACTGGTCGATAAGGATCATGACAGGCCGGGTTAAACAAGTTGGTTCCTCTGATGACTGGCCGTTCAGGCTTTAACTGTATGTTTAGTTTAATTTTATTTCATATATATGTGAAATGGGGTTGGACCACAAGTTCTTACAACTTAGAATCGGTCCTTCCCCTACATACAATTGTAAACAATGGCATATAAATGGTCATGAAAATACATAATGGAAAATAAATCATAGAAAAAAGAAAAAAATATATATATATATATAGAAGAGAGAGAGAGGAGAAGGGGCCTTATAATTAATTACATTATTTATAACAAATAGGCGTTCACCTATATGTAATTAAATATACATACATGTACATATATACACACAGGATTTTTTTTCCAGATCAATGTTATATTAATGTAACATTTCTGTAAGTATATGTATAAAACTACTACTTAAGAAAAATCTCAGTAACATTAATAACATATCTAAAAAATATTAAAGGAATGTTAATATTCAAATCTTTTAGATCTTTTAATAAAAGTTTGAACTGCTTCAAATAGCAACTTATTTTGTTCAGAGTTAAGATTTGAACTACCATTCAATAGCATGTCTACATGTAGGGGGTGGAATGACCTTGTTACCTGAAAGAGAGAAATTCTGATATCAGAAAAACGTGTACATTTAAAAAAGTAATGTTCAGCATTTTCCATTCCGTTTTGGCAGTTACATAGGGGATCTTGTCTAAGATAATTCATAAATAGGTCTTCATTTAGATTGCTACAATTATTCCTTAGCCTAGCATGAAGAATTGACAAATATCTGTTACCGAAATTATAACAATCCGAAACCTTCTCTGCTTTTGACTGTGAAATAATTTTCCTTTTAAATGAATTAAATGTAGGACTTCTCCTTAGTTCTATATCAAGATTATTCCATAGTGAAATAGAAGAAGGTATACAGGACTTTTTATAAAATGAGGTTCTAAAATGTAAGTTGTTAAAGTTTTGAAAATTTCTTAGTTGATAGATAGATATTTCAGAAACTAAAGGGGGCATTAAATCAGAAATGTATTGGGGAACAAGACTATTTGAGACTTTATACATAAAACAAAGTTTGCTATTGGTACGTCTAGATGAAAGTGTTCCCCAGCCACATTCTTTATAGAGATTTTCAAGGGATACTGATCTTGTTAGTCCAGTGACTATTCTAGCTGCTTCATTTTGTAATTTTTCCAAAGAGTCTGAATAATGAGAAGTACATCCGTCCCAAACAATAGATGAATACTCAAGAATAGGTTTTACATAAGACAGATAAATTTGGTTCAGAGCATTTCGGGTAAGTGTATATTGAAGTTTGCTGTATGTGTTTCTCAATTTCATGTAATGTCATTTCTCCGGTTTTTTTATTTTGATTGTTGTTGTTTTTTGTTTTGTCTGTTTTATCTTTACTTACATCCTTCTTGAGTTGGTTCATATCGCATGAGACCCTTTTAACATCTCAGGGAGGTTCTTGGCGGGGTGAGCCTAGTGTTAGAGTTCTATATCCGGGTATGACAATATACCGTCTGGTTTCGGCGTGATTTCGCAATGAGGCAGCAGTGTTGATATATCGCATATTAGTCTTATATGTAGACAAAGTCTTATTATGACTGAAATACTATCTGCGGAGAGTTGAACAGAGAGAAGCAAACGTTACATTTACCTGTCATGGTATTTAACTAGGTCCTTATCAACAGGAATCAAATTTTGAAGTGAAATAAGGTTACTGTGGCAGCGATGTACTCCGTATTTTAAATCAAACTCATAACATGTTCGTTGTAGATTCATTTGAACAAATGAATAAATAATTTAATAAATTAAGATATAAGTTGATGTTGTTTGATTGTTTTGGGTGAATTCGAGTGATAATCTTTGTGATATGAACCATTTTCAAGGCAAGCGAAAACATTTATAGTTTTAAATTCATAGCTTACTTTCTAATTATTTTTCCAACAATGTCTTCTTTTTTTCAAATACAACGAATATTGTTTATGGTTAAGCTGATCATTTGATTGAAATTTATTTTATTTTGTTTGATTTCCCCACTGATCCAATCAATTTAAGACAAACGTATCTTTAGAATGACGATTTTAAGCAGCCAGGTTGTTAAGTCTCTCCGTAGTTAATCACGTGACCTTGACATGGAGCTGGCAAATCCTGAACCTACCATCAAGACTATATTGTAAGAGTACGATATTCATTCCAGATGTTCGTTTGCGGTTGTATTGGTGGGGTGCACCGCTTTACCTTCGAACATTGCAGATAAGATCTCTTGCGTTGTAAAGAAAATGACAAAGGAAATTGGTATGCAGACCAGTATTTCAAAATTAAATACAAAAGAATTTCATATTTTCTGTATCAATACGCATATTATCTTCATACATGGAAGGGGCTCCGCGCCGAGAGGATAAAGTAGCTGACCTTACATTACTTTGCCCCTCACTTCGACTCCCGGGCGGGTTACACGAATGTTTCACGCGGGGAAGATATCCATCTGACTTGAGAAAGGCCGGTGGTTCTACCCGGGTGCCTCAGTGCACTCAGGGTCTTCCTCCACCCGTAATTAGCTGGACGTCGATATATGACTGACAGTCGTGGCGGTAAAATTCAACATAACAGAAATACTTATCCATGATATGATATGTAATTTGTTCAAGCATAATCATCATAGTTGGGTCGGCGATTGAAAATTCTCTTCCAGCTATCTTGACAAGAATGTGAAAATAGAGTTTGTTTCAAAATGAAATCTGCTATCACTTAAATGGTGTGCGTATTACGCACGTTAGCATTCAGAAGTTGGACTGAATTCTGCAGCAAATGCCATTGAAAGTACTTAGATGTCATAATACGCTCGTCATTTTATTTTGAAAATAAAAAAAATCATGTGCACATAAATTGAAATAGGTTTGGGAATATATAAACAGTGCGCCGTTATAATGTGTGTGGTTTGCTTGAGAGATATTCCTGAAGAACGCAATTGTTCTTGGTATAGTTCTTAACAGACACATCCCAGAAATAACTGCAAACAGACAAGACGGAAGCTTAAAAATGCACTTTAACTGGAAAAAAAAATGTTGTAATCCAGGCTGTTCAGGATCTCGTTCGATCATCTCCTCTAAAACAGCCGACCTAATTGTACGTTCGTTACAGAAATAGTTCCACCTTAATGTTATTGATTAGATACTAATTGGACTTAAAGGATTTATTTTTGTACTTTCTTTTTAATGATTGTGCTCATGACCGGAATTAAAATATCGTGTTCTAGTAACCTCAAGATATAGTATATGCAATGTAGATGAATGTGTAAAACGTTTAGACAAGTCTAGGACCAGCGGCACTAATTGGTCAGGCGTAACCAGGTTTGTAAACGAATTACTGCCAGACAAATAGAAGAGATGAGTGAAATGTTGGCATCGCTGTCTCAGACAGATAACCATGCAAGATACCATCGAACTAAGGAACACGTGTCTAGTTTGTAAAACAATGGATTTTGCTTTGTTTTAATGAAGATGGAGTTATAATTGGTTTCTAATCAAAGTAATTAGATTAGTCCCTCCAAAAAATCTAAATTTCTGTAATAAAGGAAACATCATCACATGCATTTAAGACTTATTCTTCCTATCGCTGTAAATCATATTCATATAAGCAAGTCCTAGAAAGAGGTAAGTGAACATGAAACTCGAACATTAATGAAAATAGATAAATAAAAAAAATGTATCGATTAAGAACACTCTTCTTAAACCCCATTGATTTAGTTAGTCATTAACATAATTATGTCAAAGTGGACATGGAAATGAAAACCTTAAAGCAATGGCCAGGTCTATAGTACTTCGTTGGTGTTAAAGTCCGCTTGAAAGTCGCTGTCGTAACTAGTTGTAATCCAAAGGTAAGGAACGAAATTGATTCAGCAATATCACTTCGCGCTCAGTACACTGTAGCCTAAATAGGCAATGCGATTCTAGCAACCGAAAATTACATACACCTTTAACTCTGTTAATCAGTAATTTTTTACACTTATTTGCGATGGAAACATCTATTTTCAGTGTGAAAAAAATATCCGTGCTAAATATAAACAGAACAGCAACCAAATTTACACACATGGATAAAATGTATAGTGCATTAATCCCTCAAATGTATGTAATTTACCCAAAATAGTTCACAGGTACAGTATTTTGCTGGATAACGAGTTTTAGTCCCTCAAAATATCCCCCTTACGCCTTAAGCGTTTTGGTAGCACGTTCGGTTATTATTTTCAGATATATACATATATCATCTAATATTTATAAATGTCGATACTCCCCCCACCCCCTACACACACATAAAACACATATGCATAAATGAGATTTTTTTTCATTCTTAAATACAGATGTTCTCTATTTTTAAGAAGTTGAGCTTATATTACTGATAAAGTTCAGTTTTAAAGATATTCTATAAAAAGATTATTGTTAAATTTAAGAAATTGAAACTATACATGCGATTATAACATTCAAAGTTGAAGTTGTTTTGTTCTAGAACATGATTGGTCACTGTACTTTGGATGGGTTAAAAGTCCGTCTCAATTACAGATGCTATCAAGGGCCGAACGTAGACAAAATTTTTCCCTTAATTATGAAACACTGAATCCGATATCTCTATATACAGCAAGCTGTGTTTGACGTCATAATTAGCTCATGTACGCCCATTATAGAACTTCCAGAAATAGTTGACTTTTATTATATTATTTTCTTATCAATCATTCTCCTTTACAATGATCGTTGATTGTTTACACATGTGTCTGTCTTCTTTATCAAACATATTATATCTATGAGCAGAAACCTGTTTTAAGCCAAGTCATCTATTGACTTTGTTATATGATATCATCAAAATGCACTAGTCACTTTTCCACGTGGTGTAAATAGCAATGGCTTTATCCCTATTCAGGTTTCTTAAACACAGCAAACCAGTTGAGAGCTAACCTCTGGAAACACCTGCATCAGTGATTGTTTTTTTTTCTCTCCGTGCTTAATCGTGTGTGGTATAAAGCCGCTTATATCCTTGATCCGCGTTTCATTTGTTATTCTTTACTGGAACACGAAAGATGAAGCAAAGCGAAGTGTTAATGTCTACTGTATGGCAGATAATACTCATAGATAAACATACGATTGACGGGAATTCAAATGTTTAAAGATTAAAAAAATGTGGATAAAAATGTTAAAATAGACAAATATGTTCTGTCATACAACATGACAGGGTATGATAATCTTAAAACAATAGTACATGTATTGTGAATATTTTGGTAAAGCCTTGCTACAGAGAAAACTTATGCCATAAACAGTAGTGCTTTTCTCTGCCTCGCTTAAACGGGCCCTTTCAAATAAAGTTATTTTTGCATGACATGAATAATTCAAACTTATTGCAGTAATGCAAATCTCTTCATAATTTTATGACAGCCAAAGAGTCTTTTTTTCACATCATTATATACACAAATATCAAGATAGAAAAGCTACACATTGAAAGTCTCACGTTCGATTCATGCACATATGCCTTTAAACTTTCACAATTTTATGATTCCAAAATTTCGAAAGAATTTGAAGTGTTGATTATGTAAATATAGGCACTTAAAGTGCAATGATCTAGAACTATAGGAACTGAGTCATCCGTCTTTCTTGTGCATACAATTGCTGCCAAAAGGAAATGCCAGGGATTCCCTCAAAAGTTAGGATGCATTTTTTAACTCTTGAAAAATTAGAGTAGTGGTTAAAACTAGTATTGTTTATTTACTGAGGAATTACGGCAAGAATGTCATTACAATATTGATATCATACATCTCATTATTTTACACCGGTATTAGAAACAACAGTAAATGATTCTACTAACATAAATCGTGTTACCGCTAGCACTTCCCTTATTGCTTGTACTGTTATGCAAATCATCTCGAGTTGTGGGGATAGTTCTACTTTTATTACCAGTTCATTTTTTTAGGTAAATTCCATCGCTGACAACAACGTCTATGTTTTCCGTGACTTGTGGTTTTAAATATACTTATAAAGAGCTAACATTTACTTTTGACTTTTTTTAGAACATTCCTTTACCATTCTTTTATTTCTAACTGACAGCCAGTCTGTACTTAAGCGAATTAGAGAATAGTGTTCCGTTTTCAGTGATATATCGCAGAATAAAGCACGGTGTTAATTGAAAATGCGCAATAATCTAATCACGAAGGCCGTATCTAATCACGAAGGCCGTAGTCTTTAATTACAAGTATTTGAATTATTCTAAACTGAAACTGTTTAATTTGGTTAAACGCCTATTTCTATGATGAATACATATTCAATGGCGTTGTACATTGTATGCATAATATTTAAAATCCATGACATATACAACACAACTTGAAATATTTACATGATAAAATTTTAAAAAATTAACTATGCAAATAATAATAACAGGAAAAAATCATATAGTACACACGATTAAATATCATACATTAAATCTCTAAAATGACATTAACTGTCTTTAACATATTTTAAACATGTATTTTAAAAAATATATGCTATACTATCTAAATAATAAAATATGGTATTTATTCCAGTATAAAGTCAGTTAAATTATGAAAAGCACCGCAATCAAAACAGTTTGTTTATCAGTCTACGATAAATCACGCAAAATGAAGCTTATTCCATTCAAGCTGCGGGGTTTTAAAAGGGATACAAATGTTTACATACTATTACGCAGTCATGTGACGTCATATAATTTGCATCATTTTTGAACAGTGCATATATCGGAAAACAATTCACGTCGCACTCCTTTAGTTATATAAAGCATACCGAGTGTTCGTGTTAGAATTAAAGATAACAACAGCATAGAATCTAAAATAAATATAATTGATTTGAATGTCAAACTCTTGCTGCACTAGTACCGATGTCGATTGTTCCATTATCTATCATTCTATCTGTCGGATCAGTCCCTGTCCCTGTCACGGTCTCATCACCCGCTGATTGTTCTCGTATCTACAGGATTAGCTCCCTTCGCGTCATTATATGCACCATTTACAGATGCATAGCAGCTTTCAACAGAAAAAATATCATCGGTTTGTGAAAGAAACGCTTTTGTAGGAAAAATATTTTCCGTTCTCTCATCAATCATGTCTGTTCCAGTTGTATGCATCTTTGTAAATAACACAGAACATGTAAATTGCCAATAAAGCATTTCTTTTTCATGAGATTCCTTTCATGATGCAAACCTTTTCATCCACGTACTTTAATAAATACTTCTACGTTGCCTTTGGTCAACGCAATGATACAACAAAACGTGAATCTCAAACGTTTAACTAAGGTAACTGTTCTTGATATTGTATCCGATTAAAAACAGTTAATTATCATAGCATTCAAGACTAGAAGTAATCCAAAAAACGGATTTTATTAATTGTTTTTAAAAATATTACCTCATAACAGAGGTACAACATAACAGAGCGTTATTTCCAAGATATCTACGAGTACATATCAATGAGAACAGCATACAACCAGAAGAATTACAGACGTGACGTGATTCACACGCATTCCAGTTCTTGACAATGTAAAGATTATATGGTATCATCATAAATCAAATCGTATTAATCATCAACAGTATCTACAGAACATTCCTCGGTCCTTATCTGTGGAATTACAACCCTAACACTTGATTCGTTAAAGCCAATTAAGACCCAACACGGAGTCACGCTGTTGCCAGGAAGTGCATCACAACGTTATCAAAACCTTCTAGACAGAATACACCATATTTTTGGTGTTAATACGTGTCATAACATAACATGGAGTTCAGATCATCTCTGTAATATTTTCTATGACAATATTTACACTTCATGTGTTAATCTGTGTTAAGTATTTATTTCCACAGTAAAATTCTAATCAACAATAAAAAGAAGATAATAAACAATGTACAACAGGTGTAAAAGGGCATATGAACAAATGTTATTACCAAAATATAAATCCGATAGATAATTTAACTGACTTAATCCTGCCGCTTAATTTGAGAAAATTATTTTAGCAATCAGAATTGAACTATACCATACGTGTTTTATCATAAAGTATATTTTCTTTTCTCAAAATAAAAGTATATATTTATTTTGACAACAAATATATCTGTTATACATAATGCTCATTTACGCTGACCAAGGTGCACATTAAACTAAATAAAACACGTTTGCTACTGTATTAAAAAAATATTTAAATGGGTAATGATTTACAGAGAATTTAGTTGTGGGAAGTATACTCTTTATTGTACTGAATCTTATTTTCAGCACGTTCAGAAATGATTTCGGACAAGGACATTTTGTTATTAGTATAATATATTATTATATATCTTCTGAAGGATATTAACATTAAATATTGTATGTGTAGATAGGTTAATTTGGACGTTATTGTGAGTATCTTTCAAAGGGAATTAAGACGGATTATGCGGAGAAAGAAGTAAAATGCTATGATAAAGAAAAGAAAAGGACGGAAAATTCGACAGGACAGAAAGAGCAGCAACACGTTGGAACTAAAAGGGACGAGATGAACAGGAAAGAAAGATATGAAAAACAATGAGATTTTAGATTGAAGGATATAAGCTTCAAATTGATTTTCTGTAAAAAATAATGAAACGGTAACGAAGGAAAACAAGTAGCAAGGACCGGGACGATAACAGAAACCGTCAAATTTCCACCAAGACAGATAAGCACAGTAGAAAATATATTTTACAAGGAAATTCAACACCAAGAAGTGAAATTGGTGATTTAGATAGACGTATTAGTGGCATACTGGATACATTGTAAAGAGGGTTAATGAATGAACATGACGTGAGCGAAGCTGAAACAGGAAAAAACAATGGAATGTGGTATTGACTTAGAAGAATGCAAATGCAAACTTTTACGCGGAATACTGGAGTAATAATGAATACCTTAGAAGGAGTAGACGACACTAGAATTATGTTAGAACCCACGTCGGTGAATATTTGGAATACATATTCTGAAAAAGCATAGTTTCTAGATTCTAAAAACAGTATTTTGAAGAAAATCCAACAATAAATAAAAGATACAGTGATTTAAAAATCAACATATCCGATCGGAATTCGCTCCGACCGCAGTAGATCGATCGATACCTATACGTTGTCGATAATTTCCGATCAGACTTCAACAGTCCGACCGGAGAAAAACAATCGATCTTTCACGAAAACTTCCTTTATATTTCAGAAAACATTGAGTGGTTGTTAAATTTTTATTACATGAACTTTATGATAAATCTAATGCAATGGAATTATTGAATTTGATCATGATAATGACGTTATTTGCCTTTATTTATTCGTGTTGTTAATTATAGTGTTATCGCGGGAAAAAGTAAAGCATCTACCGACACTGAAGTGACTTTATGTTTCAAGCGGAAAATATCATTTTTTGACTGAAACAGTAACCCATTCTCTTTTTACTTTTTAATGTATCCCTCTGTCTTTAATTACATCTTTCTCCACTCACTTCCTGATTTGATGCATATAAATTTATGTAACTAGAAATTGATAGCATTATGGTTGGACTGTGAATCAAAGGTTCTTGGAGATAAAGGGGCAAAGGACACTTCCATATCAATTCATGCAGACAGCATAGAAAACATTTCAAAAGATCATAATAAGGAAGAAAGACAATTCAGTACTCAATAGGTCGAAAATAATACAAGAGATCAAATGGCACACTAGAGAGGAAAAGTTCTCCCAATGTCAGAAAAACTATTACAACACAAGGTATCATGCTACTTCTGATGGAAATAAGAACTGCAAATGGTTTTGTCAGACAGGAGCATGTCTTTGCTGTTACAGTGACTAAAACGGTTGAAGAGGAAAACTTTTGTAAAGCTTCCGTTTGTCCCCTAGTTATATTTGGAAATTCTTGTGAAGATATCAGTTAGGTTATGTAATTTATACCAAGATAAAAGCTAAAACTACAGTAAGTGTCTATTATTCGTTTAATGGATAGCGTTGAACCGGATACTTTACAGGAACAAGAAGCAGAAAATATTTGAACTGAGAATGGGCAACGTATGCTTTCCATGTTATGCAAAAGCTAAGAGAAAGACACGACCTCAGACAATTCAGAGGCTGTAGAAAAAGGAACAATCAGATTCAACGAAGTCTTAAATAAACAAACAGATGGGGAAAATTTCAAAAAAGGAAACGAAATTGATTGATATTTAACATGACTAACGAAATTTCAGAAAGTGACCTACCATATTCAATAACATCCAAATATCAGTAAAAGATACACCTTACATAAATGAATCATGTAAGGAGACACAAACCACCGACTGACAGTGAAGTGTGAGAAATATCAGAAAATGATAAACATTGGAGCAATGATGACTCAGTGATAACTCAAGCAAGTTAATTCAATGATAAATGAAAAGGAAATGAATAAAACATGCCTGGACAATAGCATTGAAAAAACAAGACCTGATAGTAATATGGACTTTTCTTTTTATTCTTTTTTACTTTTCATCAAACGTAGTTCAAAGGTCAAGGTTAACTGCATAATGAAGAGGTAATCCACTCAAAGAACTTCCAAATATTGAAGCAATCCAATGACGTACATAAAAGTTATAGCAGATTAAAACCAGTAACTGGTGTTGCACGCAGCACATGAGTTCCCTACCCGGCAACTGTTATTAAAATATATTTTTCGTTTCCGTAAAATAACTCTTTTAGGAGTCAGGTATGATGATCAGATTTTGTTGATAGATACCTCATGGGAAAATCAAAAAGTGCAATGTCAAGGCCACTGTTACTAAAATAGTTTTTGTTTCCATTAAGTAACTTCCGTTATCAAGGGACATAACTATTCAACCTATATAGAATTGCAGTGCCTGTTTATATATAAATAGACAGGCACTGTATTTTATGTATATTCTTTAAACATGCATGGCTAAGTATAGGTTAGTTCATAGTTGCCTTTAACTACAAGACATAGTCACTCGGGCTCCGTCCTCGTGACTATATCGTGTAGTTAAAAGCAACTATGATCTTAGCTATTTAGCACATGACCTTCCACTAGCGACAAACCTTTACAAAAGTGTGAGTTATGTGGTTGCATACTCCACATTTACCGATTTTTACAAAAGTGTTGGACTACGCAATAAAGTCTACGGTGACTATGAACAAATACTAGCATCTGATTGGACGAGAGGAAAATGCCATTTGCTAAAAAAGAGAAAGACTTTTATGACGTCAATTTGTGTGATGTCATATTTTTGCTTCTATGGCAGGGCTGGAAAAAAAGGTAGTCTGATTGCCTTGGGCGACCATTGAAGGCCTGGTTCCGTGTCATTTGACGTATTTCTTGTTTAAACATCGACCTCACCAGGATGTTACATATATGTAAAAATCCAATTAAAATTCTGGTTAAAATCCAATCGCATTTTCTGATATTTTTGTTATTGAAATACTTTTTTCCCCTGATAAACATTAATTTTAACTCTTTGGCATTTTGTGAATTGCTACTTTCAGCAGATCCTGATAAATGATAGTACAACCTTACAGCTTTATTGTTCTAGATTAAAGTACACATACTGTATTTCGGGGGATAAAGCCAACCCAATCAAATATCACACAATAAAATCGGCATCAGGGATCAGGCGCAACAAATTGACAACAAAGCTGGACACAAAACGGGGAACCACACGAAAATAAATGAGTCCGGATTCCCATCTTCTTGATATGTATTAGTCTGTGACTGACCCAGAGTATTGTTCAGAGTTAACAAAGGTCAGTTTCATCCATTGTACAATTGCTGCCATTCACAAGATTCGGTTGTAGTTCTACGAGGAATTTCAAAATTGATTTCGTTTGAAATAAAGGTTGAACGTTAAGATTTTTTCTTCAAAACAACCTTTATCATGGGCATACAACCTTTATCATGGGCATACAACCTTTACCATGGCCATACACCTGTTTTAATCTCCGACATTGATTTCCGTAACCGTATTGTTAAATAACACAGTCCATTTCACACGTTGTATAAATAATAACGATATTGTTATTGTTAAAGATTCATAAAATTACAACAAACCCCAGCGTTAACCTTGATTAACACGTGCATCGGTGATGGGAATGTTATTTCACCGTGTGTGGTATACATCTGTGAACGTTCCAAATCCTCGCATCAGTCCGCATACTCTTTGGAACACTGTAGCTAAAGCAAATTAATATGTTGATAATTAAGAATTTTGAAAATGAAAATAAAATAAACATGCATGTATGTTGATGACCCGATGTACACGAAACATACCATTGATAACATTTTGCAACCCATCTATTGACTGTGTACGTTTTTCTTTAAATTTTAAAACAATCACCCCTTTCCTTTCAGGATAGGGATTTAATAACATAATTTAACACATTAAAAAAACATATGTTTTTATAATCATATGCATGGTAACTAAAGAAGATAGCAACAATTAAGTTTCATCTCAATAAATTAAAGGTCAGTGCACATCCAACGTGTGTAGAATGTATTATATATTACATCATATTATCAAATCTCCTCCGTCAGTCGGTCGGTGTGTCTGTATACGAATTTGTCCGTCCCTTTTCTTGGCTACCTTTAGTCGATTTTGAACTTTACAAGACTGTTAAGTACAAAGCTTAGTTAGGTATATCGTTAACACGTCATGACCGGCTTGATTTTGTATGAGTTCCACAATATCTTTCGGCTTCCATTGATTTGATATTGATTCAACTTCATAATATAAATAAGTACCAAGTCTAGTTGCGCATATCGTTGGCACGTCATGACCGGCTTGATTTTGTATGAGTTTGTTATATTTATTCAAGATATTTTATCCATACAATTTCTCAGCTACTATACGTCAGATTTTCATTCAACTTCACAACAATTATAAATACCGAGTATACTTGCTCATTTTTGCCTTCCAGCTTGCTTGCAATAGGTCGGTGGTTCAACCCGGATGCCTCCGTGCATCCGGGGTCTTCCTCCACCTGTAATTAGCTGGGCGTCGCTACATGACTGAAATACTGTCGAAGCGACGGTAAACTCAAATAGTCAAGTCAAGTCATTTTGTAGACATGTCATGTTTGCTTCATTTTTAATCATATTTCTTGAATATTTTATATTAATTCTTGCTACTGTTGGTCAGATTCTTATTTAACTTCACATCATTTATAAGTACCAACACTAGTTGCACATATCCTTGGTATGTAGTGATCAGCTTAATTTTGAGTTATTGCCTTTTTTATATTTATTGAATACTTTTTGTCTGCGATACATACTTTAGTGACTCAGAACTCGACCTTGTTATTTCTTTATATTTTTATTTTTATACTACGACCTTGTCAAGACTGTTTCAGACATGGTTAAAGTAACTGTCACAAAGCGTCACTTTGAAAATATTAGATAGTAATAGATGTTCTTTTTGTAGAACTTATAAAGAAACTATTGTTCATCTACTATGGGAGTGTCACTTTAGCCAGAGTATTATAAAAAAAAGATCACAGTAAAAGAATTAAATCCAAAAATAGCAAATATAGGGAAAGTAGATTTCTTATTTGGTATGTATGGTGGAAAATCTTTTAAAACCAACATATGATTTAGCTGTAGCTTATATTACACAACAATATACGCCAACACATTAAATTTAGAGGATAGGAACCGCTTTGATTCCCATTGGAAACAACTTCTAAGCAACACATTAGATAATGTTTAAATCTTAAACAGTATTTTCAACACGGTCATAATAAGGTACAGATGCTTTACTTTACTTATGTTGTATGGATATAAATAAGTATACCAATATAGATTTTTATTGCTTTATAATTCTATGTAGGAAAAGCAACTGGTTGTTTTTTCTTCTTCTTCCTTATCTTATGTTTGTATTACTTCTATTATATAATTTAAACTACCACTTTGTTAATAATTGACTCAAAGTTAAAAAATAAATATTGCATTAGGTAAAAAAAAAAAACTGTCACAAAGCGGTATCCTGGGGTATCCATCATCTTCAATGATAGTTCTTGTTATATTGGGGCCATATTGATACCAGTTGGATCAAAAGGTACACGTAAACTCTCTTTGCTTAGGAATGTAGAACAATTTGGAACTCGTCAGATACTAAAGTACATGAAATTGCTGCCAACAGGAAGTGCATATGGTGCGCTCAGGGATTAATGTGCATTTGTTTCAGATATGTTGAAATATCTGTCAGTGGTTGATTTGTTTCGTCAGAATCAATAAACGACAAATTCAGTATGATCCCTTGATCGAAGGCACCTTATGTTTAATATTAATAAAATAAATACTTCACTAACGTTCAAAACTTCACAGAAGCTATAGCTACTATCACCACTTCTTCTACTTTCTTGTACTCTACGAGTAAACTTAAATTATGTTATTGTTATATTTCAAGAAATACATATCAATATTATTTTTATTTACTCTAGGTCTTACTCTTCGTTATAAAGAAGTGATATCAAGTGTTGATATCTATTACGTAGATGGTGGGATGACTTTACTTTAGAATTACGCAATCAATAGCGCGAAAAATAACAATAATAAAATCTTAAAACCTACAAAAATACATGTATCTATGAACAAATTAAAGAAGATAAATAAGATTACAAGGTGGATGAGTAACGAAATGAAACGTGGACCTCTGATATTAACTTAAATCGATAATGAATTCAAAAGTGTATCGAGATATTTGTATTTTTTATAAACAAGTCGCATATACATGTACAAATGTATACGAATGTAATACCCAGCCACACACAAGCTATTGTAACAGGTCACAAGCGGTTCTTTTTTGCTAACGTTTCTAACTTTATAATAGTTTAATATGTTGCAATTGACAATTATCAAGCTACGCCGAATATCTTTTTTCTTAGATGTTTCTTGTTTTCAATGGAAACATTGGCCGTCGCTGCAACAGTATTTAAATCATAAAGCAACAGATGGCGGAAGAATCCGAGTACAAAGAGGTACCTGGGTGGACTAACGACCTATAATAGCATCTAGAAGGTTACTCAAATGGAAAACCGAGTGAATCTGCCGGAGGTGAGTACCGATGCTAATTAACCAGCCACTATAATCATTCCGCCACGGAGGTCATATTTTTGTTTTAAATCTTTGTTATTAAATATAACTTACAATTGTGTTTGGCCGATTTACGTGACAGAGAGAATAGAACTCTGCTGCGAGACACTTTTGTCTTTAAATGGTACTGGTATACCCTCCATGTTCTTGCTTGTCTTCGTGCTCATTACACAAGGGCTGTTCCAGAACTGGCTGGCTAAAACAGTGTCAGGGTAATGTGAATGGGTGTGGTATCATGTCTATGGTGTGATACCGCAATAAGGTATATCTGCTTCATGCATACATAAGTCCACTGAAATATCAACGGGCGAGATAAACCTAAGCAAGTAATTCATTCTGTTTGCCTATTTTGGAGAAGTCCTGTATTGGAGAGCAAGTCTAATGTGTAATGAGATATCTCAGAAGCCTCTGGGGAAACTGACAATAAAGTCGAAACAGTCGTAATGGCTCAACAGTGGACACTGCATTAACTTATTAACATCTTATAAGTTAGGCCTATGCAGAAATAAAAAACAAAATGTTTGCCGATAATACTTGTTACATGTATACAACATGGACTGGTGCCAAGATCGGTATTTAATACGCTGTACAAAAATTGTCAGTTATGCATCATAGATAACATTAATTGTTGTCATTGTAATCAGTTTCAGACAACATACGGTTTCGATGGTAATAGTCTCAGTAATATATTGAAATAATAATATCTGTAAAACCGGTCCCGGCGATCGAATGTCTGCCTCGGTTACGTAACCGGACGACGTGGATTCGATCCACAACAACATCGTTAGACATTATACTGGTCTATCTCCCTTGTCATTGGCGCCCAGGACAAATGAGTATTTCCATGAATATTTTTTCCTTTAGTCGGAATAATGTGACTGGATGTGATATACCACCTGTATGAGGCAGCAATATATATTTATCACATAAAAAAATAATCTCCCAAAATACTGTCCGTGGGACATCGCACTGTATCTGCAGAACAAGAAGTTGATTTCAACTGCGTTTGTGGTTCGAAAAACAAAATACAATCAGAAGTATCGACATTACGTGTGCATCAGTATTTTATTACCTTTGAAACATTCCTTGTCATTGTGTTTTACTCTTTGATTAGCGTATCTACATAATTAACAACTTTATCACCTTCTTAGTTCGATATCTTGCAATTAAGGCTGACTTAACACAATACCATGCAGCTGCAACACAATGCATCACAAGGAGTCTCATTAGACGTTCTATCTAAGATGTTAAACATATTCAAACTTCAAACGGGACTGAAGTCTTCTCTGATTTTTTGTTGTTGACCGTACTCGCACCTCGATTGTAAATCTGCCCTGGCGCCAGTTTAGAAGGTGATTTCTGGAAGTGAGTAATTACTTGTATCACGCATTCCATGCTATTTTAGTTTTCATTGTCGTACTTAAAATCAGGACGTATTGCTAGAGCGTCCATCCACTTTTATCTTACTGCAAACATCTTCCCTAATGAAGCTTCAAGTGGAAAAGTCCAGTAACTCGAGTGTAAAGAAGTGCGTGATACATCCGGAGAAATGAATGTATGTATGTTTTAGATTAATATCTGTTTTCTTACCAAAATTGACAGTTTTATGAGGCATTAACTTCATCGCGAACACATAAAGTTATAATTGGAGGATTATTAACGTTGTAAATCATGATCTCAGTTTTAGTATTCTACGAATTAGACATAAGACTTCTATAGCTTTGCTTTCGGGAATGTTGACTCTATTTAAATTATTTATATAAACATGCACTTCTCTCTCCTTTTAAACATACATTTTTCCCAGTCAATGGTCTCTCACTCAATACTCACTCACTCTTAACATACATTTCCCTAAAAATCACTCAATATTATTTTTGACAAGACTCATTATTAGAGTGTATGGTTTACTATACTTTGCTGACATTTCTGTTTGTTCCATCGTCATCATACGTCTTCCCATGACTTACATTACTTAAGGAAGACAGATTCATGATATGCTATAGTGTCTCGCTAGAGACATTCCCCATGGTCTTGACACTGGGCCAATAAATCACGGAACTTCCATTTGACACAGAGGTCTGAGGCAAGGACTAGACACAAGAAACGAGTATTCATTTTACGATGTTAACAAGCGCCTGTAGAGTTTCGATATTTGTTTTATAATGTATTCTATCGGTAAATGGAACAGTAAACTTGATACTTTTGAACTATGGCATTCCTATGTAGAATATCTAAATACTTTATACGATGAATATACGAATACCGTAAATTACATACATTTGTTTTCTCTATGAATATTGCATACTGTCTACATTCATTTGATAAAATAACGTATGCATTATGCTATTTCAATATTTTAATTTAACCACCTCAAAAGATATTGAAATTGAAGGAATGTTGCAGTAAACATATATCATTTACAACATCTGCTAACACTTAGATGTGCATGCAGTATACGCACGTTTGCCTGAAGACTTTGGACATTGATTCTCTCTTAATACCGCTACAAATGCCCCAGTGTCATAATTCGTGCATCATTTTGTCTGGAAGTAAACTTGTGCGCAGATATTGAAACAGTTTTAGGAAGGTGAACCATTGAAATGTGTGTGGTTTGTAGGGTGTAGAACAAGATGGACTTTGGTTTATAGTTCGTAACAAAAGGTTCCATTAAAAGCTGCAAGTTGCAAACAAGTTCTAACCTCTTGGCCAACGGGGAACATTACAAAAGAAATCAGTTCAGAAGCTACAGACATAGTTCTCTTTAGGTTTTAAAAGTAGTCTAGTCGACGACTTCATTATAAGTCTGACAGAAAAATAAATGTTTTTTTTTTCTTATTTACATATACTTCAGTGTACATTAGCGTGTTAAGTTTCATACTCTCTATACATGCCTCAGCTCTTGATTGGTCTGAATTGTCCCTGCCTCTTTCACCTTGTTCTGCTTAGCTCAATATTTTATTGATACCATACGTTATATAATCGACAGACAAAGTGGAAGTGATTAAACCGTATAGTGCGGTTATCCTGTTGAAACTAGATGTGGGTGTTCCTCGGAACACTTGTGTCGCCTGCATTTTAGCATGTTTGATGAAAGAATTGACTAGAAAATCGATCTTTTGACAAATTATTGATAAAGCATAATCTATTTTGTGAGGTACAAAATAACACCAAATCACACACACACACACACACACACACACACACATATATATATATATATATATTTATTTTTTTTTTTTGGGGGGGGGGGGAATAAAATATTCAAACAGTGCAATATGTAATAATTTTCCCGAGCACTTTCGACTATACAGTCTTCATCAGAGGAGTGTCAGAATGACTATGAGTTCAAAACATTAACTGTAAGAAAAATTATGACGTCATTAAGCACTTATGACGTTAATTATATATATGTTGCAAGTTTGTAGTCATCATTATCATTATTGAGTTATCATTCTTGTGTACTGCACTCAGACCAATGAGATCTATCTACTATAAATGTTTAAGGCAACACTTCAAATACTTTACAAGTTATGCACCACACAAGAATTAAATCCAAAAAAATAAACAAAGGGAAATAACTCCAAAAATACAACAGTTATCATTCTTGCACAATGCACTCCATGAGATCTTTCCACCTGTGAGGTTTCAAAGTAATACCTCAAATACTTTTCGTGTTATGCTCCAGACAAAAATGAAGTCTGAGTATCAACAAAGGGCAATAACTCAAGGAAAAAGAGAAACAGAGTTATCATTCATGTGCACTGCACTCAGACCATTGAGATCTATGAAGTTTCAAGTCAACACCTCAAATACGTTTCGAGTTATGCCCCAGACAAAAATTAAGTCTGAAAATCAACAAAGGGAAATAACTCAGAAAATAAAACAGAGTTATCATTCTTATGCACTGCACTACAAATCCATGAGATCTTTCCATCTATGAAGTTTCAAAGCAATATCTCAAATACTTTTTATGTTATGCTCCTGACAAAAATAAAGACTGAGAATCAACAAAGGACAATAACTCAGGAGAAAAGAAAGTGAGAGTTATCATTTATGTGAACTGCACTCCTCTTCAATGAGATCTATCTATCTATAAAGTTTTAAGTCAGCACCTCAAATACTTTTTGAGTTATGCCCTGGACAAAAATTAAGACTGAAAATCAACAAAGGGCAATAACTCAGAAAATATGAAAGTCATGGTTATCATTCTTGTGCACTGCACTCCACCTCAATGTGATCTATCCATGTTTTAAGTTTCAAGGTGATACCTCAAATACTTTTTGAGTTATGGTCCAGACAAAAATAAAATCTCAGAATCAACAAAGGGTAATAACTCAGAAAATACGAAAGTCAGAGTTATCATTCTTGTGCACTGCACTCCACCTCAATGTGATCTATCCATGTTTTAAGTTTCAAGGTGATACCTCAAATACTTTTCGAGTTATGCTCCGGACAAGAAAGTGTGACGCCGACGACGCCGACGACACCGACGACGACGCCGACGACGACGACGACGGACAAAGTGATCCCTATGTGTCTGCCATGCTATGCAGGCGACACAAAAAATGACTTTAAGTAGTATTTGAAGATAGGCTAACAGAGAATTTTATTCAAATTCTTTAACATGTTTTTTTTTTTTCTGGTTGATGGTAATAAACCGTCGCTGTAACAATATTTTAGTCATACAGAGACGTCCAGCTAATTACTGGTAGAGGAAGACCCTGGGTGCACAGGGGCATCCGGGTAGAATCACCGACCTACCGCAATGTAGATGAATGCAGTCTTTACATAGTCGTACATTATGGACCATTTTTCCAGAGAATCGGCAATACCCGGTACAATTTGTTGATTTTGATTGATCAATCAGTGACTGTGGGAAACTATCAACTGTATGCGTATTTGCTTTGAACAAAGTGTGAAAATTTACACCAGCATGTAGAATGAGCTACTCGGCCGCTTAGACATCTTTCTCTCCTATTGTGAAGATTGATACGGTTACTTCACTCTAATATACCGAACGATTCTGTAGCCGCCAATTTGATTGACTTATACAAGGTCAATCTGAGACGACCCTCTATACGGTGTGGTCAGATCAAGTTAGCATACTGAATCTGAATTTAATGAGATTGGAAGTATGTGGGTGACATAAATGTTAATATACCCTAGAATTTCATAGTCAAGTTCTTGTTTAAAGTGCTGTACTTAATACTTCATTTCGATCAACAACAGTTATGAATAGTAATAACTCATTATAATTGCAAGCAAAGAACAAACGCAGCATGTTGCATTTTATGCTCGACGTATAAGGTGTAATATGTACTGGTATACAAATATAAATATAACCATTATGAAGTGACAATCACCAATGTGATAAAGTCATTCAATCCTTTAATTTAAGAACTGAGTGCTATAAGCTGGTAGTACCAGTGAAGCTTGCATGGTAAGTCAGTATTTATTTCTCTAAAATTCCCTCTGAAAATGTCAGCATAATTTTATTTTAAAACACTTCAGTCGATCCTCCATATATGTGTCAAGCTGCAATATTTCAAGAAGAGGTTGTCTCCTTGGTGAGAATTCAACGAAAATTTATTTCGAATTTGATTTCTGTTTATACCAATGTCTGACTTAGACATAAACCTTAATCAAAAGATTTTAATCAAGCAGTTATATTACATGGAATAATGCACATGCGGATCGGATAACAATGTCACTGTTACTGACAATGATCATGAAAAAGAACATACAACAACATACAACAACAACAAAAAGTTTGGGCTTTAAGTAAAAATAATGCATGCATCGGACTGTAAACTTTTTCCATAATCAAAATATACAGTCGTCTCAAATTTGGGATACATTTGAAAATGTCAAATGACGCTGCTAAATATTGCCCATTTAAAGCTCGATGAGCTCACTAAAGGCTGATGAGCCCTTATGGCTTCCAATGGATTACAAATGTATATGTAGTTCATTTATAAGCTATGGAAATGAGTTCACATGCATTCGAATTATTATCTATACGCGCGATTTCGTCGTGCTGAACAAAAAAAAATGGAAGTAAACAAAATAAAAAAATCGATAATCTAAAACCATAATTCTTTATTGACTTACAAACTGAGAAACATATTTGTATCTATGATGATTCGGATGAGCATTGAAGAGCGTGGTCGCGCTATTAGCAGATTGCAGGCCACTTAGTCATTGAGACAGACTGAAAAACTAATAAAAGCGAATCAAGGATAGATAATCTGTACTTTTGGAAAAAAGTGGATGAAGAAACTGAAGACATAAACTCAAACGAAATATTAGATACACGTCTTTTTAGCGATATAAATCAGCAATAAAATCAGAAATATCACTAAACAAAATTAAAATTGCAGTCAAACATTTTAAAGATAATAAAGCATGTGGCTTTTAAACGAACATATCAAGGCGTCTTTCCCTATAATGAACTAAATATTTTTTTTATATTTTTTCAATATAATTCTATAAACCAAATTAATTCAAAACCATTGAACATTTGTCAAATCTGTACAAATAAAGGGGCTCCTAATGACACATCGACTTACAGACCAATTATTATTTTGAATTGCCTAATGAAACATTTTCCTGCGGTTTCAGCTAATTGATTTCAGAAGTTTGCATCCAAACGAAATTTAGTCCATTCTGGATTACGGCAAAATCTTGCGTTTCAGCTAATGCTACATTAACACTATGATTCCGGCGGCCACGGTAAACAGATTAAACAAAAGAAAGTATGTAACTTAAATGTAAATGTATCACATCAAATACTCAAGTTCACGCTTCGATCGACATTCATAATCAAATGCCTTTAACAATACAATGTTATTCCAAACTTAAAAGTGCGATAATAAAAAACCGTTTTGACCGACCAGCAAGAATGCCGAGAAACTGCAAAGATGTCAAACACTTACTTTATGGATCTACCATTTAGAGTAAAAAATAAATACATATCTGATATGTACATAAATTTCCTCGTCAAATGTACTCACATTAACTTAGATGTAGAAGTAGCGAACCAACCTTAAACACTTTAAGATACACTTTGTCGTAGTCTTGAGCATAACACATTTCACAACAATGGAACATATATGGCATCAGTAAATCTTAACAACAAAAAAATTGATTACTTAAACTTAACTTCAGATACAAAATTTGCATTACACGCAATTTATGCAAGACCAACTTCAACAATGACACGTTAACAATAAAAAAATGAGCAATTACCTCTACTATTTAACCTTAGGAATGTATAACCAATATCATTATAACCAACTTCTTCAGTTGAAACATCTTTAATGTCGTATAATGGCCGTATTCAAGACAAGTAGCCTTCATCCAGTTTACACTTTATTTAGCATGAGGCCATGGCCCACTCAGACTGAGCGCTGCCATTTAACGTACCTAGCCCATGGAGGATCTGTGTCCGACTCTAACCAGATCTGTCTAGGTATCCCACGAGATCTCCCTAGGTATTCCACAAGATCTCTCTAGGTATCCCACAAGATCTCTCTGCAGGATAGACCCTTGACCGGTCAGCTTATATATTGGCTGGTTACTAGCCAGCCAGACAGTAACCATGTGTATTAAATAATAACAAATATTTGTATTAACGACAGTCACAACTGAGACAGACGTTGCATAACTAATGCAACGGTCCTGTTATAATCACTTATGGTATATAAGGTTAGTAACGGTGACACAATCGGACTCAATACAACAATAGCGTCTAGCCAGGGTCCGATAACATTACATTAAGGTGCTTAAAATTTGACATGTTAAATAATAGCAGTCCATATAAGTAAACTGTTTCTTTGAGCAATACAAAGTAAATTGCCTTACAATACCAAAAAAAAAGAAAAAAAAAAAAGATAAGAGTTAAACAACCAATTTCACAGTTTAACGACGTTATGATAGTTGTTTCTTTGGTCACAGTTGATCGTATGCTCGGTGCGTTTTGCTTCTCCTCCAAATAGGGACGCTTCTAGTGTCTTACATTGGCCTCTTCTCTGAACCTTTGTCGTCTTTTCTCGTCAGCTATCTCCTCCATCGATCGAGACAACGATCTAAGACTATCAGCCACTCCATCAAGCGTCTGGCTGATATGGCGTGTCATTCTGTTGTTCACTACCATTGACGAGGCAATCCTAGTATGGGCCAACTCCAAGGTCTTGTTTTGGTGATCCATGGTCGTCATTATGGGAGCATATCGCATGGCGGGCGGCTCTCCTCTGGAAGTGGTCTGGCAGCTTGCCTCTTTGGGTGCAGGCCTGGCTTCTTTGTCCTCGTCCCCGACGAGTGGGGAGAACGCCATGGGTGTTCCAGTCCCCAAAATCTACGGCAGCACATCCTACACTTGAACTGACGGCAAGCTAACTAGAGTGTTTGAAGAGTTCAGATCACGCCTTGGCAGGGGAGGGCTCATCAGGGACAGATGATTTCCTGGTGCCCTGATGGAGAATGGCACATACGCCGGCACTGGAAGGGATGCAAAGGGCTGATACCCTACTGATGGGATCAAACCTGTCGCTTGCAAAGGGCCACATACTCCGCACCTGGTGATGACAAGGACGTTGTCGACAGGCAAGGCTCGCATCGGATCATTAGTCTGTACCGTATTCGGCACTGTGGTACTTAACGGTTTGGGAGCGGTAAGTGGCTGCTGTTCCGCTGAGGTGGACTTGTAGGCAGCAAGGCCGTAATTGCGTCCGGCGTCACTGTGACAGTCACCTGGTCCTGGTTGGCAAACTTGATCGGTGCCGACTCCTCGAATGGATCGGCTGGCCTCGAAATTTGATCCTCGATGTGGTCCCCCAACAGTGATTGACGGTAGTGAATGCCCTCAAAGATCTGCTGTGGTGTAGGCTTGGACACCAGATACTGCCTCACGGAAGATCTGTCCCCAAGTGCATCCG
>CM037778.1:31005947-31055947 GCA_021229015.1 Solen grandis
CCATTATAAGATACCGTCTGTACCCAGTCAGGTGCTTTTCGAGCTGGTCTCTTGTCATGCTCCGGATCATATAGAGACTACAGCAAAAGGCAGCCTCGTCCAAGCTTAGGTAATGTTTCAACACATGATCCATCATACGGTATCTCTTCACGACGTAGGGCAGCTTGCGAGTGCTACAGTGTAGGCAGGCGTACAACCGTCCTCTTCTCACCACTTTGCTGCTGGGTTCAAATGTTGCGGTCTGCAAAAACATATAAGACATGAAAATATAATGGATTGATATGATTGCTTGTAGCCCAGTTGCCATTGCGCGCGGGATACGCCATCTATCGGTTGATCTTCTGTCGCAAAAGTAATTTAAACTCTGGCTCTTTCCTTACAGGGGTTGCATTATAAACTGTTTACTTGAAATTGTTTGCAATAGATGATTTACTGTGCTACTTGTACATTTAATAAATTGATCATATATATTAATGAACTAATCTAGGACATGAGGCCATCTGTTCCTGTCTTGGCGGTCTTCTGTCTTATTGGCTACTTCTTATTTTTTCAGTTTGCGTTCATGGTAGTTATGTATATAGGCTCGTACATCATAACGGCCTTTACTTCGAATAGCGCTTACCCCCATGTACTGTGCTACTCTATGTGCCTTCAGCATTCGATCCCTAATCTTTTGAACATGAACAACTTCGGACACTGGCCCCTTGCTCATTGCATATTCATGGATCAAATCAGCAGGCATACTGACCTCTCTCCCAAGACACATTAGGTTGGGCGTTAGTTTTGTTGTCTCATTTGGAGAGGTCCTTTAAGCCCCGGCTAGACAACCTAGATAGCAATCCCAGTCAATCTGTTCAACTGTGTAAGCCTTTATTATTTTATTATGCTTCTGTTAAACCTATTACATAAGCCATTCGCTTTTGGGTTTCTTGGTGTAGTTCCAAGTCTTTCGGATTTCAAAAAATATACATAGCTCTTTAAACAGTTTGCCTTCAAAAGTCATTCCCAAGTCTGTGTATTTACAGAGGACAATCCCGTCGTGCAACAAACACATTTGCTATATTGATAGCACAATTGTCTGCGTGCTGCGAGGAGGCTGGAAGCACCTCGACATATTTTTTAAAACGGTCTATAAGTACCATGATGTAACGGATCCCATTGGCAGTTAAGAGAAGTGGGCCCAGATAGTTAATAGCCAATGTGTCCCAGGGTGCGCCACTTGGCAAGCGACCCAATGAAGCCTTCGGCTTTTTAATGGGTTCTGAGTTGGATATAAATACGTCACATGCACGCACATGGAGCCTTACATCTTCCCTCAGCTGAAACCAGTAGTAATTCTTCAGTAACTTGTGCTTCGTCTTCTTGGTATCCATTTGACCTGCCAATATGTTGTCAAGTGCAAGTTTCAGGAGGTCACCCTTCCTGTCTTTGGTATTATCAGCTGGCAGTACACGTCTGTCCCATTCTGTTTGTTAAGGGTCTTGCACATTACTCCATCTTGTAGGAACAAGGAATCCCATAACAACTAATAATGCCTTGCTGCACTCTCTAATTCTATCTGGACAAGTTCGGGTTTTCTGTTGGCCTTTAACGCCTTATACACTACATTTATATCTGGGTCTGATTCTTGGCATGCTGACAGCTTCTCTGCCGTAATCACCTCAAGCCATGGTTTAGCCTTAACGGCAGAATCACCAGCAATTATCCTGACTGGTGTACTTACGTTTTTATCAGGAGTTGTGACCGCACTAGTAGTATATACGATGGGGGTTTTGGCTCACTTTTGCACCGAATGACCTTTGCGATCTTTTTCCAAGCGTTTTCCTGCAAATAGAGCCCTCTATACTTTTTTCGACTTGTGTACCCCGCTGTAGTACAGCCATGCCAAGTAGGTACACTAGCAAGGACCAACCAGATAGGGACAACCAGTCAGGTAGGTAGCCAGCCAGGACGCACGCCCCCTTGTACACATGCAGTAGTTACATACAGGCACAATGGACACAGTGTAGTGCGCCTGCATTTTTAGCATTTGCCAAGCATTTTTAAGCATTTGCCAAGCATTGCCAAGCATTTTTCTTGCAACCCCGTTCTAGCCCCCCATATTCCATGTAAAATGGGTCACGACAGGGTGGCTCCTGTTTTTACGGCGGCTTTGGTTTCCAGGGTCCAGGCCAATACCGCGGCGAAAGAAACGCAGGCCCAATTCCAGGCTGTTGTTGTATCTTCTTCTTGCTTTTTGGCAGCCAGCTCTTCTTGTCGCTCGACAGCAACCTGCAGCTCGTCGAGAAAGGCGCCTTCGTCGGCCGCCTGTTTGAGTTTGTCTTTTGTCTGTTTGTCCTTGGTCTGTTCGACAATCAGATCGCCTTTAAAAGATTGGTCATTGCGGATTCGCGCTCCTGCCAACATATTTGAAACTTGTTCTAACGTGGATTCTATCTGCCCTAGCCGATCGTATAAGTCTTCTACAGAGGGGCCCCGGAACAATATTGGAGGCGAAGCCTACTATAGCGGAGAAGGCAGCACGGAGTGCCTAGGCACAATAGCAGAGTCTTTGGGCAAAATAGCAGGCGGCACAATAGCAGACGTATAGGGCACAATAGCAGAGTTTGCAGGCACAGCGGGCACAATAGCAGGGGCACAATAGCAGAGTTTGCAGGCGCAACGGGCACAATAGCAGGCGTTTCGGGGTCTCTCCATATTTTATATACTCTCGAACTCCCGATACCAAGCCGCTTTTTCGCCTCTTCTATCGCATATGGCTTGCCTCGAAGGGCGCGGATTTCTTGGATTTGGTTTTGCGATAAATCTCGTTTCATTTTTCTATATATTCTCCTTTTCTCTAAAGGGAAGCCGGGAAGAACTCGGGCAGAGCCCCGGAAACCTGGGAAGAACTCGGGCAGAGCCCCGGAAACCTGGGAAGAACTCGGGAAGAGCCTCTGAAACCCGGGAAGAACTCGGGAGACCCGGGAGGAACTCGGGAAGAGCCTCGGAAACCAGGAAGAACTCGGGGAGAACTCGGTAACCCGGGAAGAACTCGGGAAGAGCTTCGGAAACCCGGGAAGAACTCGGAAACCCGGGATGAGCCTAGATTCCGCCTAAGATCTCATCTATATAGGAATCCACTGCAGACGTCTCACCTATGTGGCCATAGGCTGGGCCAGTGTATCCACGCCATCTTCAGAAATCCAACGCTTGGAGTCGAATGGGGATAGTGAAATCTTTTCCAAATGTTGTCCATATATTTGGTGCTTCTCCGATCAAAGGACATCCATACCGTGGCGAAATGTCTTCTTTCCGAAAAGGGGCCTCTTTGTACTGCTCGTGTGGGATTTCCTTTTCACGACATTCCTTTTTACGCCTTTGGCCTTCTTGATGTTTTTTCCACTGTCTTCTAGTATGGAGTACATACATCTTGGGACGCAGGCCGACGTATTCGGAGATAGACCGCCCAGCACATTCGTCTTTCATTTTACCTAGCACTTTTTTATTCGCCGTACTGTATGGGGGTTGTTTTTCGGGAAGTCGGACGTGTCATACAGATCTACATGCTCCACCATGTCCCTGTAGACATCCTCCGTTTGTATATAGAGTAGCAAGCTGTCAGTGTCGGTGTATAGGAGTTGACAACGGTCGCCATACCACGCGGCGAGATGGTTGTAGTAGAAGTCGTACATAATATGTTTCGAGAGGTCAAGAACGCTCATTCCCACATATACTGGACGGTTAAGCAGTAGGCGGCTTTTGCGGACCTGGATTGCTGCAAGGATGTCGTTGAATATATTTGCTCTGGCAAAGGATGGGCTGGCAATGAGCCGTCGGAGCTTGTCCTCCTCGTGTGATCGTACTAGTTTCAAATCCATCCTCTTGCGCAGGTTATCGAATTTAAAGTTAACCGAAATACTATCGAATTCTTCATCAGTTAACCCCCTTGCCGGCGTAGTACTTTGTTGGGCCGGCCTCCGTGGGGCGGGCCTACGTGGGGTCGGTGTGGGCCGCTCTTGTGTAAGCGCAGCAAGGCCATTTGCATACGTTTTGGGGGTTTTCAACCCTTCTCTAAGCAGATTGTTTAGTTGCTGTACTGCACGATCCATGATACTCGAAAGAAGATACTATGGTTCTTTCTAAGTGAAAATTCGCCTGAAGTCCCAGGCGTTACTATATTTCTGGTTTTTATCTAAATGAAAAATCGATTGCGGGCGTAGTTTAGGAATGCAACCCTATAGAGTTTTTCCCCCCACAATCATTACACGAGAATAGTTGCGTTTGGCCTTGCTTGTTTTTTTCCCTCTTAAGAACCTTCTTCACATCATCACATCCACAGGCCTTGTTGCAAAGCCATTTTTTCAGATTTTGTTCCCTTCCCACACTTCCTACAAGGGTGTGGTTCTTTCCCAAGATTTGCTATATGTTTGTGTATACCACTGCACTGTCGGTACTATCAGAGAGTAACTATCCCATATGCCAAAATAATGCCATCAGCTCAGCCCGCCTACGGCACTTCTTGCAAGGTCCGCACTTTAGCGATTTATTCGTGTCAACATTATCGCAGTCACACTCCCGTGGATGGGTGCTGCATTCCCAGTGTCAAATGGGTGTTCTGTGAAGTTGGTTAGGCCAATGTCCCATTCACTCTTTGAAAAGGCATTGCTGTATTTATTACGCAGAACTACAACTGCACCTTTCTCTTCATGGCTCTTCCCCGCTGTCGGTTTTTCAAAAAGACCCTGCAAGTGATCCGATACAGTCACAAAATCGTAATTTACTTTCCTTACAAATGTGGTCACTACATCTTTCTTTAGTGTTCCCACTCTTCTTACACTACACATGTTTTCCTCCTCACTCTCATTCTCCCTGTCAGCTAGGACACTTACAATCCTCTCAATCTGCTCTGTTTTGTCTGTATGGGCATCCTGCCGCAGCACAACATCAAACACAAAAGGATTAAGTATGCTAACTTTACAAGTCGGTCCCCCGTTACTGTCTACCAACGTTGAAGCCATTGCCAGCTGGTAGTTCTCAGTGAGGTTTTCATTTGCTTCGAAAAGGTACTCGGCTGCCCTCTCACAGTCATCCATTTCATCCATTTCTACATACACATCGACTGTCGCCTCAGCCTTACCCTGCACACATACGCCATCTGCAACTGTTACTCGTCTTGACCTTGTAGTCTTACCGACTTGGAGACAAGGGGTCTCGATACCCTTTAGAACTATCAACCCCTTGCTCAATAGCAAGCCCGCTGCTACCTTACCACCATCCACCAATTTTCCCAACCGTAGAAGAGCCTCGTCCTCTATATCAGTAACCACCAGTTCATGCACTCTACAATACATCCCTACAGCGACCCTGAACTCTGCTTTGCCTAGCTCCTTAACTGGTGACCCGTTTGCACCTCGCAGACTGCAGGATTTCTTAAACGTTGGCCTCCTGCTTCTGTTTATCTTCTTACACACTTTTGTCGTCAACACTGACCTTGCCGCACCTGTGTCTGCAGTTACTAACAACTTGTCCCCCTCTATTTCCCCTTGCACATAATATCCGTCACAAAGTCCTTTATTTTCCTTGAACACTTGTCCAGTCTCATCAACATTGATTTCCTCTATGTGTCATCTTTCCTCTAACTGGACCGGCTCTTGGCCACTGGAGTGGGTTCCTGGAAGTTTAAAGTTTGATTCTCTTGCTCTAAAAAGTATGCCTTGTTTCTCAGGCCTTGGTTTCTGGAGCCTGAAAAACACTTTTTCTGTCGCTTTCAGCAGGTGTGTGGCCTTGCATTTCATAATAATCTTGGGGAACATAAATGCCATTGAAAAGGTTTAATTGAAGTTTCTTAAACTTATTCTTGAAATTGAAAACACACCACCAAAGTCGAAGATTTATGGAAAGACCGGTGTAAACCCCCTAGTTATATTTTTGGTAACATTAAGTAATACCAAGTTCAAGTATTTATTCATAATTATATGGCCTCTGGCCCAAAATACAATATACAAATATCGAGACAATATAACAACTATGTTGTGTCCCTATGCTCATTCACTCTCAAGAAATCACACGTTCACACTCATTCAGCAAATGATATATATAAGTACAAAGTTTGAATAATACTGATTGATCGTTGGTTTGGAGCAAATTATATAGGTTAACTTCAGAACTTCTACCGTAATACCAATTAAACAAATATTGGTTGCGTATATCTTCATATTTAGGACAATTGAAAAACACATGGTATTCGTTTTCAATAACATTATTATTAAAATTTATTTGACAATATATGCAAATTCTATCATGACGTTCTAAACCTCTTTGTCGTCCTGTTTCTATGTGAAGTTTATGAGATGAGCACCTAAATTTTGCAAATGCTTTTCGTAATTTATAAGAAATGTCTAAACAAATATATTTTTCAGGAGAAAGCAGAGATTTGAAACATTTATAGAAATCACAACGACTCGACTCAGTAACTGTACTATGCCAATCCTGTTTACTACAATCAATCACTCTCTGTCTAAAGTTAAATATAAATAAGTTTATGTTTCCAACATCTTGAGAAATCCAAACAAAACCAAAACCATACTTGAAAAGAAGATGTTTTACATTTGAAGCCCAAGTTTTCCTATCATTATCATCCAAGTTTTTTAGCATCTTATAACATTGTTTAGGATAGCGTTTCTGTTCCATATGTAAAAGTGTGCACCAATATTTAACACAATTTGTATAATACGTTACATATAAAGGCATTCTCCCACATTCTCCAAGTGCGATACAATTATTTACAGAAGCATTTACACCCAGGAATCTTTTACAATATTCAATTTGAATTGATTCTAATATTTCTGAATATTCATATCCCCAAATATGCGATGCATAACAAAGTATTGGTTTTACAATGGAATCAAATAATTTGAAGGCTTCATAATGCGAAAAATACCCAAAAGACTTCTGATATTGATATATACTAAAAATAGCCTTTTTCGCTTGAGATGCAAGCTTTGTTTTTGCAGCAGTCCATGTCAAAGTTCGTGCGAAAATCAATCCTAAATATTTATAAATTGATGTGACTTTTACCCTAACATTATTGTAAGTCCATTTTTCATATTGTCTAAGTCCCCCTCCATTACGGAAAACAATAATTTCGGTCTTGTCTAAATTGACTTCCATACCCGTGGTATCGCAAAATAACTTGATGACATTAAGTTGTTGTTGTAGTTTAAGTACAGTTTCAGCACAATTTGCTACGTCATCAGCAAACATTAAACAGTGAATATCTTGTATATCATTACTAATAAATATTCCCGACCCACATTTTTCTTTAATCAGTATGCTTAAATCATTGATAAAAAGAGAAAAAAGTGTCGCACTACATATGTCTCCTTGTCTTGTTCCAATATTACATTCAAAGAAATCTGTTAACCCGTTACCAGTTCTAACACATGAGTATAAATTAGAGTACATACAATTTAACATTCTATAAAATTTCCCGTTTATTCCTCGGTTCGATAAACTTCTAAATAAAGCTCCGTGATTCACCTTATCAAACGCTTTACGAAAGTCAACATATAAACAATAAAATCGTCCACCGGGGCGTGAGAGGTATTTTTGCGCCATAGCTTGAAGCGTGAATATATTATCTAATGTTGAGTAACCAGCACGAAATCCCGCCTGTGACTCATCAAGTATATTATTTTCTTCAATCCATAAAGTCAATCTATTATTTATAATATTGGAAAATATCTTGTACATGGTGTTTATTAATGATATACCCCTATAATTTCCTGGGTTATTTTTTGAACCTGATTTATGAATTGGACATATAATACTTTTACCCAAGATAGTGGGAACTGTCCTTTATCAAATATAGAATTAAACAAGATTACTAGTACCGGTACAATATCACTAATAGTATTTTTATAGAATTCTGCTCCTATCCCATCTATGCCTGGTGATTTGTTAATTCTAAGCTTATGAATACTAGAATTAATTTCGGCCTCTGTAATGCGATTGTTAAGAACGGAATTTTGCCTATTAAGAACATACTCTGTATTATTACTTGTCTCGTGTATGTCATTCGCATTTTCACTGTAGAGTAAACTCCTGAAGTGAGTTTGCCATTCTACTGAAGAAATATTATTTTCATCCTCATGTTCTTTCTCTCCCTTTTAATAATTTCCAAAACATCTTTGGGTTTTTTCTATTATCTACCAGTTTAATTCTTTGATTTTTTAAATATACGGATTTTTTATATCGGCACATATTTTTAAAAATACTACGTTTTTCTTTGTACGACTGTAAGTCATCCTGTAGATTTGTAAATCGAAACTTCCTTAGGGCTACATACTTATCATGCTTTGCTTGAGAACACTCGTCGTCCCACCACGGTGGTTGGGTACTCACGCTCGATCTTTTAACCTGCATGTGCCGCGCGGATTTGTGATATATACTCGTAATTGCGTCAATTGTTTTGTTGATATTTGACTTGGCTGATGTAACTAGGGCTTCCTTAGCACTATGAAAAAGTTGTCTGAAATTGTATAGAAAAGACTCGCGTTTCCCATCTGTCCATCGATATCTAGTGTATTTATGAAATTGCTTTTGATTATTTTGAGAGTTTCCGATTATGTCTTTGAAAAATGTAAATTGACAAAACAGCGGGAAGTGTACAGATTCATCACGCTCTTCTACTTTAAAATATGAACATGAATTAAACAAATCTGAACTGCAAATATTATAGTCAACAGTACTCATACCATTATTAGCAATACAAGTAATGTTACCATCTACATCGTCAAATAATCTGCCATTCATTATATGAACGTTATGTGTACAACAAAAGTCGGTTAATGTTTTACCATATGTATTGTGTCTTAACATATCCTTATTTGACCTCGGTATATCAAAATAGTCATTATCATAATCATTATCTCCAAATATATAGCTTAAATCATCATCTGGGATAAAATCATAAAAATCTTTTGTACGTGCATTCAAATCTCCAGCTATAAAATAATAACAATTCGGATATTCAGTGTATAAGTGATCAAAATTACTTTCAAGTATCTTAATACACCGAGGGGTTATATTACGGTAACTTTAAATATTCCACAAATTTGATCAAACACTCATATATTTATAGATTGCAAATATCAGAAAATATTTTTAGTTATAAATTGTGGACCTTCATACATCTGGAAAAAGAATTTAGTAATCATTAATCTTTTAATTATGTATTTGTAAAGCAGAAGCTATCAGATATGCTTATACATTTAAAGTTTCCCGTTTGACATAATTCATCTTAATGTAATATTTACAGAATATTACAAACAAGAAATATCTTTAAAAAAGATATTCGGCGTAGGATGAAAGAAAAACGAGATTTCCAGTCTTCTAGAACATTCCCAGGAAAAGCGCGCGAAAGACCGACGCACAACAAATTTAGTACGCTCTAGAAATAGTTCAGTATTTTTTCTATGAAATATACTTATTTATAGACGGTAATACAAAAAATTATATCTGTAAATAGGCTTGTTTGATATTTGTTCATATCATTATTGCATATGACAATTATGATATAAAAGCCTTATTAGTTGTTTTGGTTTTGGCGAATTAATTTTCAATGAGAGCATCTCGGCAGGCTGGAAGAATTCAATATACATAGTAATTAAGGGGTTTCATGTCATAACACGGTGGATTCTTTTTTGTTGTTTTAAATCATTTTCACAAAGTAGCATCCCTCAATTGATGGAAAAGGATTTTATTTAACTTACTGAAATCACATTCATGTTGACATCAAAAAGAAAAGTAATAACACCAAGCTGAATAATATATACAAGCTGCACCCCTTATTTACAGTAATTTTATAGTCCATAACGATGCGTTAACCAATAACAGGAGTCCTTTTATTCAGCTTAGAATTATTTACCGCTGTTAGCGTACATTTGATTGGTTTAAGATGCGAGTTGAAATCGAAATTATACAGCTACGCCGAAAAAGAATTCGAATTCGAGAAGTATAAATTGAAAACTGAGCCAACATTACTTAAAACATAAATCAATATAGAGTCAGTTGGATTGAGGTCGCAGTCATATGGCGACTTTTAGGTGGAGGAAGACCCCGAATGCACTAAGGCATCGGGGTAGAACCACCGACCTACCACAAGCCAGTTGGAAGGCGGCTTCCTCACATGAAAATCCGAATGACCCTGCCGGGACTCGAACCAATGCGGTGAGAAGGGCTGAGTGAGTGTTAAAGTCAGCGACTTAACCCTATCGGTAACGGAGGCCCCTAATTTTAATGAACGTAAATGCACCTTGTGTGAAATTTCAAAAGGAGATCTTTAACATTTATCTTTTTGAGTGTCATTTTTTAATAATTGCAGAAAATGATATGGTTAAGTTTATGCACTAAAGAATTAAAGTAACCCAGCAATGTATATAAAGTTTTGTATATCTATTAACCCTTTCCCTCATATAGACTTATTTTGACACACTCAATAGGCACCACATAAAGCCTGATCTGCAGAAAACCACAGTTAAACCTTACCAAATTTAATTACAAAATCCTCATTTCCAGACCACTGAGGAGCATCGAACAGCATAAAACCTTATCAGCCTGCGAGTTAATCGCAGGCTGATCTGGTTTTATGCTGTTCGCATAGGTCTTTTCATGGTTTCCTCTATGAGGGAAAGGGTTAAAGAAATCAGTGTGATATTCAGTCGATAAATTTCTCATACTTTAGTGAAAAATGTGCATGAACATGTTCTTCTTTGAAAGTCTTATAGATAGTTAATCGTTCGCCTAGTAAAAGAGGATAGGATGTAATCTCTGTATATGAAATAATTTATGTCACATTTTCTATGTATTGAGCATTTTATGTTATGGAGGATACACACTCCCGTATCATTCGTCATTTCAATTACAAACTCTCTGTATCTGTTTCTTTCTGCCTGTACCTTCTCCCCCTCCGTAATGGCGGAGTAGCCTCGAATATTAACCACATGTTTTCCAATACTTAAGGACTTAGAACGCACCCATTGGATAGTGTGTTTTAATTATGAAAACATTTACAATATGATTATATTCATACCCGTTTCAACATTTTTTTAATAATTTTAGTTATAAAGTTTATGTTTTATTAGGTAAATATTTGATATACATTTGATGGAATCCTTCGTGTTCCATTTTTGTGTAGAAAAACATAACATCAACAACAAACATATAATACATTTTTTAAAGTTCTTAAGTATACTATTAACTGAAAGAAAATACAATTCTGAATTGTAAATGTATGTATTGCATTCAAATGAAACATTCAAAGTAGCAATCAGCCACTCACATGACCATGCTTATGAACATATAACAAACCAAACATTTACTTGAAATGACAAGTTGTTTGTGATGTCTGTTTTCAGGTAGCGAGAAATTGTGAATAAATATGTAGTAATTCGTTAGACGTGTGATTAAGCGTTGATGGTAAGATGCTCATGAAATATCATATCGTTGAAAATAACAAATCGGTTTTGTAAATGTTGCAACATATCCATAACATCTTGGAACATTTGTGAATTTAAAACTGTAGGAAAACATATAAACCAATCCTGTCTTTTGTTGATGTTGTTTAATCGTATCCACGACTCTCATTGATTCAAGAAGATGTTGCAATCTTATTATTTACGTTTATCGCTTGTTTTGAGAAATAAATAGATAAATAAATAAAGCACAATTGACATAACGAAGGCAAAGTTTGTCTTATTTTAGTAAGTAATACTCCAAAATACTTGTGAAGTGCAAAAAATAAACATCAACAAAAACAACAAACAAACATGTGAGGCTATTATTTCACATCTCGTATGATTATATAAACATAACAGTATTATCCGTCGGCCGCTCTGTAATAGATGCATGTGTTTCTATGATATTTTGATAGTGTTTACGTTATAATGTAAATATAATCCTACACTATTTAATAATGAAGAAGCAAATGTACCCCGTCTAATCTCGCGCATTGAAGGCTGCCAACAGGAAATGAATGAGATGCGCTCACAGTTGATGTGTGCAGTTTTCTTGGCCAATTCTGTTAAGAGATCATTGACCGATATTCGCAAGCCTTTATTAGTGATTAGTTGTTTTCACTAAAGGAATAACTACTTTCTTTATTTTATTTTCCTTATTATTTATATTAATTTACATCTAATGTAACTTTTTCTACTACGTCTACCATCACTACTTCCACAACTACACCTTAAACATTAATTTCGGGGGGAGGGCCTCTGTGGCTAAGAGGTAAAGTCGCTGACTTTAACACTCACTCAGCCCCTCACCGCGTGGGTTCGAATCCCGGCAGGGTCATTCGGATTTTCATGTGAGGAAACCTTCCAGCTGGCTTGCAGTAGGTCGGTGTTTCTACCCGGATGCCTCCGTGCATTCGGGGTCTTCTTCCACCTGTAATTAACTGGACATCGCTATATGACTGAAATACTGTCGAAGCGACGGTAATCTTAAATAGTCAAGTCAAGTATTGTTGTTGTTGTTTTGTTTTTCTACACAAAAATGGAACATGAAGGATCTGAAGTACTGTCGAAGTGACGGTAAACTCAAATAGTCCAGTCTAAACATCAGTTTCACATCAAGGAATTAAAAGCTGCTTCTACTCACTTAAACTAGAGTTGACTTTTCAACGACCTCACAACCTCGTCGTCAGTCCGTGTTTTCATGTAATGTGAATGCAGCACGTGACGAGAGTGACACTCATCTTGCGCACCCAAACAAATTTCTGTCAAGCGGGAGTACGTATAAGTACACGAATAGATCATTTTCATTATATAATATAATACAATATGTAACCGAATTCTCTTCCATTTCTTGTTGATATCAATTCTACATATAATAGACATATATTGCCAATGTTTTACGATTTATTCTGACAAGTTCAGTGGAAATTTTGCAGAGCAATTATTCGTATGATAGAAGGAGAAATCAAGCAAGATTTCACTAGAATGGAATTCGATTCTCCGCATTCAAATAACATTATAAAAGCTTCGAAGATATTGAACCAGATGCTAATTTAGAGATAGAACTGAAATACAATCCGATATTACTGAGAAATAGACGACAATGAAAGAACAAAAATAAACACTGCTCAAATTAGATACCTAATATAAATTACAACAGCTGTGGTTAATATCCCGTTTCAAGGAACACTTTAATTGGCCAATTATGTTGAACAAACCTAAGATTAGCAGCATGCTACTGATAAGAAAAACTACATAAATGCTGAGCATATACAGTGCAACTCTGGAAATCTTGGCATCTCGCAATATACAAGTATCAACATTTGCTTATCATTAGGTTAACTGATTGCTAAGTTTTATTTAGATGAACTTCAATAAATATTTGCTTATTTCAAATGAAAAATACCAGACATAACAACAATATAAACTAACTCGTTTTGGCAAGGGTTAACACAAAATTATCATAAAAATGGTTAAAGGTTATAAATTTGATAGCATTTTCTTTTCGAATTGACTTTTATTGTAAAATTATGAACAACATGTCGTAGTTCTGTATAACTTCAGTTTCACGTTGTAGACACGTGGTACCACACACGGTCACGTTAGTTTAACAAGCAATTTGGTCCGGTACATACTACTCACCGAACGACAAGCGATACCATACTGCACCATTAATAAATATGACACTGCTGTCGGCAATAGGCTCTGTAGTCAAATGCTTATTAACATAGTTAAATGATTGCAGATGCAGAACTATAAAATCGACATTCCACCCTGAATGTAAAACAACACAATATCCCATAACTTTGTATTTCAATAATTCAAATATTAGCCTCGATGTTAAACGCATAGATATACCCTTGTTTATATGATGTTTTGAATTTAAAGCCAAAACTCATACTTCTACATTCGATTCTAAATAAGATGATTATCAAAGTAAATGTTGAATTCACAGCAGCACAATAATGTTTGCATTATTTTGAATAAAGAGCAAAATGTTGATCTCACAATTGCTGGATGAATAATTCAAATACAGAAATACAGATCCGATTGAAAAGCAAATCTCTCAGGAAAAAAAGAAGAAAATAAACATTTGGCAGCATTAAATTTACAAGTCAATTCCTAGATGGTCCTCTGATAAAGCATTTTATTCGGGACGCATTTTTATGACCCCGAATCAATAGATCGGGGGTAGTTGGCCATATTGTTTTTATCCTGTCTGCCTGTTTGTCTGTCTGTCTGTCTGTCTGTCTCTCTCTCTCTGTACATAATTAATATTGGCCACGTCTTTAAACGTATACAAGGTATTGACTTGAAACGTAAAAGACACATAGCTGGTGACAAAAAAAATGATGATAAGGAACAATAAATCTACCTGTTACGATTTTGAATAATCTCCCTATATTAGTTTAATAATGACTTTTTTGTCCGGAGCATTACTCACTAAATGGCTTGATATATGGCATACTTATTCCACCAAGGAACTAGATTATTTTGATTCTGACTTGACTTGACTATTTGAGTTTACCGTCGCTTCGACAGTATTTCAGTCATATAGCGACGTCCAGCTAATTACAGGTGGAGGAAGACCCCAAATGCACGGAGGCATCCGGGTAAGAACCACCGACCTACCGCAAGCCAGCTGGAAGGCTTCCTCACATGAAAATCCGAATGACCCTGCCGGGATTCGAACCCACGCGGTGAGGGTTTGATTCTGACACATCTTGGATAAGAACCCGATGGGGGTTTGTTAAAACAATTTCTTAGGATCAACCTTATTTTCGCATGCACATCCCTCATGTACATAAAAACGCCATTAAAAAAGCCATGGGAAGTATAGAGGAAAAACATCACATGAAGACAACCCCTTAACATATTGCAATAAGCGACATGATTGATTTTGTAAGAATCCTAGTTTTATTATAATGAACCAAAACAAAATGTAAACAAACAAAAAAAATATTTTGGAGGAAAAAAAAATCAAAGATGGAAAAAAAAGAAGACATTCAATGCTGTGGGGTGTCGACCTGATATGACGTAAGGTTAACGTTATCTTGGCCGGCAAAAAAGAGACAACGTAATGACGTCCTAGTGTTTCACATTAAGTGTGGCAGATCATGTGCATTCGCTGGCATGGGGCGTAGATGCGACGTCAATTTACATTCAACATTCTATTTATTTAATGGGTCAATATACATAATGTAAAATGGGCTATTTTACAAAATATTTTAACAGAACAATAAATCGATCGCTTTTACAGAACAATGGACAGATTAGTCCCAGATATATGAGAATCTTTCTGGCGCAAAATTCAATCACTGATAGGTTTCATGTAGTAACAGATTTTAAATATCCATTTACCGGACAAAAATCGCGTCTTCTGTTGTGATAAATGTAAGAAGTGATTCAAGAATTTCATTTTGTTACTTTGATACGTACGTCAATTCTTCGTTATATTCTTTATTAAACTTAAAATATTCGGATTATAGTGAGTTTACAGACAGCGTCTACAATGTTTGTAAATATGGCGTTGTCTGGGCGACATGGGACACCCCTTTTACTCGATGAGTCTCATCTAACAACCACGAGTGCCGGTTACGTGTCACGTCGTTTCTTTTGTAGGTTTGTGTCTGCTTCATAGGAGCTACAGATGTTTTTCTATATTTTGACATTACAACGTCCGCTTTCAGGTAGGTCGGCTAATTATCAGGTCGTTTTGAGACGCAGTACTAGGCGATATGTGCGTCTTACGTGCAAGAAACTGCTGTGTTGTTTTTATCTACCCTGCCAACTTTGAGCAACAATTTAGCCCATATCGCCTCTTTTGCATCCGTATCATAATGAAGTAACTGTGCGATAATATGCGTTGTTGCTATACTCAGAACCACAACGACTGCATAATCACCAATCAATTTACATAATCATTGTTTTGTGTGATAAACAAGGAAAGAGACTGACTTGTAGTGCATCTAGGTCACTAAAAACATTTGTGATATGAGTCAATTATTCATGTCAAATAACAAGCCTCTAACATGCTATATTGTAAATGGTATATGCTTCTGCCAAAAAAAACAACAAAAAACAAAAACAAAACAAAACAAAAACATCATAAAGTTAAATGCAGGTAATGGGACAAGGCAGAGTTACAGTTCTTTGTCCTTGCAGTTCTTCTAGTCACACTATTTTTTAATATTAGGGTTCAAGTGAATACCTTGTATGGCTTTTGAGTATTTCTCTGGACAAAAATTCATTTTATAATTAAATGCAGGGATATTATTATAAAGGGGACAATTTCTAGTTATGGTTCTTGGTCGCTGCAGCTTCCCTTGTTACCGGCTATGTACAATTCAAGTTTCGATTCAATACATTGTATAGTTTTCAAATTATATGCTTTATAGGTTAAAGTTGTACGAAGAAAAAAATACCACAAGATGAAATTAAGGGAGATAATTAAAAAAGGACCAGGTATAGTTATGGTTCTTGGTCTCTGCCCTTCTCATAGTCCTCATTCATGCATTTGATAGGTTTCAAGTCAAAATCTTACATAGTTTTTGAGCAATGCTCCAAAGGATACCGTCATGTATTATCAATTTGAAATTTTATGGACATGTCTACTCAATATTGAAAACTGTTACACATTCATGCTATATCAATGCCAGAAATGTGTCCATTGAACTCAGATGCCATCACATTTTTATCAAAATCAAGGGCTATACTCATACAAATTTGGAGATATATGTAACGGCTACTATTTAAATAATTCCTTACTCTGCAGTAAAGTTCATGTCATTAAATATGATGGTTTTCTATTTTGCAAATATAAAACATCGCAGTTTTCATCCATTACAATATTCTTGTTACATCCAGGATTATGTGCACAAAAGAACAAGATTAATTCACCTCTATTGTATCACATGACTTTATAAACCCCTAGAAAAAAGACAACACGAAAGTGCATGATATTAGACACTCATAATGGTTCAAAAGTTAGAAAAGCATTAGCTGTTTGTTTATCGGAATCCCAAGGCCTTTAGAGCCAACACAAAATACATTCCCAGAAAAAGTTCAACAATGAACATGGGAAAAGAAAACTAGATCTGTTATTGGAGAGATAAGATTAACGTTGCTCTTCTATAGCTACAGCGATGTAGAGAACAAATGAAAAACATCTTGTATTTCCCGGATTGCTTCTGATGAAAGCACTTGTCGTTCGATTATTCTATCCATCTGTAGAACATCTGATCCTTGACCGATATCAATAATTAATCATAGGTTTTCTTTTACTCAAAATACGTTGTATTCAGTTTAAAGAGACGCATACTAACAAGAGCGTACATGATTGCAAAACCGAAGGTTGTTAGTTCGAACCCCGATTTGCACACGAATCGTTAATGATTTTCCCTGGCATGAAGTACTGGAGGACGTAAAGTACTTCAATACAGAAAACATATGCGGCAATGTCTCGGATTAGGCCGTGCATATCGACAGGAATATATAATTGTGTATCTCTAAATCAATACAAAACTTGTCATAAGTACTGCCACACAATGTCTAACTCTAGCAATTGATGAAACAGTTAACATTTTTCGAGACAAGACCAGATTTCTTTCGTCACCATCTGTTTCTTTCTGATTTCGCAATATCCGCAAATAACCGATTCATAACACATGAACACATGAACGGGATAAACTATGTAGATTTGAGTCACGTCATGTAAAACCATTCGTCAAATACTTCATTATGCAGTCTAGATTTAGAAATATTCAGGAAAGGGCGTATTTTGCAAGTGAGGAAAGGAACAGGTGCTGAAACACTCGTGTTATATTATTACCGGAGCTGCTTAATTAATCGTTCTGACGTCACACTGGTGTTTACATAGAAGAGACATTATCGGACAGACAATTTGTATGGTTATTAGCCAAAGAAAATTGAACAGTTTCTTGCAATATGCTTATATCGTTATCTACTTATTATTTCAATTTTCAATGTTTTTTATTAAGAAACATTTTGTGTTTTATTCTTTAAACATAGCTTGAAATATTATATGGATGTACAAAAAAGTAATTCCAAAAAATAATATCCCGAAGTACCTTATTCTGGTTTTTATCTTTGCCGCAGGTAAATAAAATCACTATTGGTATTCATTTCGCTGTTTTTGCTAGTAATAGCAAGAGTAAGTCTAACGACATATAAACTTATGTTATATATTAATTTGGACGCTGGTAATAGCAAGAGTAAGTCTAACGACATATAAACGTATGTTATATATTAATTTGGACAACTCTACTTGTGCGTATGGTGTTTTCTACAACACAGTGTCATTAAGGACGGAATGAGGCAATAATGTAAATTAACGACATATATCTCTATATAACGAAAAAAATATAAAAAAAGGGGGGGGGGGGAAATATGAATCTTGAAATGAAGCTGGTGTAATTTTAAAATCGTATTTAAAAAAAAAAAAAGATGGACAACAGATTGTTTTGCTTTACTATTTCACGCGATGTTCGAAGTTTCCAGTTTCCCGTGTTTGGAGTAGTTGCTGATTCGGGGTGTTAACTTCGATCATAATTTAAGAGGAAGGGAATATTAAATCGTTAATGACCAGATACTTTAAACTGACTTACGCTCGTAATGAAAAATAATCGCTATCCAGCTTGATTCACTGGAGTGAATTCAAAGGATGATCCCATTCTAGTTTACCTGTAAACGCCTTGTCCGTCTCGCCAATATCACTATTTCATCTCAATCCAACCTGCAGTCGCTTGGTGTCTTACGATATGAACTGGGCAATTAGCTCATTAAAAACGTTTGTTTTAGTGTAAAATATGCTAGTTTTAGGGAATGTCTCTTAAAGATGCCTGAAATAGCTGTGGCAACTAATGCAATGATCAAAAATTGATTGCTGACTGGCTTTCAGTACTTTTAACTTTTCGTTATAAAGGATTTCTCCTGACCTTTTGTCAAAAACATATATTTAAGAATGACGCATGATTTTATGCATGTTTTTATGACTCATTTCATTTATAAAACTAAAGTCCTAACATTTTATAAGATAATTGGCCTGGGTTGCTATGACTACGTGACTGGTATAGGTAATTTTATGTGGAAGATCAACATTAACTTAATCTCTGGATGTCAGACTGGTTGAACATGTTCTATCTGACATACATCCCCACCGTTATACTGCAGTACAGAAATAGATCGTAGTACAAAGAGATGTACAAGCATCATCAGTTTGACTTCTTACACTATACATGATCCGGTAGTCAAGGGGTAATTCTCTGGTATTTTTATTTTTGACTTTCAAATTTATCATGAGCATGAATGGCGCCATCAATTTTTTTCACACGGTTTTCGGCAGAAAATCACCCTCTGCGTCCAGTTTGGCAGCTGCTGATAAACCCAGCTGCTAATATAATAAGTGTGAGAGTGAATCCTGTTATCTTGACAAGCAATTCCATTTCTTTCTGTTTACCTTAAAGTCGCTTTCTGTCTGAAAACGAGCTTAGCATGGCTATTTCAATATTTACTATATCAACAACCTTGTTTCTTGTTGCCACGAACCCATTGTATCAATCATTATTTGTTTAAACTGTAAATATATACACAAGGTATGGACCGAAGGCAATCGTGGTTCGGTGTCAGAGAACATTGTTTCCAAATCCGAAGATGGTGAGTGCGAAACCCGGGAGTGAAAGATTATTTTATTACCTTGAAATCATGATATGCTTAAAATTTAATATAAACGGACGCTCAACACCAAATACACACCCGATTTTAGTTACAAATGCTTCTGTGTTCGTAGTGACAATTATCATAGTAAATACAAATGAAAAATGTATGGGTGCTGAACAGCTCCTATACCGATGATGCACAAGTCGTCCGATATCGGTAATTCCCGTAAAACAATCTGTTGTACGGAAAACACCGACACCAACATCGCAGCATTCGGTTCAAATCGGAGTGTGTGTTTTTCTTAATATTAATTTTCTTTCACTTTCAACGTAACAGGAAAGGTATAACCTGTTCATGTGTTACCAGTAAATGATAGACAATTTAGAAAAATCAAGTAAATATCAATAAATATCACTTCCGGTCTATTAATACATTTGACACACGCTGTCTAGAAAAAAAACAACAGAAATCGGAAAACTGCAGGATCTGGCTCTGTTCTTGATCTGTTTTAGTGAGCAAGAAATTGTAGTTAATCGAAAAAAAAAATGCTTGAGCATAAAAAGAGGCAAACTATTATCCTTCTCTAATTTTAGTATTGATGATTAGCCTAAATGTTCCTTCCAGATCATTTTTTTTTGTAAAACAGCGAAAACTTTCCCCATGCCTACCCAACACAAACTTTAGTGGAAAACTTTAAATTATAAAAAATCATTTCTTGCGAAAATGGTCAGCACTTTTCCATATTGTGTGACTTTTCAGTAAAACATTTAATGCAAAACGTTTGATATATGATTTCAACATTTTATTCTTCAATACACATACATTCATGGTTATTTGGAAACCAACTTGAACAAGATATATTGTATTTAATCCATTTTTGTGCTCTTAGTGTTTTCATTTGTTTGTCACCAAAGCCGAAATGGTGGTTGGGTAATGCAAATATCAATAGCTTCTTTCTTTGACAGTAAAATTTCTTGGTGTTTTAAATTTGTATCAGTGAAACAATACAGTGAAGCATTACAGATTCAAAAAATATATAGTTTATTCAGATATGTGAAAGTGCCCATTAGAGATGGGATTAAATTAAAATCTTGTTCGTTGAGTGGTGGGTTATATTGTTCAGCTGTGCAGGAGTCCCTTATGTGCGTTGCTGAAGATATGAATGAGATTGTTGTTGATTATCCTGAATGGACTTATTGATGTGACGGAAATCTGAACGAATGTAGCATTGCAGTCCGGAACATCACGGTGTTATTCAATACACTCGATGTAAAAAGCTCTTTAACAATGTGACAGGTATCTTGTGTCACATATACAAAGTTGAACCGACTACGGCGTATGCCGAGCAGTGGCATTATGGCGGACTATAAATCATTTAAATATCAAAAAGATAATCGAGATTGACGCGGCACATCGTAAATATAGAAGAATAATATCCGCGGGCCCTCTGTGAATTAATTAATATATCCTCCCATCCCAGAATACATAGCTGGACATCGATATAGGACTGAAGTTGAAACAGTCATGACAAGCAAATGTCCGTCAGACACAGCAGAAACAGTCCGTTTTATTTTTATTTTTATTTTGTTGTTGTTGTTGTTTCTTTTACAAAGGAAATTTATCGTAATGTGTTCCTTCTCAAAATCATTTAAGTCCCACTTACTTCTTTATTCGTTCGTTCTCAGCACATGTAGAACTATCAAAGCACCTGTATAAAGGTACAGTTCTGCCAAGCTTATCAACGCGCTCAGTATGTTTTGAAATCCAACCGTTTCCAAGGCTATTCTAGGTTAAATGCCGGACCCTTAAAGTACAATTATATAATCTTCACAAACCACATGTTCCTAAAGATAAATAAAACAAATATAGTAATAATGATAATATTACATATATGGTATATTGGTACCCTCGCAGAAGCTGTATAGTATAATACCTTGACGGAGATTAGCGTAATCTTGATCGATCATAAGTACTATGTGTGCCTGCTTCAGAAGGTGTGTGCAGATTTTCGCGGGTTACAGATCCGCTGTTGTATTGTAATAGAACACGACGTATTTGTAACTATGCGAATACTGATGCGGTTTCCATAGAGAATTAACTTGGAGCATCTCGGCTTGTTACTTGGACTTATGCATGAAGTCGAATTTGGAATATGGAATAGTATATCAAGAATTCATTCACATGGATAAAAATCGTTATATAATGAATATTCTACTTTTGGAAGACAGACACATTACAGGGTTATTTTCGGTGATGTTTTTGTATTAGTGGCAAAGAGTGCATAACGAACGAAGACAATTTTGGTGCATGTTTGTGTGTTTAATAAATGTGTGCTATTAGTGAAGGGGAATAGATAAGTGAGTATCTCTTTATATATTTTTCTAGATAATAAAAGCCATTGCCAGTCCAAATGAAGTGTCCATTAGAGTCAGCGTGTAGCCGTTCGTGATACCTAAATACGTCTTATTAAGAGAAACCATAGCCCACTGCAGGGAGTTGTACGCCATTATAGTCACACTATAAATACAAGTGGTGTCATTATCCTGGTATCATATGTAACCTTAAAATTAACATGCAATGTGAACTGAAAGCTGAACTTTTTACAAATATGTCCTTAAAACCAGACATGCAAGGTTTGCCTAGAAATCTCTAAATCTATTTAATTTGTTTCAGACATTATAACAGTACAAGCATTATTCTGCCATCGGAGGAAAATAGATTCGGTAATCATCATATTAAAGATGCATTTGTGATAAGGATCCATCACAATATTCCTCAATCGATAGTATTTTTGATGACTCTCCGTCTGAGAGTGAAGATTGTTCTAAATGACAGAAAACGTCCTGAATAGTGTTGTCCATTCGCCGTAAATCGATATGATCTTTAGGGTCTTTGGTCGACCGGTGTTAGGCTTGTCTCTGCCTATTTGCATTGTTCAAGTCTTGTCTTTCGATAAGTGTTGCTTATTTGACTTCATAGGAGAACCATGTCTGAAACCCTAAAATATTTGTTTTGGAAATGTGCTTTACAGCGAGACGAGACGAGGAATACCTATGGACTGGTAAGGACTTAAAAGGAACTTTTCTATTGCAAAAGTCAACATAAATAAAAGGAGACAGCAATTAAATATTTGGTGATTTTGGATTTTACCATTTATTACGTGTTTATTGTGATTAATGATGGATGAGACAGGAAATGCCACCGTTGACGACAGCAACCACCATATAGTTTCCACCATAAGCTGGAGCATTGTGTTTATTCTGACAGCTGCAGCATCGGTCATTGGTAACGTAATCGTCATACTGGTATTTACTGTCCCACTCCCAAGGAACAAATGTGACACCAGTCTTAAACCATACCTGGTCAATCTTGCAGTGGCAGATCTTATTATGGCATTAGTGTGTATGCCTTTTACATTTATTGACGCGTTGTCATCATGGGTGTTTCCAGAAATGCTGTGTCCCTTCGTACTGTTTTTCCAAGTTTTGTCAGTTGCAGCAAGTGTATATACAAATGTTGCAATTGCTTTGAACCGATTACGGGCGATTTTGTTCCCGCTTAAGTCTTTATATACATTAAAAAGTTACGCATGGGTCTTGATCATCATTTGGGTGGCAGCAGTTGGCATATCTTCCGTTCAGTTGGTAATTGGTGAAACAACGGTGGAAAATGGCACTGTCATATGTCAAGAAGGTTGGCCTACCACAGGTGCCGCTTTGGTGTACACACTATGTATCTTTGCCTTCGTTTACGCCTGCCCACTAATATTGTTAGTGGTGACATATACAGCTATCGGTGTGTCCCTATGGAGAAATCCAAGAAGAGATGAAATTATCAGATCCAAAACACAGGTAAATTTGTATGTATGTATGATAAAATATAAAATTATAAATATATATCACATTATTAATTATATAATTTATTTAATGATTTTTCCAGCCATTATGAAATATGGGCGCAGATTTTGAAATACAGATGGATGTCATATTATAACGGCGTCAGTAATTTATAAAGCATGCATATACCATCAACCAGAAAAGGCATGGTATAAACATTAACTTTAAATAACATCTTTTTTATATTACATATTAGCTATGTACGTTGATAAAGACAATATTTATTAATGAATCCGTTAAAATGTCGATAACCTTTAAAACGAATAACTAAATATTTACAAACATATAAACAATACACAAACGTACTATTTATCCTGATTTGCCACGAGGAAGCACAAGAAGCAGAATTTTCCCACGTTTTATAAACTGATTAAGAAATGAATGAAGTTACGATCAAAAGGTTTAACTTATCTCAGAGTGTATGGTATTGAGGTATTCTGAAGGCATCAAAAAGAAATGCGAATCAACTTAAGTGGCCATGATAAAGATAAAAATACAAGGAACGAATAAAATGATAAAGATACCATTGATAAAGTCCTGACGACATAGATCAAAACCATTAAGATGCACGAGATATAGAAGACATATTTAATAACTTTGCTAGGAAAGAAAATATCGTCGAAGGTTATTTAAAAAGGGCAACCATTAAACAAAACATGTGGTAATATTAACCGGACTTAATTACATACCAGTGAAAAAGGAAAAGCGATAACCTGGCAGGTGTTAGGAAATACATGTGAATGATTTGCCTCTTCAGCTGCAGATGTAGAGGGGTTTACATGGTTATATGAAGGTACAAATCCTTTAAACAATTGCAATTACTACAAGGTTTAAAATGCTGTTCAACTTTCTTTTAATCTCAAAGATACATGTCGGTACAAGCTTCTCCGAAAATGCCTGATAAAACACGAGTACACTTAGGTATAAGTACTAGGGTAAGATATACCCGAACGTTATGTCAAATATTAATCAGTAAAATAAAATTTACTAATTACATCCAGATTAATAAGTGGAACACTATTATGATACATGTACATATTAATCCCATTCAATAGTTACTGAATTTGTCTAATTCGTCCCAAGCGAGGATTGAATCACATTTTTGGGTGCATATACGATTGACATTACCAGTGAACCATAGCACCCGCTATCTAAATAATTGTCCGGTTATGGTTGCTTGGTTCCTAAAGGTTTGGTATCAACAGTGACTCAGTCCCAGTCTCTTTAATTTGAAAAGTTAGAATCGTATATATCTCGAAATTTTGCTAAAAATTGCATGGTAGTATATATATATTTTGAAGTTTCAAAGAAACGACAATCTCAAAATATATTATGTCAAACCTGTTGCTTAAATGAACTTAAGAGTTGTTGGCCTTATTTTTGAATGAGCCACTTAATGCAAGCTGGCTCGGAATTACATACTGTATCTGCTGACTCGGTTTTGAGTAGATGTGAGATGTAAGTAGAAATGAAACATCTGACATCGACAATGAAACGTTGGCTTATCTAGAATGCGATTCTCATCACTCTATATTTTTCATGCGGCATGTTGATTCCATGTAATAACATAAGACGCCTGTTCGTCCGATAAAAACACATGGCTTGTAACAGGATCAAATGATTTTACCGTAATTGAAATCAGGATTCCCGTAAGCAATTAGTCTGTGAGAAGCACAGACCAGAACAAGGGATCCACAGAGAGGCTTGCAGATATTCATAAACTCGACATCCCAACTGTTTATATCAAATCATTCATCCACTGCTTGAACATAATCACTCGATATTTCATCATATTGAGTGATGGATTCATGATGTTGAAGAAAGAAAGCTGGTACGTGACAGTGCTAGATTGAATTCCGAAACAGTCCAGATAGTGGGGGTAATGATCATAACAGATTTACTGTAGACTGAAACTAGCTTCAAATAAAATATCATTCCATTTTTGTTAACAAAACCCATATTTTGTGTAGTTAAGATGCCACTACGGACCGTATTCTTTTAAATGCAAATATTCAGAGCGCTATCCGTAAAATCAACCCAGTTTGCAGCCAGTATAAAACATAACTTGCTGTAACTCTTTGTAACGTATCTTGATTTATTCGTCTTCTGAAAACACTTGTGTCAGAAATATTTTTATCAAGAAGAAATTGATAAATGAAATAATATACAAACGCATACTTACATATATCATGAACCATTATTACATATACAGGTATGCAGGGATCTTAATGGTCTAAACATACGTTATTTTATATTTCTACTAACATTATATGTTTCCATATTCTCGATTGTTGTTTCTGTAAAATGAATAGATGCACATATTAGGGATACCACAATCCTTGAATAGTGATCTTTAAATTCCTAAATATACTTTGAAATCATTCATTTTCGAGGGACACTAATTTTTGTCGATTTCGTGGAGTTTTATCCACGAATATTCATCGCCACGAAAACTTGTCTCTTATATAGACCTCGCATTTTCTAGAACGTAGATCCCTGAATAAATGTACCGACGAAGTTCCCTTAGGTACATAATCAACGAAATTTAATGTCAACGAAAATTAATGATTTTACAGCAATAATTTTCCTAATGACAAATGCCAGTTCTAATTGTGGAGCTTGATCGATTTGCAAACAAGTTTTAGTATGATATCTTTTTTCCCCTGATATTTTCTATCATTATCATTTATTTCTAAGTGAAGATACCGTGTACCTGATATGTTTTTGTTGTTGGCTGCTGTTTGTATTGTCGGCAAACTGAAGATATGCTTCAAGCTCATGTGTGATACTGTCTACCCGACAGTTTTATTGTTGTTTTTCTTATATTTTCGATTATCAGTATGTGTTGTGAAACTGAAATAGACATGTGATATTGTTCATCCGATCTATGTGTGATTTTATTTTTTCTATTTATTTATTTTTGTTGTTGTTGTTGTTGTTTATGGTCACAATGGTTTGTGGAATGGATTGTTATTTATGAGGATTATAGATTTTAGCTTCCCATGCATGTTTGGCATAGTCTTTATCCCAGTTATGCAAACAACAGCGCCGGATTATTATCTTATTAATTACTGTTGATAATCATACCATGACAGGCGGCCTATCTGTAATCGTGACACCTGCAATTAACACATTGTCTGGATGAACCCCAGCACTTATGGTACCGGCTCCCAATCCTCCCGATCCTTAGAATTCACATCTGCTGTATAGTAATGTCTGAACGGTATCGTCGGGGAGGTTATTTTAGTCTGGCTTTTAACATTTAATTTTCTTTACAGCTGAACGTATTGTGTAACCTGATGCCAAATATAATCAACTAGGAATCAAAGAGATTTGCATTAAATTAAGATGTCGGTATGCTTTTATATAGGAAGTTCCAGATATTAAATTTCTTCGATTTTCCCCAACAATGTCTCTTTATTCCTGTTCTGACATTTATGTAGGTTGATATTTAATATTTATCGTTTAAGATAAAATAATAATAGTTTAATAATGCATCATTTCAGGAAAATGATTAAATATTTACTGTTCAAACTGTACTAACTTCATCAGAATAATATTTGACGTGGAAATGATCAGAAAATATGGCATTAAATTATATATGTTTGGATACCGCTATTTAGCAAGTAACAACAAACATACTAATTTATGAAACAAAATCTTGGGAAATGTAGACCGATACCCTTATACATGATGTGTGTTTTGCTTATATTGAACACTATTTGTATTTAAGCTTTTTTCATATTTATAAAAAAAAAAATGAAAATTTAGTTAACGAAGGTATTTGCAGAAAAGAATGTGCGTTTTTTTAAGAGTTCTCGACTGAAAATTAACCGGCGTAATAACTCAATGGTAGAGCTCGAAACCCAGCATTGGTACTTTCCTCCGGTGACTGCGTCAAAATTGGTACCAGAGGTAGCCTTGCCCGGCACTCGGCAAAATGAGGTTGCTATGGGAACTCTGATTACTCAATACTCAGGAAATTGTCCCAAGTATATCGGTGTTATACACAAGGCACGTAAAAAGAATCAAGTGGTCTGTTCGCAAAATGGGCCAGGGTATCGCACCCGGACTGCCCTGTATCCACCACTGTCTTCTCCGATATTATCTCTTCAGCAAAAACCAAGGCCCTATTTGTTAGTAATCTTTGACCGCAAGATCTGAAAATATGGCCAGCATAATCAGAAAATGATTGTTAGCAATTACAAAAAAAAAAGAAAGAAACTAATTATTGTTCTTGAAATAGTTTGAGATTTAGAATAATTGACTTTTAGCACAACGTACTAAATACAGTCATCAAAAACAGGGAGTCACTGGCATCTATTAAAAGCGTGCATCAAGTCAGTGCCTGTGGCATGAGACACAAACACTTGTTGGCCTAAGTTAGCAAGACGGATATCGCTCCTAAATAAAGACATATGAGGTTACTCGTGTTTTATAAATTCATGAGGTTTTAAACTGCCCCCGGTCGCCGAATGGATTATTTAGATGAGTTGCTACACCACAGTCGTGTACGTGTTACTGATATATCTCCCTTTAAAGACAGGGGTAGTCCCATATCTGGTTTGCACAATATCAGGATAATTTGTCTTTTAAATTGATATCAAATGACTTAAACACTGTTTCTGGGACGTTACACATTGTGTGAACATAGCAAAACCCGAGAATACTTTTGACACTGAAACATATTTTCTCTTCGTGTTTTTGGTAAGACTTATAGACTTATACTTATATTTGCCATATAATTGTATGGATTTTGAAATAACGATGTTCTTCCTATGCTCAATATCATTTTGATTACCTGTCCCGTTAACGACGTATATACATCATAAAATACGAAAAACCCACCGGAAACCTAGGGCATGTTTATTTCATCATTCCTAATGATAGAAGTCTTGTAGAAGGTCATAAACTGTCTGCAGTTGAACCATGGCATTTTGTTCACTTAGCTTTGAATTTCTTGAATGGCATCTTGGAAAATACTGTCGCCTCAAAATGCCATTGTAAAACGCCAGTCACCACGGTAGCTTCAAATACTAAGCATAAAATGGGTTAAGAAATGTCAAATGAGGAAATATGTGTTAAGCAAACGCAATGGATTTGTAGAAGTCTGTAGGATTGTAGTAGACACACTCTTCCATATAGATAATTATTAATGCTCAAGTTAGTCCATTCCTTATGAAAAAAAATCATCATATAATGAGTAGTTATTTTTAGCCTAATGTGTAAAGCGCAGGGCGGCCAATACTTTGGGAATATTAAGGCCGCTGGTTCAAATCCCAGCAAATCTCAGCTATATTTTTTTTTTCTTCAAAATTTTCCTTTTTGTCACACTACCTTACAATATATACACTCAAATGGATTTCTTAACGTCCACCTAGATTTGTGGCACACAGTTTACGAGTACAGCCACAGTGTGTGACTTATTTTTAGGGTTATTATTTTTTACTACCAACATTTCAACAATCAAATTCCCATGTACACCTAAAATATTGTACCACATTATAACTAATGCCTTGTTTGAAATACATAATTTTGTTTGAATTAAATGCATAACTCTATTTCTGTAAAACTATGAAAAATCTATAAGTGGACGTTTAGAAATTCCGTTGAGTGTATGTAAACATATTTCGAGCTTTTTAGGTTGTCAATCTAGGGACGCCAAAACAGCTACTTTACAATTTTCTCAAAAGATCACCAGGAAACACACCTTCGAAATTACACACTTTATTGAGAAAAGAACAAAAACCTCTGTTTGCATAATTATGTTTTTTTTTTTTTTTTTTTTTTTTTTTTTTTTTTTTTTTTGGGAAACTACAAAAATGTTTAATTTGCAATGTCCTTGTGTCATTATGTTTTGTAAAAAATAGGATTTATGTATCTTTTAGTTTTCTTCCCTTTCTTGTTCATAAATGATCATCTATATATCATATAAACATTAATTTACTGATGAAAATTAACAAAACCTTTATATTATCTATTGAACCAGTGTCCTGATTTTACCGGGAAGAATTTAGCCTAGAGAAGTAACAATGCAAAAATGCTAAAAAACATCATTATTTGACGGTCAGACCTTATAAAAAACTTGCTGCACATAAGTTAACCAAATGTTGTTCTTAAATATGACATAAATCCATTCCACAGACCTTCCGGGATGAACCATTTTGACAAAAAAAAAAGATCGCATGACCACTATCACATATCTATTTCAGATTGACGACACATGATGATAACAGAAAATACAAGAGAAATAACAAAAGTGCCAATTACAGATTGTCTTACCTTAAAGCAATCCTCTAGTATTTATTATTATTGTCTTACCTTAAAGCAATCCTCTAGTATTTATTATTATTGTCTTACCTTAAAGCAATCCTCTAGTATTTATTATTATTGTCTTACCTTAAAGCAATCCTCTAGTATTTATTATTATTGTCTTACCTTAAAGCAATCCTCTAGTATTTATTATTATTGTCTTACCTTAAAGCAATCCTCTAGTATTTATTATTATACAATATGATGACATATTCTCACTTAGACCCTAACCGCTGTGGGATTGTGGGATATAAGAATTGTCATTCGAACCTTTCATGTAAACAAAACCATTGGTTCGAGCTTATACTCTTTTATCCCATTAGTGTTTTTCATTTTCTATTACCGGTAGATAAGATTTGTAAAACAACAAGAAGTATGTCTATGCCCTAATTGACTGCATTTTCATCCAGCGAGTGGAAATACAACCAAGTAACTCTTTCATTTAAAATCCATATCGAACAAATTTTAGTAAATGCGATGTAGAACATTCAAACTAAATACGTTTTGAAAAGTCTAGGTTTGGTTTGTTCAAAGCAGATCAGTACTGTACCAGGGTTAAAGATATTGCCTCAATGCCACTATTTATTTGCGTGTTGACTATCCGCCCTTCCCCAACAATCGTCCATCTATCTATCCATCTTCTATCTACTTTACTTTGTTTGTGAAATATAAAGATTGAGTAAGTTTGGGTAGATGTTATTAAAGAGGCGACAATGCATATTGCCAAATGAATCATCTCTCCCTCTTTCTGTTAGAAGTTTCTTTCAAATAGAATGTCTTTGATCTCTTTACGATCTCAAAAGAATTTCACAGGTTGCTCCTATGGCTTCATTTTTTCCCGATGAGTTCACTTTCAATACAATTAATTATCAAAAACCACGGCATAATTAACCAATAAAATGTCAGTAGAGCAAATTGTGTGTCATTGGAAGCGATAAGAATAACCAGTGTGATTTGTGTGTCATTGGAAGCGATAAGAATAACCAGTGTGATTTGTGGTCATAACGGATAATTTGGCACCGATTTGTTTCCTCGTACAAATCAGAACAGCGATATGTGTGAGATATTTATGCAGATGTTATCACACTGCTCTTTTTTCACACAGTTATATATCATTTCTTTCGAAACGTTATCCCATTTCCAGTGTAATCTAATTATTTGATAAAGCGTTCATTTGGGATTTATTAATATCTTTCATATATAAAAGAGTGTTTCTATTAATATGCTTATAAGAGGAATGCAAAGCATATGTGCTTAAATCAATACACAACCGTAGTTAAACTGTTTTAGACTTTCATTTTAATATGATTTAATGTTTGAAAGGAGTCATTATAAACAAACTCCAAAATACCATAGCAAAATACACATTTTAGCTTTTGCACAACCAGTGTTAAAACAATAAAAGTCAAAATAATATCAGAATCATAATATTTTTTTAACTTATACAAGTACATGGATCTCTTTAAAGAATACGCGTATAAATATACATGAATAGAAATAACTGAAAAGTCATAACTGAAAATTCAATTTTCTTTATAATCTTCCCACTTCAGACCCACGCATGTCCTCGTGGAAATTATGAATATTTATTAATTATGATTTAGTTAATTAGCCCTCCAATATTCAGAATAATGTGTCTTGGTATATAATAATGTCAGCATTTTAAGCGAAGATTCGAAATAATTTCCCCGAGTAACCTACCGATTTCTTTATAAATTCTTACAAATATAGTTTAGTCTTCATCGTTCGTTCTTGCGGTGAGCCATTTCTTTGAGTTTGGGATTGTCATGAAAAAATCCTAATAAGGTTCGAACAAACGACCCCCGTACTCATTGTATACTAAAACTATAACTGGTCCATTGCCTCGATCAACTGAAGAATTTGTAGATGCGAATTTAGCCGTTTGAAAAAATCAAAACATGATCAGGATGCATTTGACATAACTCTATAAATATAATTAAGCGTAGAGACTTGTATACGAGAGTTATTGATCCATGATAAAAGAGAAGCCATGTTCGCTATCGAAGAGGTTGATAGTGGTCATACCAAACACGCGATAATGTTTGTATTACCGAGAACTGCGAATGGCTATTATAAAAGAACAGTATGATATGAAAATTGCTGACATATGTCCATTTATTACTTAGAAGTGTTGATCGTTAAAGCAAATGATAAAGGAGTGTATCGTGGCGCGACAATAGACTCGCTAAAACATAGTCCGCAATGAACCTGTCAGTGTAAACTATATAAAGAGTGGTTTTGCTAGTTCTCTGGTTAATTTTGTAAATAAACAGTATGACTTTAATTGCGTTATATATCAATATTTTATATATATTTTATGCAAATTTCTATCGAATTTTCAAAAACCAACAGTCTGAAGTCTAGCAACAACAACAACAACAACACAACATTTCTAAACTGTAAATTGGACCCTGTACGGTAGGAACGGATGCAGCTTATATTGGTTTGTTCAAATTTTCAAAGTCGTTGCTTTTCCTTAAAACACAAACGTTTCGATACCATTAAGTCCGTTCTTATTGATGATATGACACATGAACCATATTTGGTAAGTTTTCCAGGAGACACAGTGGATTATATTTTTATTTATTTTATTGCAATAAAATGTCATTTAGTAAGCATTGTTCATGCCTCTAAGAATTACCTAATTTTGAGCAGTCTTCTTCAACTATTTAAATATTTATGCCAAAGTAAATTTAATAAAACACAAACATACGTTTGTTAATTTCTCAACATCATTAAATTACATTAAAATATGACCACAATCTAACCTTTAGTTTGATACGACACAATACATCATTGATGAAATTGTCTAAACCCTTTTTACTATTTCTTTTCAAAAAGTACAAATATAGTGTATATGCCAGCGCACTCCAATATATTTTAATCTTGGTACTTCCGATACACAAATCGAGGGGTGAAAGCGAAACTATGCTAAGTGCATAAACATATATATATATATATACTTAGCCTAGTTACGTTTTCACCCCTCGATATACATAACACACCTCTGAGAATTGATAATGTAGATTAATATATGGAGCTCTCAACTTGTCTCAAATTACGAAATATTGTTCAAATGATTTATCTGATAATTTTAATTGATTTCCAACCGTTGTTGTTCATCTTAAACAGGATACAAATGTGCTGATATTTAAAATTCAGTTATAAAAATAGTTGTCTCTTTTCTATTCATAGTGTATCTTTTAACTCGCATGGGAGCAACATGGCAAATTAAAAATGGGCATGTTACACAAAATTGTTATATGGTAGTCTCATTTTCTCTCAGGTATTTTGGTGTATATAACTTCCTTCACGATATTTTGAATACAATATACATGTACACTTTTTTAACAGATGCATTTTTGTTTCATTTGACGTCCATGGATTTTTTGTTTCATGTACATAATATACCCCTATTTACTGTGAGATATTGGCCTTTGCTTTGATCTATTTGACAGGCTTCGTGCAAGAGTTATACGTTTCCTGAAATATATTGCTACTGTGAATCAGACAAAAGCCGTTTGTCTATATATATGATATAAGAAAGCTGATCATTTTGAAACAATGAGCTCAAGGCACTGAAAAACTGCTGCCGTGGTTATAATGAAACACAGAGCGAGTTCAGCTGATTTATGATTAATTAAGGATGCAGTAAAACAAGTGTTACAGTAGTTTAAGCAGTATATGACATTTCCATCCATCGAGTTTATACCTTCTGAAACGCCGTATCCATTTGCACCAAACACTGTCATTCAAATATTAACTACAGTTTAAAGAATTGAATAAAATATTGATATATTAACATAATTATCATTGTTTTAAAACAAATCCATACAGATAAAAGTATGCTATGATTTGTACAAAATACTATCTTAGCTGCATACCTTGTTCATTTCTTGAAAATCAAGGTTTTCCAAGTAAACAGGAAATACGGATTAAAACTTATTAGTTGCTGCATACTCTATGAGCAAAATGTTAATCCTACCGTTTAGAAATTAATTTAAACGCTTTCCCCGTTATGCAGACAGTACGAAGCATGCATATCTTTGTTGCTGTGTAATCTTTGTTGCTGTGTTCTTTATTGCTGTGTTGCTGTGTAATCTTTGTTGCTGTGTATCTTTATTGCTGTGTTGCTGTGTAATCTTTGTTGCTGTGTATCTTTATTGCTGTGTGGCTGTGTAATCTTTGTTGCTGTGTATCTTTATTGCTTTGTTGTTGTTGTATTGTTGTATTGGGGTTTACCGTCGCTGCGATAGTATTTCAATCATATAGCGACGTCCAGCTAATTACAGGTGGAGGAAGACCCCGAGTACACAGAGGTACCCGGGTAGAACCACCGACCTACCGCAAGCCAGCTGGAAGGCTTCCTCACATGAAAGATTCGAAGTCCCTACCGGGATTCGACCCCACAGCGGTGAGGGGCTGAGAGATTTGTAGTCCACGACTGTAACCGCTCGGCCACGGCGGCCCCCTATTGCTTTGTTGCTGTGTATCTTTGTTGCTGTGTAGCTGTGTAATCTTTGTTGCTGTGTAGCTGTGTAGCTCTGTTGCTGTGTATCTTTGTTGCTGTGTAGTTGTGTAGCTCTGTTGCTGTGTATCTTTGTTGCTGTGTATCTTTGTTGCTGTGTATCTTTGTTGCTGTGTAGCTCTATTGTTGTGTATCTTTGTCGCTGTGTATCTTTGTTGCTGTATAGCTGTGTAATCTTTGTTGCTGTGTATCTTTGTTGCTGTGTAGCTGTGTAGCTCTGTTGCTGTGTATCTTTGTTGCTGTGTAGCTCTGTTGCTGTGTATCTTTGTTGCTGTGTATCTTTGTTGCTGTGTAGCTTTGTTGCTGTGTATCTTTGCATTTTATATACATTAACCCTTTACCTCATGAATATTCATGAACATTTTTATTTGATCTTTACTGATTTTAAATGGTAAATAAAAAAATGTATTTTCCTTTGCTGTACAGAATGTATATAATCCACGATATTGTACGACCAAAGTGACGAGAATATGATCAGTCAGCCTATGAAAGGAGCTGGCTGATCTGGGTCTTCTCTGTTTGGCAATGCGTCAAAATGCTTCTTTGGGAGATAAGGGGTTAAACACATCATGGACGTGCGTTACAATTTGATGATTAATATAGATTGGATATTCCGATAACAAACAAGAATGTTCTCTGGAACACGTGTCACCTGCTGAAGCGTGACAGAAAAATGTGACGGATATACACATACACAGACAAACGGACAGACAGACGACGGAGTCGTGATCCCTATGTGTCACCTCTGCTTACAGCAGGTGATACAATAAACGATATCTTAAACCCATGTCTGTGTGTAACCATACATCTGTCTCGACAGGCCAGTTATTGGTCACAGGACATAACATTTGCTTGTTTATTCGTTTGTAATGATGAAAAAAACTAAGCATCTTATTGTTAATAATTCTATCGACAAACTCTCTCGAACTCATGATCATGTAAACTCAGTTGATCACGTGTGAAACTATTTGGTTAATGGTTAGAGTGTTGGGATTTTTTTACATAGTGTTTATACATATATGTGATAGTGAATGGGTGTGCTATTACTTACATTATTTGTCGAGATTCATATATATGCAGGCTTGTTTAGACGGATGGACATCTTTGAAGACATGTTCCAATAACACGGTTTAAAGTTCACATACTATATCTGGATTCGATTTCGACCTAGTGCTGTATTATTTCCACAATGCATGTAGCATATTTGCTCAAGAGAAGATTATTCGCGTATTACAATTCCATTATAGTTTTGGAAAATGCAATGCCAAACCAAACTGACAACCATTTAGACAGCTTATTGTGGAGGGAAACAAAATCCAATTCCCTTTCAATTTTAATGGCAGCTTAATGCTAACCGGTTCACAAGGCATTTTGTGAATTACTTGTCAGTATTTCACTGGATATCCTCTTCGTTTTCCAATATTCAGCGATGAACGATTTTTTGTTTGTTTGTTTTATAATGACTCAATCCATTGACGACTACGACCGGCCTCGGAGGCCGAGTGGTTAGTGAGTCCATCACAGAAGTGGACGCTTTTCTTCATGACTGCGACATAAAAACGCCGTAAAATGGTTCAGAGCCTTCCCGAATCTCGCTGGTATTTTATAATGCCAGATTCTGCAATTAAATGACTTCTAAAAAATTATGAAGTAGCTTCGCATATGCTAATCGAAGCTTATCAATTGATACCTTTTATAATTTTTTTTTTCATCTTATATCTTACCCTAAAAACCTTAAATTATATTGATTGAATATTGAAAAAACAAGTGCGTATTGGAAGATTTTTTTTTTATTTTGAACCATTGATTATAGTAGTAATACATTTTCTTCTTTATTTTCTTGTGTGTGTATTGTACTACCACCTGTATCGTATTTTACATTATATTTTAACATTATGTGATATATAATGAAATTCAATGTACACTTGCATAGCAAAATTTATATATTCTCAAATAATTATTTAAACCGTAGGATGTTTAGTCTTATATAGTAATGTATTACATAGTTTTATTTATTTATTTATTTATTTATTTATTTATTTTATTCACGGCATGATATTGCCGCATTATATTCTTCTCAAATAAGCGTATTATTGCAATGTGGCAGCGGTACGAGTATATCTGTTTCAAGTAGAATTATTTTAATTATGTTATGCCACGTAAACTTCAACCTATAAACAAACGAACAAATTGCTGTGATATAAAATTCCCGAATTTCTTGATAAAGTGCCACCTGTTTCACCCAGAAAGGAGGGTTATATACATTTCTTATAACTGTGTTGATGCTAAAATTAATCCAGTAAATGTAATGTAATTTTGCTCAAAGGAGTTAAGTATTGCTGAGTGGCAAAGTGATAGCCTGAGGTCTGCCAGTATTGTTGTCCCTTACGGAGACCTGGTGTGTGTGGGGAGAGGGGGGCTCAGCTGTTTAGATTTTGATTTAATTAGATTGGTCTGGCAATATCTAAATTTAGCCACTTCCGTAATTTATGACCAGGTTTATTGCAGGTTTATGGTTAAAAGAGGACTGAGTTGGAATTGCATTGATTTAGGTCGTTATGCATGATTGTAACAATGATTGACACTAATCTAATTTTCGGGTTAACTAAGTAGATAACTGACAGGCAGGCAATTTATTTCTCTCGAGTATATAAAACTTACAGATCGATCGAATGAACGACCGATCGAACGAAAATGAAATAAAAATAAATATTTATTTATTTTCCTTTCAGACCACAGTTGTTGTTTTTTAAATTAATTGGTGTAAATATGAAATAATTTAAGAACTATATAGGTTGCCTCACGAATTTTGTCTGACGGTCTAAGAACGTTCCCACCTGCATATTTTCAATCTAATTAGATTTAAAGAGAACTTTATGCATCGTTCCAGAAAATGTAATAAAGTACCATTCTGTCAAACTTCAGCAGTTAAATTCTTCTTGTCGGGGATGAAATGAAGATTAGATTTTACAGCTCAGGTGCAAGCAATGTTTTATAAATTTATAAATTTAAGTTTCCTTTCTTAAATCTAGAAATTTACGAATGAGAAGTGTGTATGTGTGTGTTTGGGGGGGGGGGGGGGGGGGGGGGGTTTAAATTATAATATACTTTTTTCATTAATTTAAAGACATATATCATTATTAACAATACAATTAAGAGAGTTTTGTTCAAGTTAAAATCACACTGGTGTTGAACATCCTTACACCGCACGCGCTCCTTTTACCAGTTGACTGTTACGCAATAGAAACTACGGAATACCGTTAGGGCCATCGCCTCTAGCTGAATTGTTAGGGTACCCGATACACGACAGTACGATGATGATAATGCGATATCACGATGTTACGACGACGATAACGCGAGACCACGATGATGATAGTACGATAGCACGATGATGATACTAAGAGAACACGAGATCACGATGATGATAATGCGATATACTATCGTGCTATCATCATCGTGCCATCGCGGTATCACCATCGTGCTGTCGCGTTGTCGTTCTCTCGCGTTATCATCATCGTACTGTCGTAGTATCATCATCGTGCTCTCGCGTTATCATCATCGTATGTCGACTATCATCATCGTGCTGTCGTATATCATCATCGTGTGTCGTACTCTGTCGTACTATCATCATCGTGATGTCGTACTATCATCATCGTGCTCTCGCGTTATCATCATCGCACTGTCGCCTTCCGGTGATCATGTGTTTCGATCTATAGTCATCTTTATGGCTACTAACGGCAAAATTTTGCCTTTAGGACTATATAAACATATTAGTATTCGGTATAACTTCTGACCTGGATATGATTGAGACCCATACTTGGTTTTATTTTGTAGCTATTACATCATGCTACATGCCTACACCTAGTCTTATGGGATCACATTGATTGTTTTTCAATCTATAGTCAGATGTATGGCTATGAATGGCTATTATTTTTTTTCGTAGAGGCGTAGTTAGTTATTTATTTTTTGCATGATTTTAAAGAAATATTCAGAGGGGAAGACCTAAATAATAATGAAGTTGGAAAGCCCTGTATTATATTGTAAATAATATTTTGTATATATCTTAATTGTAAAAAAAAATCTTAAGTGTATATTTAATACATATATAAATATTATAATTTAGCCCTATATATAAGTCAGATCAGGCCCTTTATATTATATAGAATATCTTCTGATCTGATCTGGTCTGATAGATTAAATTATTATGTTTTTATCTTTCTGATATATGTTGTTGTTTTACTTTCCTAAAGTTATTAATATGGTGTTTAAATCAACCATATAACTACAATGTAGTTAATTACTCTGCGGTACCTACTTGTTTATTGATCAACATTAGACAGTACTGTACAGTGTGTACAGTTCACTATCTTCCTTTAATATAACAGAAAAAAATATTTCCTGGTGTAATCAATGTAGTTATCGTATTTAATACACTGTTTAAAATATATAAGAGTTTGAATTTTGCCGTTTTGATTAACCAGTAGTTTTTATTGATATCAAATATTATCATTTCTTTCACTATTGCTTGATAGATTGTGCTGATAATTTCCTGTTGTCCGGTAAATTCCCGAAAATAGGATAGGGAATTGTCGATTTCGTCAGGCGGCATAACTCTGAAACTTATTGCTTGCTGAGCTTATTGTTCGCTACTATTGCTTGCTAGGTTGTGTTCAGTTCTTCGCGCATGCTCACCGGAAGGCGATAATACGATGGTGATAGTACGACAGTGCGATGATGATAGTACGACAGTGCGATGATGATACTACGACAGTACGATGATGATAGTACGACAGTACGATGATGATAACGCGAGAGCACGATGATGATACTACGACAGTACGATGATGATAGTACGACAGTACGATGATGATAGTACGACAGTACGATGATGATAACGCGAGAGCACGATGATGATACTACGACATCACGATGATGATACTACGACAGTACGATGACGATAGTACGACAGTACGATGATGATAACGCGAGAGCACGATGATGATAGTACGACAGTACGATGATGATAACACGAGAGCACGATGATGATACTACGACAGTACGATAATGATAACGCCAGAGTACGATAACGCGACAGCACGATGGTGATACCGCGATGGCACGATGACGATAGCACGATACTATATCGCATTATCATCATCGTTATCTCGTGTTCTCGCAGTATCATCATCGTGCTATCGTTGTATCATCATAGTGGTCTCGCGTTATCGTCGTCGTAACATCGTGATATCGCATTATCATCATCGTACTGTCGTGTATCGGGTACCTTAACAATTCAGCCAGTGGCGATGGCCCTAACGGTATTCCGTAAGAAACCCTATGTACGAAAATTGATCAGTTTAAAGTGTCATAGCTTAAGGTAAATCCCTGTTATGGTCCGCTACATTTCGGACCTCATAGCCTCCACTGAGATAACCAATGTTTCCTAATGTTTCATTAGGGTACATCGGTTATCATGGTAGAGGTTAAGTGGTCCAAGATGTAGCAGAACCATTACAGGGATTTTACCTTAAGCTATGACACCTAAAACTGAAGTGAAAATTCATTGAATCCACTAATTTTTTTTCGGCAACAACTCTTTTTGTTTATATTATAAATCGTGATGTTTTAAATCTTTTGGAAATTTAATTTGCCATAAAATGTAGCATCATTTCTCTTTTGTTTAGACAACATGCACTGTCTGCTTTCCATCCAAAATAATGAAGTTGTAACTCTTGTACTGTTATCACTGTTTCAAAACATTGTTCTATGTTTTTATCTTCCCTATAGTACTTTGATTGGCACACTTAGCACGTAAAGTAAAATAGTTTTGTTTCTTCAGACAACTTACCGCAGATTTCCTTCTCGGTGAAAGATTTATGGCTGTATACTTCATTCACATGGTGATTAATAAAGACATTAATGAAGGTTGTTATGCAATTTATGTTGCCTTGCTGCCATGGCGGTGTTTCCTCACTGATTCTTGCCGTGCGGCGTGCCGTCCTGCGTGCCTCTGATTGCCCACACATCCAGATTGCAATCTCAATTACTGTACAATAATACGCCCGTCCAGAGACCTGGAGTCGGGGAGATATAAACTGTGGCCAAGTCTCCGAGAACGATCTCAGAGGAACATGTTCACCGTCTGAAGACATAAATCACAAAAGAGATATGTTTCAAGTGATTTACGTGCAGTTTATATTAGCACTCCTCTTAAGGAAATATAAGACTTATGATAAAGTTAACTACTATTTAACTACATTTATTCGAAGTTATAGGTAACTATATATACTCGTATACTTTGGTTAATGTGCTAGGAAAATAATCAGAGAGCCAGGCAGGCCATTTTCTTTTCTTATTATTTATTTTGATTTAATACATACAATGTATTTTATTCAGTATGAGTGAATAGGATTGAACAACATGCTTATAGCAAATAGAGTCCTCTTCTTTAACGGGCCATGCATACATAGTATATGACAAATCAAAAAAGTATTGCATGCATTATGACAATATGTAGCGAGAGATATAACAAATTATATACTCAACCGGGATAATATCAGACAAAATAAATATCTAAAATCGTCTCAGATAGCGATGCTATTATTCTATACAAAGCATTCTTTTATCATGCATCAAAATGATATCTCGTCAGAAAACAAATAAGGAAAAACAATTGATTTATTAACATTTTTAACTATTTACGTTACATATTACACTTATACATGCAAAACAGTTACACCCACCCATTCGTATATATACGTAATGACTTTGAAAACGCACGCCTGTATTTTTTTTAGTATTTTTTTTTACGAAATACGAAGGAGTCCATCAAATGTATATCATATACGATTTACTTTTATAAAACATAAACTTAACATCTGAAAAAAAAATGTTGAAAAGTGTATGTACACTGTCATATAGTAAGTGCTTCTGTTGTAAAAACACACTTATCCATAGCGTGAGTTTTCAAAATCCTTATGTATAACTGCAATGTTTGTCTGTCCTATATGACTGGAATACTGTCGAAGCACGATAAACTGAAATAGTCAAGTCATATGATTAAATGCATTTGATAATTGTATCCTTGTCACATTTCTTTTTGTGAATGGCAAAATACAGACATGTCGATATTCCAGTCGAAGATTTAAACTTCAAACTTTTTTATTGTAAGTTGAGTATATGTATGGCTTATGTAAAATATAATTTATAGGCATTTGTTATATTTTGTCTTCACCAATGCAGTAGAATAGAATATAACTGAATATTGATTTAGAGACACCTCAACAGTCGAAAGACGTTATACGGTGTCTAAAAATGCTTAAAATTACGATATGTCACAAAACTATACGCACGTGAATCCCGCACAGCAGGAGAGTAAACACGTTTAATATGTCACGTATGTAAAACCAAAGCTTCTTATATAGACCAACGTCTTTAATAAAAGCGATCAATGTATCAGCAGGAACAGTATTTAAAAGGTGTAACATAGATGTCACATTAAAATAATTAGTTCTGATAAGAGTTAAATCAATACAGTCGACTAATATGTTTGATAGTATAAGGTTCCTGCAAGGGATACATACAGGTTGCGCTTCACGATTTAATAGATAAGAGAGAGTCAAACGAGTATGTCCTATACGACAACGATTGCGAACGCATTCTTCATCAATGCAGTAAGTTCTGGGTATAAATTCACGTAAGACTTACACAGTTCACGTATCATTTATATCAAATTCACCTTCACTCGTTTCAAAACAGCTCGTTCAATGAAAATTCATGGAGACAATCCGGTGTCATGAATCCATGACAAAAAAAAAGTAAAGAAAATACAACCTTAAGAAATGGATCGTACTATTACAGAAGTTATGTTGCCACACGGTTGTGTTCATGGTCTGAATCGTGTAGGCAAGCTGATAAAGCTGGTTTGAACAGTTTCGTAATTATATTTGAATGTAGAAATATGCACACCGAAATTGGCTTCTGGTGATTGATCAAATCATGGTAGTTGTCGCTTTACATGAATAAACCATTTGTACAACAAGCCGGTATATTAAGTGGAGTAATTGATCTGCAATACTTCGACAGACTCTAATCATGTCCACGAACCGTACCGAGGTATTAATGGTTCTCTTGGTGATCTTTTGAACACTTGACCAAAAGGTCATCAGCATGTCAAGATATCAGATAGGAAGTTATAACCATAAGTCGCTGGGAGCCAGCTCAAGAGCTGGTGTTAATAATGGCAATGACTTAAATATGCCACTCACAGAAGTGTTTCGGTTAAATATAGCGAATAAATTTACTGTATGTATGCATGTATGTAAGTATGTATGTTGCCATTTAAAGACCGCCTTTTCCGAATAATGACCACTGAATGGATGAGAAATGTATAATAAAATGTCAGTTTGGGAAAAATAAACAGTTGAACTGGATGTTAAGTTGTGAATATCAAGGTTCACTCCTTAGATCTTAAGGTTTATGCCCTGTAATTCACTTCCGGTTAACGTATATGCCCCCATAATAACCATCAAAGCCATGCGTATAACTTCACAATATAAGCTTTAAAATATCAAACCATGGAAATCTTAAAGGCAAACTGACATGTTATGACATATGACAGAAATTCTTTTATTATCTCCCCTTCATGAGTTTGTTGTCATGATTAATCTCCCATGAAAACTACAAAAAGTGATTTTCTTCATTTTCCTACAGTAGACGGTAAAGTTTAGATGTGTTCATGAAATTTGAATCATAATCATATAATACATCTTTCCTCGAAAATCAAACTCAGTTTTTCATATTCACAGAAATTGTATATTTCCCATAGACTTCAATGTTAACTTAAATACAGATTATCTCCCCTTCATTTAATAAAACCTAGAAAAACTCTCGGAGAAACATTTTTTTTTTTTGGATATCTTCAAAGTGACAAAGTATCATAGAATATTTCCATCCAGTGGCAAGATATGGATTATTGGTATGGGGGGGGGGGGGGGAGGGTTATACCTTAAAAAAAGAAAGACCTAGGGTATTTTGATAGTTCACGTAAATTCAGGATACTTTCTGATGTTTACACGTACTGGGCCTACATTAGCACTGACGACAACGATTTTTCTACAATGTTTTGGACAATTATTTCCTAATTAGGGTTTCCAATTTTCACCGTTTCCACATGCTGTGTTCATCTTTAGTCTCGGAAGTCTATACATACGTACAAGACAGTATACTCCGGCAGATATCATATTTTTCTGACGTCAAACATCAGGGAATGGAACTCGGGTAAAGATATTCCCGTCAATATACTCTACATGGGGATAACCAATCAGACGCGCTAATTCATGTTAAAGACACCATGCGCAGGCCCGATCCATTTGCCGAGTTACTCCAACTTCTTTTCTGTGGTCTTACACTGAATACGTCCTACAGTTTTAATAGAGATGTTGTATACAAGTATATAGACTGAACTACAGTTTTAATAGAGATGTTGTATACAAGTATATAGACTGAACTACAGTTTTAATAGAGATGCTGTATACAAGTATATAGACTGAACTACAGTTTTAATAGAGATGCTGTATACAAGTATATAGACTGAACTACAGTTTTAATAGAGATGCTGTATACAGGTATATAGACTGAACTACAGTTTTAATAGAGATGCTGTATACAGGTATATAGACTGAACTACAGTTTTAATAGAGATGCTGTATACAAGTATATAGACTGAACTACAGTTTTAATAGAGATGCTGTATACAAGTATATAGACTGAACTACAGTTTTAATAGAGATGCTGTATACAGGTATATAGACTGAACTACAGTTTTAATAGAGATGCTCTATACAAGTATATAGACTGAACTACAGTTTTAATAGAGATGCTGTATACAAGTATATAGACTGAACTACAGTTTTAATAGAGATGCTGTATACAGGTATATAGACTGAACTACAGTTTTAATAGAGATGCTCTATACAAGTATATAGACTGAACTACACTTTTAATAGAGATGCTGTATACAGGTATATAGACTGAACTACACTTTTAATAGAGATGCTGTATACAAGTATATAGACTGAACTACACTTTTAATAGAGATGCTGTATACAAGTATATAGACTGAACTACAGTTTTAATAGAGATGTTGTATACAAGTATATAGACTGAACTACAGTTTTAATAGAGATGCTGTATACATGTATATAGACTGGACTACAGTTTTAATAGAGATGCTGTATACAAGTATATAGACTGGACTACAGTTTTAATAGAGATGCTGTATACAAGTATATAGACTGGACTACAGTTTTAATAGAGATGTTGTATACAAGTATATAGACTGAACTACAGTTTTAATAGAGATGCTGTATACAAGTATATAGACTGAACTACAGTTTTAATAGAGATGCTGTATACAAGTATATAGACTGAACTACAGTTTTAATAGAGATGTTGTATACAAGTATATAGACGGAACTACAGTTTTAATAGAGATGTTGTATACAGGTATATAGACTGATTAATAGACATGTTGTATACAAGTATATAGACGGAACTACAGTTTTAATAGAGATGTTGTATACAGGTATATAGACTGAAATACAGTTTTAATAGAGATGCTGTATACAAGTATATAGACTGAACTCTAGCAAATATTTGTACATTGCACGACTGTAGCATTAACAACGCCAGATTATATTTATTCACTAGAAATGACATGCAGAATATCTAAAATCAAACCCAATTAAAAATGTTTTTTATCAGCGAAATGAGTAACGATTTACATTTCTCTCGACAGTTTCCTAATGAAGTCCATAAGAAATGCCTCACACTCTTTTAAACGAGCTCATATATCGACTAATGCAGCATAACATAAAATGTTCGAATAATAAGGCTGACTTCTTCTCTTGTATTTATGATCGCCTCGTTGAATTGATCGAATTTAGTCATTCGTAAAAAGGGGGAATTATCTATGACCGTAGAGGGATATATGAAATATCGTCTTTGATCATGAATATTTCATGTGACCTTATTCTGGTTCTGATGTCAGCTCTTGCCATGTGTATTCTGATTGTTGTCTGATTTACTGAAATGTTTTGTACATACATTACCTTAGGTTTGGTTTTTGGGATAACTTAAAACGTTAAGATACTCAGTTGCAAAAAGATATAAAAAAAATAAATATAAATAAATAAAAAAAATAAATGTAAGTTCTCCATGTTTCGTTAATATACGCAAATATATTACTTCTATCAGATATATGTACGACCTAATTCCCTAAAATGCAAAAGCTTTCGAAGTTATAGAATTTAATGCACATATTTTAAATCAAAAATATTTAATCAAAATATAAAACAATGATAACATATTTTTTACATGTGAGTAAAGGGTAAATTCGATTTTCAGAAAGAAATATTTACAAATTTCAATTTTTTTGGGTTTTTTTTTTCATCTATAACTTATAAAACACATAAGTTAAAAACTACGATATAATATTTTGACAATATTAGTTTGATATGTAATTTAAGCATTTAGAATGCAATCGTTTCAATTTTTAATGTTTTTCTTTTTCACCAAAATTTAGCAAACAGTGATGTTTTACCATAAGCTATTCGGAAAAACGAGCCTGGTGGCCTCCTATCTTTAACTCATATATCTTTTAGTTACAGTCTAAAGTACTTATGTGCAAAATTCAAGAAAAATCTTTCCGTTAAAAAAATGCTGAAACGACTTTAAATCAGAAATATATGCACATTATCACGTTGGGTTTTCTAACGAAGAGTTATTAAATATACTTACCTCCTATTCTTGGAAAACTTAAGGCCTATGGACAGTTTTCTCACGTCAACCAGCAGTGAGAGTTTTATTCAGTAGTGTCTGATTGATAGACTGATACTTCAAGTGACTGCAAGGCAGTGATATAAGTACCGATACAAGTGGGGGCTAATACTAAAAAGTGAATATATTGAGAAGACTCCGGTAAGTAGCATCTGAGACACAAACCTAAATTAAACCAGATTATTGAGCAAATTGCTATTATCGATACTATTGGGTTTATTTGTTGCTATATTTGTTTGCATCGATCATTTACTATAATGTTTTGCTATGATCACTTGCTATAATGGTTTGCTTTGATCAGTTGCTATATTTGTTTGCATCGATCATTTACTATAATGTTTTGCTATGATCACTTGCTATAATAGTTTGCTATGATCACTAGCTATAATCGTTTGTTACAATATCTTGCTGTAATAATTTGCTGTGAATTATTTAAATCGTTTTAGAACAAAAGAAGATCTGGATTGATATCTAAATCTTAAAAATTCATCGTAACTTTGTTTTCTCAGTAAAAACACATGTATAAAATACGGAATCATTTTAACACGGATGAACACTGTATGCCGTCATGGGGAAGTATTTTCCCAGTGTGAACATTTATAATCATTGTCCCGAATCGATAAATTTTCTTTAAAATCTATACCAGACAGAAGTTCACCATGCAACTTGTTATTTTGTTACATTCAAACCTCAGGAGACCTGTCAATATATGACATAAGTGTCTGCATCTTGCAGGTGAAAGATAAATGGTGTTCAAATGTATAATGACATTGCTGGGTGAGAAATATTAAAACTGACGGCTGAAACAGGTCGACTGCTTAACGCAGGTTCAACTTAAATCCATTCAGAAGAGAATGTTATCCTATGGTTTTATTGTCTATAAGTATGTATCTGTTTTACGTTCTTAGCGATCACTCCCAGTTTAATGTATGTAGTGTTGTAAAAACAAGAGGTGGTGGGTATGCTTAACATGAAAAAGGTGTTTGGATTTCCACGAATATCCGGGTAACAAAATCCAGGCCCCAGCAATTAACATATTTGTGGATTTTTCTTTCATTTTTGTAATTTAATTACTTAAATGTGTGGTAAAAATGTTACTCGGAAAATTAATAAAGTTTCTGAAAATTAGTATTATCCGGCATGAAAATTAGTATTATCCGGCATGAATCAAGTCATTTTTAATGTATGAAAATTACACAGCGATTTCAAAGCATTCTCATTGAAATTATTCCTTAGAAAGTAGATTTATTTTTTTACAATGCAGTCAGAGACACTCGTTCACTTTTTAATCAGTATTAACCTGCGGAGGAAATGTTCCTTTGAAAAGCGATGCAAAGACATGACTCATCGCTTTAACATCATTTAGACTGATCTTGAAGAGATTAAGTCATTACAATATCAATTCTAGCTGTAATACTTCATCAAATGAATCTATTTGTGCTTTAAAGATAAGCAAAGTAAATTTGTATTTATTGAAATCCACGGCACCATCAGCAATACAGCTTGATTCCCAGTCATTCAAAGCCTATCTATCGATGAAGAGCAAATGTATAGAACATTAAGAGTTATCTCTCTTTGAAATAATAATCGCCACGGGCCTTAAACCTCGAAGGCATCCCATTAACTGGTCATTTGCATCTACTCGTTTGATTATAATCACGTTACTTTATCTTAATTTTACCATTAAAATTAAATAAATTCAAGTGCAACAACTCTTATCAATCTTGTTTATTTCATTTATTGAGAAGCAAAAGCTGTAAGCTGGAAGAGACTACTGATTACGTTTACAAGACTTTATACCTTCTCCTTGTATGTAAAATAGATTAATAATGGTTTTCAGAGAAACATCAATTTGATTATTAATCATTATTTCTTTCAGCAATCGAAGAATAGCATTCCATCATTTGTTGTTGTTTTCTGTTGGTATTTTTTGTCTTTTTTATCTATTTGTTTTTAACATCAGTAAACCAATTTAAAAGCGTCTAGCTTTAATGAAAAAGGTCAAACATTTTTGTGCAAAATCTGAAATGTTATACTCAAAGATTTATAGTGAAATTATTAAGGCTTAATTATTAGATTATTACTAATAAATCAGCTGTATGTTTGACTCTTGCTGTACTTTCAACCCTGCGCTAGTAACGGACTCATAAAAATTCAAGTACTTGCTTCCAGTTCAATGTAAAGACATATTTAAGCTGAGATGTCTTTCAATCTATACACGGAGTTATTTGCGCCACATCTTTCCATGTGTTCGATGTGTCTCAATCAATAGCTCCCCAACAGATTTAAAGATAGATGCAGGCAAGTGTACAGCGGCGTTAGAGCCGTGCAGTTCTCGCCCGCAGCTGTTATTGTAAACACTCACGGCGTTAACAAAACACATCCGCGTGAATGCGCCACTCGGCCGCAGTGTAAATGATTGGACGTAATCCACGCTGTCTTAAAAATAACAATATACAGGGTTCCAGCACGTGGTCTTATCCATTACAAGGGAAAATGATCGGTTCATATTCTATTGTACACTGAAATAGATATTAAGACTAAAATAAAGAAGATGACATGTCAATACATCACAACTGAAAACATAGCATGCGATCTGACACCACGGTAATGGTGTTTTATGATCATTCGATAGGTCGTATTCATCACAAAAAATAAAAATCTATCAAAAAATAAATTAATTCCTTGGAGATTCTACTGTACCCTAAAACATTATCTCCATAAATATAAACTATTTAGTGACAGCCTTTTATTTATATATAGAGAGATTAGAAGCATCCTAATAAAACAACATGCACTGAAGTATGGAATTATTTATGTATTCCAAATCACAACAGACGTACTTTCAGTCAGAAATCAGAAACTCGGCATTATCTTATAATATTTTACAGGATAATATATATTACGATATGAGTAAAATGTCTAAAAATTCTCACATGAAGAAGGTCAATAGGTTTATAACTAAAACAAACTGTATAGATTCTAACATATTAACTAGAAAAACATAAATGCAAAGTATCATAACCAATGCAAAAAAAAGCCATTACAATGAATGGTTACTGAGAATGTAAACGTAATCATCATCATCATCATCATCATCACAATGATCACCGCCGCCACCAAAAGCTTAGCACCAAAACTAAATTATAACTATTTATGTTCTGTCAACTTATCGCAGCTGTATTTTCTTGAAGAAAACCATAGGATATTTCAATGACACTTAATTCATATCAAATTTCCGAAAATCAACTTCCATCAGTCATAGTCCGCAAAATCATATTCCATCAAAGTCTACAAAACCAACTTTCATCATAATCCGCAAAATCAATTTCCATCAAAGTCAGCAAAATAAACTCCTATCATGGTCGTACCCATAGTAGAAAAAGAAAAGCATTACATACAGAGGCGAGCGTTCTGGCGCTAATGAACATTTTTTAGACTTATTGTTAAAACTAAATCATATCAACTGCAAGTCATCATTAAGCCCATACATTGCGAATAATGTAGTCTCGTAAGGTACTCATGCATGTGGGTATGGTTAGGGGGAAATAGAAATGTGGTTGTGGTTTCTATGTGGTTGGTATGTGATGCGTTTTTCATTTGTTTTATTATTAAAAACAAATTTTGTATGAAAAGTTTATGTGCAGAAATCATCTGAAAGCTGTTCAAACTGTTAGGGAAGTAATTTTATCAAGTGGAGGGAGTGATTAACGCGATATTGTATACTTT
>CM037778.1:31056047-31106047 GCA_021229015.1 Solen grandis
AAGCTGTGGCTACATTTAGTGTGGTGTGCTACCTAACATCGCCGCCCTGGGCCGGCGATAATTATTTTGATTTTTTTTATTCATCTTGGCCTTGAACTTTTGTTTGTAATATGTGTTGCCATTTAACAATAACCTTTGTTTTTGAGCTCTGGAATTGTGTTATTATTTTAAGATATTTAGTTGCTGATGCTTAACATGACACGGACTATACCTTAGGATGAAGATCTTTGAATTTTCATCACTAAAATATGAGTTATTTGAGAGAAGGCACATGACACTAATGAATCATAGATATAATCGGTGTACATTGTGGATACATACGTGCAACCCGTGCAGCAATGAAGTACGGTAGTGAATACTGGGTAATAGACAAGTTATCGTTAGTACACTGAGATTGTTCTTTGTAGGAGTTGTACATGTAAACATTAGGATTGACATTTGTACACACAGCATCCGTATTGGTTTATCCATAAAACTATATACCATATGTCCGTTCGCAGCACACTCCTAGTAAACCAACCCTATACCGAGGGCACAGACATTCCTATTAGACCATTTTATTACACACCAATGTTTTTGTAAATCAAGTACCAGGTACATTGAAAATTTCAACTACCAGATATATACACTGCAAAGTCCAGAAACAATGGACAGGGAGGTGTACTTGGGCTTCAAAACGTGTGTTACGTGTATTACTGTTATAGACCGATGTCGAATTGAATCCTAAGCTTACTATTGGTTCTTAATCTTCATTTCTTTTACCGTTACAACAGGGCGTCTTTCATGGTCCTTAAATGAGCATGAAAACACGATACATTCTTAATTCTATGACTGATTTCAACAGAGGAACAAATGAGACGGTATTAATGAAGTTCGCGATGAGGTCAAGGTCGCGCGGAATGATATGGACAGAAAGAAGCAAGGATTGATCGATATTTACCACAGGATTGGTCGAGTGGAAAATTAGAAAACATCAATGGATGAAGGGTTAGTTAAATGGATTATGAACAACAAATTTTGCGTTCGGAGTTCGACGGTTAAGCCTTCATGATTGATCGTGATAGTCCTGATTTGAGTGAAATGGGTGGTCGTTATTTTGATTTGGAATTCTCCGATATTGAAAATATCGGTAAGAGTGTTTGGTGTGAGTGATGATAAAGACATAACTCAAGAGATAAGAAAAGATCTGATGATGATATATGTTGATTTTTGTAGAATTGGTACTTTTATTATTAAACAAATCAAAGTAAGGTGAAAGTAATAAGTAATTTTTTACATTAAAGCAGTGTTTTTAAGGTAAGAGACGAATACGCATTTTCAACGATTTAACGAGGTTTCAGAGAATAAGATTTCATAGTTGTGGTATCAAGGGTTACTTTAAAAATGGTGTGCTATATAAAAGTCAAATTCATGAGATATCTAGCTGTAGTGTAGGGTGTTTGCAAGAACATGGGGTATGCGAGGTGGCTACTATGAACAGCAACCCCGTAGGCACCGCGGTCAAGGTCTATTCAGTTTTCGCCTATGTTTATTCGTTTATATTGTAGAATGGTAATGGTCTACTGTCTAATTTGAAACATATTGTTTACAAAGCATATATTTACTTTCATTTAATTTAAATCGATTTATAGAAAACATAAAAATGAATTTAATTTATGTCAATCAAAAAACGGTGAATGTAAGAAACTAAAGCGGCTGACAGATTCTGTGAAATTTCGGAAACAATGTAGGAATAGGTTTGTTAATCATATTACTACATATTAGTGGTTTAATCATTGTTCATCTCTTTTTTAATGTGCCAGTTTACAAAGTTAGCTAGATTTTTGTGAAATCGAGTTTGAGGGTAAATATGAACTAAAATTGTTGTGTTTAATTATGGAGGGCTAACAAATAGAAATCGTATAAAAATTGGCAGGATTTAGAATGTTTGAATGGCTTCTATTAAATGTATATAGATTTTTTTTGATTTTTTTTTATTTATTTTTTTTGCGTTTACTTTTTCAATGTGCAGAATGATTCCTTTATTATTGTTGTCAACATTTATGATATAAGCCAATGTCAAAAATCCTAAATTCAATTCACACAAATGTATTTTATATCAGGGAAGTAAATTTTTGGCTTGCAACCTTTAAATGTCGTCGAGAGAGAACGAGTGCATGTATACGTTTTAATTCTACAATTTTTTGCTCCGTAAATGCTCAGTATTGGCTTTTCTTTGTAGCACATTTATATTTAAACGTCTATTAAGAATTGTGTTTATATATTACAAATGCCACAGTACCGATTTGTAACAAAATTCTTTTTTAAAATGCTTAGAATATTTACTTTTTTTAAAAAAATAAACATTGGGGTTCAATACAAGGAATAATACATGGTACTGGTAATTTTGGGGGGAAAGCAACATGTTTTAAATGTTAGTATTTTTCTTAAAATATGCCACTTTTAAAAAATTAATACTTCCAATTCTTATTTTCGCGACATTTGTTGTCGGTAAGAAAGTTAGTTATACTCGATTTTTTATAAAGAAAAGGAGAGCATTTGAGATGTATTAAATGCACTGAATTTTTGCATGCATATGCATGTTTCAGAACATTATCACTCAAAGTTTAAAATGGAAAAGGCAGCTATTTAAACACTGTTAAAGAAATTCAAGTCTGTCTATGTTGTATGAATGTTTCAGATTCATTACATTTTTATAACGATAATGAATCATTATTTTGAAAAAATGCAATCTTTTATTCACGAATTTTCAGACTCGGAAACCTTAAGAGCAACATTGACTTGTTCTATGGTCAAGTATATGTTACACATTATGTGTATTGAGAGGAATGGAATGTTAGCAATATCTGATGTTATACATGTATTTTTTTTTTATTTTATTTATTCATTTTTTTTTGTGTGTGTGCAAAGGCCGGCCCATACAAAATCTTTTATCACGAACTACTTACAACTATTATACATATTTGACAAACGGAAAGGTTTTCTAGTAGGTTTTGTTCGCACTGTTGCATAATGTTTATCAAAATCATCTAATTATAAATAGAAAACATTCAAACATTGCTGTATCAGTTTATTGTCGAAAATCCTTTTTAAATCTTTCACATTTTTCGGTTGGTAAATCTATTATGACAGTAAGTTTATTTTCAAGGGCATCAATAACAGTGTAGCAAAAACAACACCATATATTATTATACTTTCTGAGCACCTAACTATCTAAATAAATGTTTATTTTACATAAAATACAGATTAATAAGCATGCCGTAACAAATAAAATATAAATACATGAAATAAATGAAAAAGCAATATATCAGTTATTATTTCCCTGTAAAAGTTCTGGCGGAGTTCGTTGTATTCACATTTATATTCAAATTGCACTTGTATTTCATAAGGTACATTTTCTGAATTGAAACCATTTTATAGCTTTAATGTATTTAATATCCACATAATTGTACGTGGATGTAAAACACAAAATTTATATACGTAAAGGAAGCATAGGCAGAATACCGTATACAATTTATACTTGTCCAGGTTTCAATCAATCCATACTTTCTTGCATGTTCTAAAGCTCAAACCGAGTAAAACGATCGGTTATATATTATATCTGTATCATTTTATGAACAAAATTAATATTAAAAATAGGAGTGTTAATCTTGTAAAATGTGTTATTCAATTAAATATTTGTTTGTTTTTTTGTTGTTGTATTTTTTTTTTAGGTTTTCGCACAACTGCGAAGTGCGAAAACCTATTGTTCTCGTTGTGTTTATTTGTCATTTTTAGGTTTTCGCACAACTGCGAAGTGCGAAAACCTATTGTTCTCGTTGTGTTTATTTGTCATTTTTTTTTTAGGTTTTCGCACAACTGCGAAGTGCGAAAACCTATTGTTCTCGTTGTGTTTATTTGTCATTTTTTTTTTTTTTATTTTTCTTCTTCTGTCAAAAATTTGTCCCGAGCCTACAGTAACGTAGGATTAAGCTACTACCATGAAATTTTTAACACTTATTCACATTGTCCTGACTTAGATCCTTAGGAGCCATTTTTTCAGATTTGTCTCCCATTGTGCCGCTAGGTGGCGTTTATTATGTAATTGATTGTATTGAAAAATCTCCAAAATCCAAAGTCGGATTTAGATACGGTTTTTTTTATTCTGTTCCTTATTGGCACCCCAACAAAATATATAGGTCTAGAAGTTCAAAAAAGATATCATTTCCTGTTCAGGAGGGGACCAAAGTTCGAATCTTGGAAATAACGCGTTTTTTAAGAGAAAATATGGTAGGTCCCTTTAAACAGAAATATTGGCCGACTTTGATAAGATAGAAGAATTTTGTTTGTTTAAACAGATTCGCAAGACCTAGCCGCACAAAATATATAGTGTGGCAATTTCAGGAAATGCACCGTTTATCCGCTAGAGGCGTTCAAAGATCACTGAATACGGAAAAAATAAAAATTTCAAGTTTTTAAAATATTTCATTTTTCGTCATTTTTTCATGTTTTTTCGTTCTCCTGTATTTATTTCTTGTTCGATTTTCATGAAATTTTCACTGAATGTGCAGTATGATGTTCTTAATCAGCTTATACTTTAAAATAATAAAAGGTAGTAAAGGTCAAGGTCATATCAGCAATATCGATTTTTTCTTTGACCTCATATAGCTCAAAAACGGTAAATATTCTATCGAGACATAACGGTATAAAATGTTATGCTTTAAGAGACCTTTCTAACGGTACCAAAATTTTAAAAGTCAGACATCAAATGAAAAAAATAATTATGAAAAAACTCAATTATAGGTACACACAGTGGTTTTCTGCATTTATCTCAGAGGTTAATCACATATCATTATAATTTTATTATCAGATTTATAGAATGTTTATTTACCTTTCTAACGATATGCAGTTTTTGAAGATCGGGTAAAAAATGGTCGAGTTATGTTAGATTTCCCATACGTAGCGAAAGCCCAATTTTTAAAATATTTCAGTCCAACGCTTATCTTACTTGTACTGGGGTGTGTATATTTCTCAGTGTATTATTGGCCATTTGACCACAGCGTAGCTGGGATGATGTAAACAACTCGCGGTCAAGTGACTTTCCTGCAGTCTAATGCTGGTCTACCTGTACTGGTGAACTGGGGGTGTGTATAGTTCTCAGTGTATTGGCCATACGTGTCTGTATACCACGGCCGGGATGATGTTAACCTTTATTGGTTGTTTTACAAATGTAGGACACAGTTTATTTAGCTTTATAAAAAAGAGGTACAATTTCATATAAAAAAGTGAAAGGAATGATAGAAGAAGTAACAATAGCATTGTATGAAGCTTATCTAAGTGAGAAAACCGATGATGTTGCGGATGCAACTCTAGTTTTTTTTTCTTCTTCTGTCAAAAATTTTGTCCCGAGCCTACAGTAACGTAGGATTAAGCTACGACCATGAAATTTTTAACACTTATTCACATTGTCCTGACTTAGATCCTTAGGAGCCATTTTTTCAGATTTGTCTCCCATTGTGCCGCTAGGTGGCGTTTATTATGTAATTGATTGTATTGAAAAATCTCCAAAATCCAAAGTCGGATTTAGATACGGTTTTTTTTATTCTGTTCCTTATTGGCACCCCAACAAAATATATAGGTCTAGAAGTTCAAAAAAGATATCATTTCCTGTTCAGGAGGGGACCAAAGTTCGAATCTTGGAAATAACGCGTTTTTTAAGAGAAAATATGGTAGGTCCCTTTAAACAGAAATATTGGCCGACTTTGATAAGATAGAAGAATTTTGTTTGTTTAAACAGATTCGCAAGACCTAGCCGCACAAAATATATAGTGTGGCAATTTCAGGAAATGCACCGTTTATCCGCTAGAGGCGTTCAAAGATCACTGAATACGGAAAAAATAAAAATTTCAAGTTTTTAAAATATTTCATTTTTCGTCATTTTTTCATGTTTTTTCGTTCTCCTGTATTTATTTCTTGTTCGATTTTCATGAAATTTTCACTGAATGTGCAGTATGATGTTCTTAATCAGCTTATACTTTAAAATAATAAAAGGTAGTAAAGGTCAAGGTCATATCAGCAATATCGATTTTTTCTTTGACCTCATATAGCTCAAAAACGGTAAATATTCTATCGAGACATAACGGTATAAAATGTTATGCTTTAAGAGACCTTTCTAACGGTACCAAAATTTTAAAAGTCAGACATCAAATGAAAAAAATAATTATGAAAAAACTCAATTATAGGTACACACAGTGGTTTTCTGCATTTATCTCAGAGGTTAATCACATATCATTATAATTTTATTATCAGATTTATAGAATGTTTATTTACCTTTCTAACGATATGCAGTTTTTGAAGATCGGGTAAAAAATGGTCGAGTTATGTTAGATTTCCCATACGTAGCGAAAGCCCAATTTTTAAAATATTTCAGTCCAACGCTTATCTTACTTGTACTGGGGTGTGTATATTTCTCAGTGTATTATTGGCCATTTGACCACAGCGTAGCTGGGATGATGTAAACAACTCGCGGTCAAGTGACTTTCCTGCAGTCTAATGCTGGTCTACCTGTACTGGTGAACTGGTGTGTGTATAGTTCTCAGTGTATTGGCCATACGTGTCTGTATACCACGGCCGGGATGATGTTAACCTTTATTGGTTGTTTTACAAATGTAGGACACAGTTTATTTAGCTTTATAAAAAAGAGGTACAATTTCATATAAAAAAGTGAAAGGAATGATAGAAGAAGTAACAATAGCATTGTATGAAGCTTATCTAAGTGAGAAAACCGATGATGTTGCGGATGCAACTCTAGTTTTTTTTTCTTCTTCTGTCAAAAATTTTGTCCCGAGCCTACAGTAACGTAGGATTAAGCTACGACCATGAAATTTTTAACACTTATTCACATTGTCCTGACTTAGATCCTTAGGAGCCATTTTTTCAGATTTGTCTCCCATTGTGCCGCTAGGTGGCGTTTATTATGTAATTGATTGTATTGAAAAATCTCCAAAATCCAAAGTCGGATTTAGATACGGTTTTTTTTATTCTGTTCCTTATTGGCACCCCAACAAAATATATAGGTCTAGAAGTTCAAAAAAGATATCATTTCCTGTTCAGGAGGGGACCAAAGTTCGAATCTTGGAAATAACGCGTTTTTTAAGAGAAAATATGGTAGGTCCCTTTAAACAGAAATATTGGCCGACTTTGATAAGATAGAAGAATTTTGTTTGTTTAAACAGATTCGCAAGACCTAGCCGCACAAAATATATAGTGTGGCAATTTCAGGAAATGCACCGTTTATCCGCTAGAGGCGTTCAAAGATCACTGAATACGGAAAAAATAAAAATTTCAAGTTTTTAAAATATTTCATTTTTCGTCATTTTTTCATGTTTTTTCGTTCTCCTGTATTTATTTCTTGTTCGATTTTCATGAAATTTTCACTGAATGTGCAGTATGATGTTCTTAATCAGCTTATACTTTAAAATAATAAAAGGTAGTAAAGGTCAAGGTCATATCAGCCATATCGATTTTTTCTTTGACCTCATATAGCTCAAAAACGGTAAATATTCTATCGAGACATAACGGTATAAAATGTTATGCTTTAAGAGACCTTTCTAACGGTACCAAAATTTTAAAAGTCAGACATCAAATGAAAAAAATAATTATGAAAAAACTCAATTATAGGTACACACAGTGGTTTTCTGCATTTATCTCAGAGGTTAATCACATATCATTATAATTTTATTATCAGATTTATAGAATGTTTATTTACCTTTCTAACGATATGCAGTTTTTGAAGATCGGGTAAAAAATGGTCGAGTTATGTTAGATTTCCCATACGTAGCGAAAGCCCAATTTTTAAAATATTTCAGTCCAACGCTTATCTTACTTGTACTGGGGTGTGTATATTTCTCAGTGTATTATTGGCCATTTGACCACAGCGTAGCTGGGATGATGTAAACAACTCGCGGTCAAGTGACTTTCCTGCAGTCTAATGCTGGTCTACCTGTACTGGTGAACTGGGGGTGTGTATAGTTCTCAGTGTATTGGCCATACGTGTCTGTATACCACGGCCGGGATGATGTTAACCTTTATTGGTTGTTTTACAAATGTAGGACACAGTTTATTTAGCTTTATAAAAAAGAGGTACAATTTCATATAAAAAAGTGAAAGGAATGATAGAAGAAGTAACAATAGCATTGTATGAAGCTTATCTAAGTGAGAAAACCGATGATGTTGCGGATGCAACTCTAGTTTTTTTTTGTTGTTTTTTTTTAAACAATTTTGTTCTTGAGATATTTTAGATAGTAGTAATTTATAGACGCGAGATTCAGATAAGGTGTTTGCTTTTATCATTCGTTACGACTGAAAGTAAATATATTTTCTCCTTTTTTTGTCGTTCATCATTGTTTTCATTTAATGTAAGGTTTGTCAATATGAGAATACGATTGAATTTTTTTAAAATGTTTTGTCTGATACTGTACTATTTTACATATATACGTGTTTTTGTCTGTTTAATGTGTAAATTTGTATGATACGTATTACATGTAGTCTGCTCAATTGGTTCATTCATGTCCATAAATCTTAAACGATATTTCTAAATAACAAGAGTACATGAATTTTACCAAAGGGCTAAAAGTGCTTGATTTTTTTTATTGGAAATAAGAATAGTGTTAAATATGTTTTTTGTAAGTGACAGATGAATAAAACATTATCTATTAATGATGACATGTTTTCAAGTGTGTATTAGTGTTAGCGATTTAGGTTTGATGGCATTTTGGAAGGATTATACTTATTACGTCATACTCGTACATTATTGAGAGCAAGCCCAGAGTCATCCGCCATTCCTTGTGGAAATCGTGCAAAACAAAACATAAGCATTGAATTATTTTCATATCGAATATGTTACATATATCGACCCAATTTTAATTCCGTAATGCAAATAAAGCATTATTTCGGGATCCAAAAGTAATTGAGATGATGCAGAACGAAAACTCGAAGCATCAAAATAGAACGTAGTATGCATTTTCCATGTCAGACACCTATCAATCAAAAATGTGAATGTTGGGGGCGGGAGATCGTGGAGTCGTTACAATAAAGGCACTTGCTTGACGAACAGCGTAATTTTAGGATAGAATCAGAATTGACTGGAGGGTTTCAGGAAATATGACTTTGGGAAGTATTGTTTGACATTTTTAAAGAGTAAAGTAACCGTTTGATAGAAGTCTTAAGGAAACGAACTACTTTTGATGGGACGTATACTCAAAGAGGTGTACTTACAACCAGGGATGTGGAACTTCTAAAAACTTAGAGTTTGATGATTCATTCATTTTAGAACTCTAGCATGTAAGCGTGATCTTGACCATAATATTCTTACCTTTTGAAAGCGTGCGAAATGAAATGCAAGAATTTAATCATCTCATACCGTTGTCAGTGTTTTACGAATCAATGGTTTAAATGATTACACTACGCTCGTGTCATCTCAAGATCTGTTCAAGGTATCTTTAAAGTGTTTATGTCATTTTTACGTTCCATATATACTTTGTTACCGGAAGTACATTCTAGCATACCATTCGAACGTTTGTTTCCCGTAGGAAAAAGGAGGTCAATTTATATCATATGCAACAAGCAGGCCGAAATAAACAATGTTTCTCACTAATGCTATTGATAGAAATAAGAAGCGACGGTATATTCAAATAGTCAAGTCAGGCATAGTCATAAAATTTGTAAAATGATTTAATTTTTGAAAATATCATTAATATTCATTGTTAAATGAAGTAAGAAGATGCTTGAAATATGAATCATACTTTAAAGCATTTAATTCAACATAAGACCCTGAAACCTTCCCAAATCTAGTAGTTATTTTCAGATATTTATGTATTGTTTTATTCTAGAATGAGAGTGAATCTATGCATACATTAACGACATAATTAATGTTATAGATTTAATTAATATTCGCAGAAAGCATGTCGTCTCCTTTAATTAAGTCGATGAATAATGAACTCTCTGATCGTTTCAATTCCTCTTTTTTTTGCAATTTTAAGACTAACTCTTATCTTAGATTAACATGTAATGTCTTTAAAGACTCAAAATGACACAATTCAATACATATCAATATAGTTGGTATCTAATAGATAGTGTGTGATTATTTTGCCTGAGCAGGAATTCCATCTTTCGAAGACTTCATAAGCAAAGTATGTAGTGCATCCCAGTTAAAGTTCGCACACATTAATTACCACATTTTAACGACAGCCTGCATCTTTGGGACCATAGAGTTCGCGGATTTAAGTAGTTACAATTCGCGTTCGTGAAACTAACTAGTAGTTTTAGTGTTGAAAATAGACATCCTTTATTACAGTAACATGTAACTTTGGTCCCATAGACACTTTGGAAAATCTATATTTTTCGGTATAGTTTGAAGCATAAAGGAACATGACATACCAACACTTTAAAATGAAATACCAGATATATTCATTGTATATGCATAAGTGTATATATTTTACATATAATGTGTATTGATTATTTGTAATTCACAATATGACAAAATAACTGCATGTTAGAAACGACAGTGTAAAAAGTTCTTATAGATAAATCCGTTTGAGTTTAATATCCTTTGACTGTTGTAAGATTAAACAAAATTTATTTTATTTATTTCAAATACAGGCTCTGTCTGTTCTAGACAACAAAATGTATGTTTCAGACACGTCTTCATTACGAATAAATTGAAAAAGTAAGGAATATTCTAAATAAATGGTTATTTCGGGGAGAAATCTATGGCATGTATCTCTTCATTAAGATATATCAAATGATTCAGAGGAAATTTGATTTGTTTGCGACTGTTCATTAAACCACGGGGAAATAACTGGCTCGTCTTGTAAAGTTTTCATCTGTTCTTTGAGGAAGGTGACGATGTGTTTTTAATTCATTGGACTATTACCTTCCTTCTGTCCCGTGTAAAGCACTAAAGGAAAGATGCATTACAAGGATTGTGACATGTCATAACTGAGATCAGAGTTAAGTGATAATTTAGAAAAGGAGACGCCTTGGAATCTCTCAAGGAATCTACAACTTGACAATCAGGTGCCATTACCAGGTCTTTCACTAAGTTTACCTTGTGATTATAATATTTTTTAATATTTAACTCCTCTCGTGAATATGTTCTCGAAGGAATATTAATTGTATTAATGTATAAAAGTGAGACATAAGCATTGTATACTGGTCAGTATGTTGCCTGCGTTCGTCCATTCGTCTATGTATTTGTGTGTGTTTTTCGTTTTTCGTAAACCAAAACATACGTACAGCATATGTGATTTGCAAATTACCGATAATAAACGAGTCTGTCGACTGGTTATTATAATGCAAACATGATAGAAGTTAAATCTAACATGGAAGCTTATAATTTACTTGTTTTCCGATCCATACATTTATGTTATGAAAACTGTAGATCATATGTACACAGATCTGACTAAACAGAGATATGGCTTCCGTTGAAATAGATACTGAAGTGCTGTTAGATAAATAATTATATCATTCTTACCAGAACTTATTCACAAAAGGAAAAACAAGTGGGGATAAGATGCCACCTGTCATTCTCACGAGCAGAAAAATTCTTAGATTATCTTTCACGGGTCTTTCTCCTTCCTTAACACATAGGCTTAACTTTTTTTTTATTATCTTGGATAATTGTTGTTCAACCTTAAACAGAATAATTCAAATCAAAGTATGCTTTCCTTTAATTGCTGAAAAATTTTAAAAGTATTTGACTGGCATTTCAATCCGCAAAATGTACAGTGGTATTAAATAATATCTAATATCTTGTCTTGTAAACGAGCAGATGTATTTTGATTTATCACCAGTGTCAGTAAAAATGGATGCCAACGAATTCAATATTAAATACTATCCTGAAAGGTCTTACAATATATATGTTTATATATAACATATGTTTATAAATTCCTTTTTTTTCTTTAATTTATATTACATAATTTATATAAAACATCACAGAGATATGCCTTCTGAATATCAAAGTAATTAATGAAATAGATGATTAAATAAATTATTCTTTTTTTCGACATTAGAGTTTGTTTGAAAGAGCTCACAGTCTTTCAACGTTTTCTGTTAGATTGGAAATCTACTCAATGCAGTAAAGTGGCAAAACAGTTAACACCCCACATTTTCCTTATTGTTTCGATTCTATTCTGGAGAATGAATTGTTAAATAAAGAATATATGTGATGCTATAAATCACGAAATGCATGTGATTTTCATATTTCAAATTTTATTTATTTTCAAGGGCATAAGACTTTCAAATTAAAAATGTTCAAGAACCTATTCCCCTAAAGTATAAGTATGAAAATCATGATAATACATTTAATAGAAAACAAAGTTTTATTTAGATTGATAGAGTAATTGTATAAACAGGAGCATCACATTTAAATTAAATTTATGCTAATTAAAATATTAATGTTTTATGTTTCTGGTCCTAAATTCTATCATATATGTAATGTTTTTTGGCTTAATTTTCACTAAATCCTTCTCAAGTCTATTTTTCAAAACGTTCTGTATGTATTACATTTAGTCAAATTATCTAGAGTAGAAAACCACTTATCTATGAAAAGATCTAATAGCTTCTGTTTTATAAATATTAATAGCCATTCATGACCACTAATGTTTTTTCCAGACATATAAAGATCAACATTTTACAAGTCCTTTTATGACATTTTCTATCCATCAATTGTGTTTGATCTAATTTGTGAATATTTAAAAATCTACATCTGATACATAATTTGTGACAGTTTTAAACTTCTTACCCTTGGTTTTACTACATTTGACCAGAAACGATATTATTCTAGATTCAAAATCAATAATTTGGGGTTTTACAACGGTCTATCCACAAATAATCACACTAGGTGTTGAGTTTTAACTTCAATAAAAAGCTTAGAAAAAAATCAGTAGGTCTTTTTTCAAATGCATTTGTGTTCTACAAACCGCAAGTTTTCGAGCCTTATAGAAGAATAGGTGTTACTAACTTAAATAATACTATCTGAAGATCCACATTAATCACATTGCATTATTTAAGTTTCTTAATATGATAGTTTTGTTCCTTTTTATGAAATGTGTAACTTTGCTTTTGATAACAGTATTAATATTCATTGACAACTTTAATAATTTTGAAAAACACAAGAGCTACTTCCATTAACTGAAACTCAAGAGTTTGCCTTTTCGTAAATATTTTCATGAAGTAATTTATACTGAAGACCGATTATCCATACCGAATCAAATGCCACCTTAAGGAATAAATCATGAAATAGATTTGTATTATTATTATTATTATTTTACCAGATCAATCAAACTGTTAGTATAAAAATATTATCAATGACAGGATATCTCCCTTAAATTCTGACTTCAATTTGCTAAGTAAAATTCGTTCGGATGCAAACCTCTATTGTGTCAGTCTATAATTCAAAAGCACAGTAAAAAATTTCCCTTGGCAACTTGAAAAAGTAATTGGGCTATAATTCGTTGGGTCAAAGGAGAGTCTTTATTGTATTAGATTTGACGAATAACACCTAGGTTTTTAACTATATGGTTAACTGAAAGTTCCAAATGCTTAGTATTTTTTCTTGAGATTACTGCCGCTGCAAGAGAGTTTTAGTTTAATCTGTCATCGTATTAGATGAGTTAAAGTGTACCAGTTTACATAAAACATAAACTTAAATACTAAGTTAAGTAAGAAAGACATATATAAGTTTCAAGTTATTTTTTCAAGTTTCATTGCCAAATGCCATAGGGCTTTTGAGTGGGATACAATATATCCATTATTAAAAGCAATGTACACTAAATCATGAAAATATTATGTAACAGGAAATTTTTGATAAATTGATTTTAAGCATAATTCCAAAGAGTGTAAACAACGTACCGAAGCAGTGTCTCTATTTTGTAGTTCAAGGGTTAATTCTTATTTGTTACAACATATTTCTTTTAAAAAAAAAGCAAACAAAAAAAACAAAACAAAAACAGGCATAAGCACGAATACTACACTAGGTGAACACGCTCAGACACATATAATAATGTTGATGTTATCTTAAATGACCTATAAATGAGAAATTAATCGTATCAAGCCATTGTAAGTGAAATAAATCGTCAGGAAACCTGGTCACATCTAATGTCTGAAAGCTGGGTCTTTGTTAAACAGTTATATATTGTTGATCTATAATTCATCTATCTATATGTGACCTGTTATAAGGAAATCACTGCAGAGTGGGGATCAACAAACGATCTAATAAAATGACATTTTGCAATGTATAACCTATCCTTGATGTTAAAGAATTAGAATTCTAACAATTCACTATAAAGATAAGCATAGACTCAGAAAAATTGAGATTTGATTTCAGTGACATGGCGTAAGTGGTTAGGAATTCAACTTGACTAAATCACTATAGATTAAATACTCCTTATCTATATTGATACAGAAGTGTTGGCTTTACATACATTATTGACAAATTCTTACGTTTTGTGAGGATACCAAAGTTAAAGTATAGTTTCTACCACAGCAAATGCTTGCGCGCGGAGAAAAAACTGTGCCAGTTTCAGTGACTATATAAGGTATACAAATAAACTTAATTAAGGATGGACCGGCTCATGTCAGTTTTAAATTGCATTCACGTTGAAAATACTGGATATGTTACACATGACTAAGTATAATATAAAGTAAAATACACTAGAACTAGTAAATAAATAAAAGTGAACGCCCTTTTCAGGCTCGAATATACAAAAACTAAACCCTTGTCCTATTCAACCAAAGAACAAAAACTAAACCCTTGTCCTATTCAACCAAAGAACAAAAACTAAACCCTTGTCCTATTCAACCAAAGAACAAAAACTAAACCCTTGTCCTTGACCATGTTTTAAAATATGTTTTATTCAGTTGAAGTTCAAAGTTAAGACCCAGCTTCCCTACGTGATGAAATTACTAAATGGTTTTGCTATAATATTTTTAATGCACAAAGTTAAACAGACCTACTACAGTTCAACAATTGGAGGGAAGAATAAGTTTACCAAATCCTTTTATTCACGAATAAAACGATGTTGCACGTATATTGTTGGTTTCTCTATGTTGCTATCATCGATTTCTGTATATGTTGATAAAGAAGATGAATGTGGATATTACTAACTGGATGTCGCGGCAGGAGCCATTTACTCATTCTGCATCTGTAATTCGCAGCATTGCTTGTGTCGTATTGCCCAATTGTCATTTTCGAAAGAAACATCATTCCTCTTATCTTTTTGCAGCATTCAGTAATCTTTGTGTGTTACATGAATTACAATTTGTATTTTTTTAAAGTTTGCATTTTAATCCTTAAATTTATTTCTATTATTGAAACTGATTTATAAATACATATTCATGATATGAGCAATATCCTACTTTATGTAACTACGGTTTACATCAATATTCAGCTGCATGCAGCATCTTATCGTTGTTTACTCTTGTATGTATATTTATTGTTATATCTGTATCGAAAAACAAAGAAGGGGTCATTAAGAAACCTCCTTGATTCATCGCTTATAGTATTAGAGGAACGCAATATTGTGTCAACCCTACACGGACACTTTTTTCATGAATTGCACTTCGGTAGAACTTTGTACACTTTCATTTTAAAATTTAGACAATATCTAAATAACCCCAATCCTATCTTTAATTCCTGTCATCATCATCATCATCATCATCATTAACTACCAAAGGTCCAATCATCGTCACATATTTCATGTCGTTATCAACAGCAGACACAAAACCGGGTTTTCATGTAGTGCGTTATAATTTTATAAAATGTGGTCGAATTTGAAATAACAACCGCTCCTTTGAGTAATGTTTGTATTGTTTTCTTGTAATTGTTATAGTTGTTTGTGTTATGTTTTGTTTATTTCTGTAGGGATGTTGCTGCTATGTTTTTGTTATGGCTGAATGCCGTGATTGGCCCATGAATTTTATATTTATTTATAGTGTGTGTAGGTAGTTTGTTTCTTCGAGGCATCAGAATAAAACTCATACCAGCGAACTATGACACGTGGTCACTTGTCTGAATTTGTATAACTGCAAAACGATTTTAAAACAATCGTTTTATCAAATCCTCCAAAGAATATAGTTTGTCCCTCGACTAAAACAATAAAATATAAATGTACGAAAATGTGTGTAATTCTAACGTTAGCGAAATGGCAACGTAACATTACCCCCTATAAAACCTTCTACCACACAGGGATTCCGATAAGATCATCTTGGTTGTCCTTGAGTTGATTGATCAATACGGTTTCATCTTCTTTACATTTTAATCTTAATGTGACTGGAAGTCTCCTTCATTTCAGCATTAAAGACGAGCGATATAATATGAGATCGACTGGGACTGACAATAATTCATTGGGCTCAGACTGGGAAACGAATTTATCATCGATACCTAAACACACACACACACACACACACACAGAGAGAGAGAACCGAATTACTAGGCAACTGAAAATTACATCATGTTGACATAATTACAACTTAGCTCTTTTTCCCCGATTTAATAACACTACTTGATAATGATATTTTCACCTAAAATCAATCTTTTTATGCCGGCAATCGGGTATTTCAGAATAATATAGAATGGCTAAGGGTCAGCAAAAATGCCCTCAATCTAATTTTAAATGAAGATAAAGTTTCCCATAAAAACTGCTTTAAAAATCACATAATGGCCGAAGTGAAAAAGAAGTCAGTAATGTATCAAAAGTAAAAAAATATACCTGCATGAAGAAAACTTTGCAGTAAATATCATTAAAATGAATATATACTGCATTTTGATCTTACAAAATAATCGTCCTTATTTTAAAAGAATCACTTGTTCTGACCATTATTTTTCTTATATCAGTGTCAGTCTTGACCAATAATCTTTTAGCTTTATGATTATATATAATTTTATTCCATTTCTAGCCTTGTGTATGGAGACTGTTCAGCTGTCGCTAATCAAGCAACTCACGATTTATTTATGACATAACTTAGACTGGTATGTGCTATTTAACGTAGCTTTATGATATTTCTGAAATTACCTTGATTTAGTTCTGACAACTGCCCGACTACTATTACCATCCCATAATCATTTCTCAACACCAGAATATTCGACTCATTCATAACACATGCTCGTAAATATCAATATTTCATTGCTATAAGACACTTTTTGTCTTTTTACATATTTACTGTGACACAAATTACCGCTAAACATTTAAATTTAAACGTTGATTGATAGATATGACATATTGCTCAAGAACATTCAACTCATAACATTAATCTTGAGTGTATAACCTTTTACCTTATGAATATTCATATTCAAAATAATGAATTGGTGAATATCAATTTATTGAATTATAAATGGTTTATAAAACAATGGATTTTCTTTGCCTTGCAGACTGTGTATAATATGGGGTTTTGTATGAGCGAATAGACAGAAACCTGACGGGACAGCTCTCTCCAAACATCATCACACGTCTATATAAGATTAAGAGTGAAGGGTAAAATCACCACACTAAAAGTTAACAATGAGTTTTCATACTCATTTCAAGTGAAATATGTTCAATTGCGATACATTTTATTTATGCACTTACTTTTCTCTCTGCCTGATAACAAATGATAACTGCACTTTAGTTGACTCCTATTCTTTCTTTAAATTGTTAGAATAACCATGTATCTTCAATCGCTTCCAAATGATTTCTCTTTCAAATAGGCTGTAAATATTGGAATGCTACAGCACGATGCGTAAATATATACAGGTGACCGTCAGAGGAGCAAGCATGTGCTTAGTAAGGAATTTACAATGGTTTTGCCATTGTTATGCAGGATTCATCTAGGACGGGAAAACATTAATAATGCACCAACGCGTTACCTGTATATGATTAGAACAAGATGTCATAACGCCAGATAACAGAGGGACAGTCCACAAGTTTTGCACTTCCGCGTCAGGCTGCTTACAACTGTTGAGATCTGCAGAAGTTTGAATAACTCGCCCTCGTCACTGAATGTAACCGTTTTTGTATTTGATTCTTCGGATGTTTTGATTTTCAGCTACCCAAATTTATATTGAATTTGTTCATTTTTCTTTTCAAATAAAATAAATATCGCAGGAACGTGTGGCATACTATAATATTTATCTGTATCAGGCTTTACAGAAGAGGGGACTATACAAGAATGACAATCTAAATTTAGTTGCTTTCATATTTATGAAACATAATCAATTTTATACATAACATCATTAGGTTACTTGGATCGAGAACAATGAGTTATGTGGCATTATCGGAATATGTCTAGACAACATCGTGATATTCTTTAAAACAGAATATGTGACCAATAATTTAGCTTGTTCAGCTGATGCTGATGTTACATTGTTACACAGTATAGCAGAACGATAGGTAGATCAGGAGTTAATCAGAGACCCAAAGACCTAGGATATATAATCAAACTGTTATCAGCTATCATCGTCTCGTGTTAGTTTATATGATCATAACACTACAGACTAGTTTTCCAAAATTAAAGGTCACCAGACGGTTTTTTCTCTATGATCACTATTTGGGAAATGATCTTTCGTTGGTGTTTTAATCTTCTTGTTGTAAAAGGTTGTGAAAACCAAGAAAAACAAAAGTGTTTCGTTTTTTTAACCCTTCCCCTCATAGAGGAAACCATTAAAAAAGACCTATGCGAACAACATAAAACCAGATCAGCCTGCGAGTAACTCGCAGGCTGATCAGGTTTTATGCTGTTCTCTGCTCCTCAGTGGTCTGGTAATGAGGATTTTACAATTAAATTTGGTAAGGTTTAACTGTGGTTTTCTGCAGATCAGGCTTTATGTTCTACATATTGAGTGCGTCAAAATGAGACTATATGAGGGAAAGGATTAATTAAGATATACGTTCAATACCTGATGCAAACTATCTTTAATATGTCTATACGCCTGTGTGTTAGAAGGTTAACTAAGAAGCAGTGAGATGCTCAGTAAACTTAAAACTAAAGATAAGAATGTTATGAAAGAAGTTTCATGATGGAACGATGATTTCGTCCCGCTTTACAATGGAAAACTAATATGTTTTCATAAAATTTGAGATTCATCATTTTTAATCACTGTTTAATCTAAAAGCTAATAAAATCATAGAGTACATTTATAGAAACTTTTTAAAAGAATGTATACCTAAATGCGACTATGAGTATCGCAAAACATAGTTTTGTTACTTTTCAACAATTTGCATAGTCATCTAAATTTATCTTATCATTTAGGTTTATTCCAAAATATCACAACGTATATTAAGACAATATTCAAACGTAATCCTCTAAATTGACAAAAGAAAAATAATTCTGTCTCTGGTATTGATGAACTCCACTGATGTATCATATATATGTTTGACCTATTCAGAATTTCAGATAGATATATCTGGATTTAATTGAGTTCATAAATCAATGAACAAGAAAGTACAGTTTTTCAATCAAGTACATTTATCAATACTTATCTACAGAACGTCACGCTTAGCTTTAGATATCTTTCTCCCAATGTTAGCATTTTCAGGGAGTACTATCGTACTTTACATGTAAAACTATTTAATTTATCCCCTATATTGAACTAGGTAAGGTGGGTGCAATATCAGTAGCAAATTATTTTAAAATTATTACAACGTTTTACAAACAGAAACATTACATGAAATTCGTTCATATTTTTATTTGCGTCATAAAAAGAAATACCTGTTATCAAAGTTGTTAAAATATGTCTTAACTCAAATAATTTTTACGGATTCTATCTACCTAACCCTGGCAGCTTAATAATCAATTGTTTTATGTAAACAATATTGTTAAAGCTATTTCTTGCTTTATTGAATCGAAGGCAGAAGTAATATGTAAACGGTTATGTTCCTATGATATTTTCCCGAAAGTTCCACTGCATTGTACTTAAAATTTTATTTTGTAGATTTAAATCGACTCAACAAATTTCAAAACTCTATCTTTAAATATCTTAAAAGTTTTAAAACTCAAAACTGATAACATATTATCGTGACATTTTACATGTAATTCAATCGATTTAGGTGAGATTAAGATAAGAGAAAAAAAACACCCTCTTTAAATTCTTCTCTGTGTAATATGTTTTGTGTGTTTTAATATAAGAAATATAAATATTTTTGTCTATATGGGGTTGTGTTCTTTTTTATTCGGGGGTGCGGGGGTATTTATATTGGGGGTTGTTGTTGTTGTTGTACGTTTAATTTGTATCATTCATAAATCGCATTATTTAAATATCAAGACTCTCTGCTTGAAAATATAATCTGCAATTGATGTTGATGGTAAAATATAATGTTAAAGCCTCATAAATATTATAACGATAAAAAAATCAATTGATGTTCTTTATTTTAATCATATTCGTGATATTCTGTATTCCCATAGGAAATGTTTTCAATAAGTAAAAGTGTGAACGGCAACTCCATTTACATTTCAGATGCAATTTAGTCGTCAAAAGCAATACATATTTCGTGTTAGAGTTCAAGCCCTGTCTGATCCGTCATTCATAAATCGAAAATATCGTATTAGTTTCAATTCCGATATGCAAATATAGTGATATCTCGGGATCCCTCGGTAATTAAGACAAATATACATACGAATAATAAACGCGACAAAATGTGTACGTTCCTAGACAATAAACACAATATATGATCGTTTTTGTAATCTATCTTAAAATGAGCTTATTACATACACGTGGAAGAAGTGAAAGCGTTCACTGCATGCTGTCTAGTTGTCTAAGTACGGAAAGTAACATAATACATTAAAGACGTCTTGCGAATTTGGCAAAATAACCTTGATATATGGTTCTTTGGCTATGAACCAAATTACTATACAGACATCAATAATTATTTAATCCAAGAACTAAATCAAAAGAGGTATGTCAAATGTTTTTACAACGAAGACTAATGGGTGTAACGATGTTGTTTGCATCATGTGGCGAAGTTGAACCTTGGTGTATTCAAATCACGTTTGAGAGATTAATGAAATAAAAGAATATTTCAACAAATATTTCTCCTTTAACTATTCTTATTTATTTATTTATCATATGCTGTGAATTACCGTTTAAATCTTTCTAATTATCTCAAATGTTATACAATATACCGAACTTTAAGTTTTTGTTATTTCGCGATTTATTGCAGCAAGTGCTTTAACAGATGACAGCGGTAATAAACTTTTGATGGAATTTCTTGATATTCTTTGGTTTTCAAAACAAGCCGGCAATCAGGAGAATAAAACAATAACTTAAGCATAACTGTGCAGTACCTACATTTTAGCATGTACACTCCGGAAAATATTAGATTTACCCTTGAAATCTTGATTGATATTTTGAAAAAGTGTTGCCTTAGTTTGAAACTTTTTGACGTCTATCCCAAAGGAAATATTCCTCCAAATGATGTCGCAGTCCCCCACCTCACCCCAATGGAATCAGTATGGTTGTTATTGACTTTAATTAGTGTCTGCTGTATAATGCCTTCACAAGTCACTTTTAATTAAAATAAATTCTCTTTCATTTCGACATTGTTCTGGTTGATATAACTCGGGAACAAATTGAAATTGACTATGATTTATTTAATGCAGTCTGGGAACTCTTATCTTTCACTAAACCCCCATCTCAAATGACAAACTTTTAAATTAACGTGTGTCTACATGTTCACTAAAATGCGAAGATTCTGTTTTCCAGTACAATTCAAAGTGTTCATGATATCGCTTGCTTAGGGTGAACGTTTAATTAGATGAATTTCTTTTCAGAATTATATCAGCATACACACAGTGACACTATATGGGCCATTTTCATGCACGTTTACTTCATATATCTAAATACATAACACAAAGTAAACACGGATACCACCTATTTAGATATTTTTTAAATTAATTAACGTTCTATCTCATGTCTTCTTTTCCATTTAAAAAAAACAGTCTTTGTCTCAAGAATTGACTAGGTTTTCAGTTACTGTAAAGTTAGGATTTTTGCATACGTACAGGAATGTTATCTGGGCACAAAGTCTTTCATAGATCAAATCACAATTATGAATTTTATGATTTGCTAATGTTGTGAGATTATCGTCGATTATAACTTAAAAGAGATAACATACAAATATGTTTTTGCAATCATTTCTTGAATGAAGAAAAGACTCTGAAATGATTTATACATACGTTCGTATGGTTACGATTATTACATGTGTGTTCGTCCGAAAGTAACAAAAGAAGTTCCTTGCTATAACCACCAGTGTAAGTTCACCGGATGTGGCCAAAACCAGAACAACCATTTTGGCATTTTCTTATATGAACAGCTGTATCTATGTTGTGTGTATTATGTCATTCCTTTCAAGCATACGAAATAGCTTTTTTCATGCCGAAACATCAATGAGTCTCGTGTTTGAATAGGTTGTTTGCTTACCTTATATAGGTTTTGCAGAAGTTTAATTTTAGACTTAGATAGTTTTACGTCGATATGGAAACATTATTCTAATCCGTCTCAACGGTTCCTTGGATGGACCACTTTGTACCAAGGAAGGCCATAAAATAAACCCCAAAGAGATTTGAACTCATATGTGCCATATCTGCAGTCACATATATTACGACTGGACCCGGCAGCGCCTTTGCCGATACTTAGATTAACATTAACTACTAGAGTTTTTAGACTTTGAGCGAGGACACATCCATGAAATTGGAAGCTAGCAAAAAAAAAAGGATGGTATCGCGTTATTTCATTCTCTGGCGTTTTCATTTCATAGAGATTCTTGTGATTCTAGATGTTTTCCGCAGATTCTGTACCTCTGATGGTCAATCAGGCATTGTCCAAATCATCTGTTATAATATAAAGACTGCTTGAAGCGGATTGGGAATATTATGATAAAAAAACAATTACAATGTATAAATCGATCGCCGCTGTAAATCTCAAAATTAGACTACTATGGAAATTAAGTTTAAGTGTTTGCCCTTTTTGTAATTTCCTTTATATACAGCGTTTCGTCAAACTTTTATATAGATGTTATGGATTTAATGTATACATTGTTTATGTACTTTAAAACAGAGTGTCGTACCTCAGTTAATGCTTAGTGAAATTATTAAGCCTCTTTTTATACACTTTTCAGTCAGTTGTAACTCGACTTTTGTACTGATTGATCAGAGTGCTATGCCTTAGTTTAAGCCCTGTTCAACTATTATATCTCTGTTTGTTTTTTTAATTTCGCCAGAGTAGTATACCTCAGTCAGTTTTTGTATTTATTCCTTAGTTTATAAAATGTCTAGGCACATCAGTGTAATTCAGATTATGTAGTTATGGGGTAGATTATTGTGCAAAATTTATTGTTTATTAGCCACGGTGGTAAAATCAGAGCAATCATTGTCTAGCCAGATCATCATAGCTTCATATTCCTTCTGCATCATACAGATATATAATATAGAAAACGACAACAATGATCATATGTTTCCGTATAGAGAAAAACGATAACGATATCCTTGAAAATGGGCAAATTTCATTGTCTGTGGCTACGCTGAGTACAGTTCAAAACATTTATGGGAGACCATGAAGTGTGATCTCTAGGTCAAGTGATCAGTTGAGTGCACTAGTATAATAACAGTGTTGTATACAATTTTATTTGTACTTGAACAAAGAGAGTTTCTGTTGAACTTGAAAAAAAATCGTTTTGAACACATCTAAGAAGAAAAACCGTCAACAATTGTGTTTATTTATTTATTTTTTTATTTATTTATTTGATATCTGTTGATATGATAAACATGTATCCATAAATGGGTAGAAAAGTGAAAAACAAAAACGAAGATGGTCCTATGCTTAATGGGGATTATAATGTGCAGTTCTAAAGTTTTCATAATCGTTCGACGAACCACCTGTATTATGAATGGGTACCAAGGATGCCGGCGACAAACCAAAGTTTCCATAATTGTTATACTCTGGTCTTCTCTTACGATACTTACATTGATATTAAAAGTCATACGTCTTGATATAATTGTAATTGGATAGGATAATTTAAATGCTGTCCGTTGTAATCTTTATCTAAAATAAAAAAAATACAGATGAAAATTAAATTCATAAATTAAAAAAAAAAAAATTTTAACAAATTTAAAAAAGTTGACATTATTTTGAAAAATAGAATTGAGATTTTAGCTGGTTCAAAGACCTTTTATTATAACTTTGATATAAACATCATAGTTAATAGCTTCCTTGACTTATATACACAAGGCGTATACAAAGATTATGTTGTTGTTGTTGTTGTTGTTGTTGTATTGGGGGTTTACCGTCGCTGCGATAGTATTTCAATCATATAGCGACGTCCAGCTAATTACAGATGGAGGAAGACCCCGAGTACACAGAGGTACCCGGGTAGAACCACCGACCTACCGCAAGCCAGCTGGAAGGCACAAAGGTTATGATTCTCTCTATATATACATAAATATGATAAATCAACACCAAAATGACAAAGATCCCTAAACCTTTTAATTTCTTAACCTTATCAAATCCTTGCGATTTTATGAAACCGTGTTCTTGTTCTAGATATATCGTTTAGAAATTATCATGTTTTCAATGTTTATTATATCAGTTATTTTTAATACTTCATTTCAAGTACATATATTTCAAAAATGAATATGATACCTTCGATTTTGGCGTTTTATTCAATAGATATAAATCAGTTTCTCGCCAAGGGCTTAAGCTGATTAAATGCAGTGTTTGAAATACGGCTTGCTGCATTTTACCGTCTACAATCAATTCAAATGCTTCCATGTCTTTATTTCCTCTAAATGTTCAAGGTCTGTCTAGAAGAAACATTACCACAGTACCACTACGACTTTCGATAGAATAATTTTCTTCTCAAATATTTGTCCCGCTGTACTGACTTGTTCTAGAACTCTATATCCTGTTATTAAATAAACAACAAAGAAATGATCACTCAGGTCCTATTTTTTTCTTTTTCATTCAGCGAATGATCAGCACTGTTACCATAACGCTATACGGATAAGGGAGAATTTTATCGAAAGAAGTAGTCATTGAAAAATAAAAGTAATGCAAACATATCTCCAGTACATGTTTTTCAGCTGTATATTGTATCTGCTATTGCAAAGAAATCGGAGGGAAGATAAAGTAGACCATCTTTTCATTCATTCAGTCTTAAATTGGATGAAATGATGTTGCACGTGGTTAAGTGGACCCTACTTCTGTTGCCCTCGTCGATTTCCGTATATGTTTATACAGAAGATGAATGTGACCTTAACTAACGGGATGTAAGCAACTGTCCTAGAACCATTCAATGATTCTGCAAATTAGTGCGATTTGCATCTTTTCTTCCCAGCTTTACTTGAACCGTTTTGTCTCTTTAAATAAATGTACTTCCCTCACCCAATTGACAGACAGGATTCAGTAATCATTTTATCTACAAGGTCTCGAAATAAGATCAGCAAACAGACATGGCTTCAAAGGGATTATAGAGAGCAATAGTTTTATTCCTATTTAATATGAAATTATAATGCGACAATATGTTAAAATTATTTGTATGTAGTCAAACTGTGACCAGCAATATTTCAAAATAATTAATAATTGCTTTATCCAGTAGATAAATAATTAAAAAATGTATAAGTCACTGGACAAGTATACTCTCCCTTTTCTCTTGTTACAGTATCTTTTTCAGCGATATTTTGTAGATGAGACGTGCGTGCTGGCTGAAAAATAAAAGCTATTACCTTTTCAACTCAATCAATAAACTGTTTTGAACAATGAATCCTTAAAACAGCGAAGGAAACCCTGTCTTTTAGGATTTAGTGATGTTTGGTTTGAACAGTTATATGGAAAATAATATTCGTGTATCTTTCTTTTATTGTAATGCCTAGCAATCAATTTCGGATTATTATGACCATATTTTACGAAGAAATATGGTTTCTCCGTTGTTATGTGTGTTACGTTAATTACATTTTATCTGTGCCAAAGTTTGCATGTTTATCCTCGAACTTGTTTCTCAACTTGTTTTACGATGAAACTGATTTCAATTAGGCATAAAAAGTCCCGTTTCTAGTCTCCCGACCGACCCTCTTTTTTTACGACCGACCCTAAAGTTGTTTTTACCTTTCCGCCTTTAATAAACATTTTCCCCCTTTTACCTTTCGTTTCATGTAAAAAAAAATAAATAAAATCCCGACTCTCTTTTGTATTTCCTGGAGACCAGAAACGGAGTTTTTTTTTTTTTTTTTTTTTTTTTTGCCTTATAATACATATTCATGGAATAAGCAATATTCTCCTTTATTGATACCTTTAATAATATTCAACCGGATCTGTTTGAACGAAATTCACTGTTATCCCTTTATCGAAATGCAGAGAAAGGTTGCTTTAGAGACCTCCTTAATGCATCGCCTCTATCTGTGTTGGAACGCACCATGTGTCAACCAAACACACACAAAAGAGCAAAATATTTTATTGTAAACAAAATCTCGTAAAAAGGTATGCATTTTACACTATTTTATCAGCTTTCTTTTGAAATCTTGAAATAATTATCATCATCATTATCATTCATTATCAGAAATTTCACTATCGTGATCATTTTTATGTCGTTGTCAGCAATAGAAACAAAACCAGGCCTTCATGTCATGAATTAGAATATTATGGTTGAGTTTGAATCAATCCCTGGAACATGGCTAATATTTTGTTTTTCATCGGCTTCTTTGTTGTTGTTGTTGTTTTTTGTTGTTGTTGTTGTTTAAATTTCTATGTTTTTGTTTTGTTGTTCATATTGTTTTATATTAGATGTTTTTGTTGTTTCTGTTTTGTTTATTTCTGTAGGGATGTTGCTGTTATGTTTTCATTTTGTTATGGCTAAACGCCGTCTTCGGTTTCTGTAGTTTTTTGTTCTACGAGGCATCTGAACAATTTACATACAAGCGCACTGTGGCATGTGATCAGCTCGTCTGCTTGTGCATTACTGTAAAACCATTTTAAGACAATCGTTTTAAAATCTACCAACGAATGCATTTGTCCCTCGACGGATATATTTAATCAAAAACCAAAATCATTGAAATATCAATGTACCAACGGTTATATAAAACAATTCAATCTTTATCGAAATGGCAACATTACATTGCTCGTTGTGAAACCTACACACAGGAATTCCGATTAAATCATCATGGTTGTCCTTGAGTTGAATGATTAATGCGGTTTCATTTTCTTTTAATTTTAATCTTAATGTGACTGGAAGTCTCCTTCATTTCAGCATTAAAGACGAACGATACAATATAAGATCGACTGGAACAGACAATGATTTATTGGGCTAAGACTGAGATACTGAATCTTTCATCAATACCCTACCCAAAGATAAGATGTTACATTAATGAAACGTGCATGCTTTAATGTCAATATGTTTTGAAAAGAACCGACTCGCTGGGCAACTGAAAGTTTTACCATGGTGACGCTATCACCATTTCGCTTAATTTTCTCGATTTAATGACACTACTTTATGTATTTTGATTTACAATGTAATTTTAAAAAAATATTAATCTTATATATCAGCGAATACATCACATAAATAATATGTATCTTAGATTTAAGAATTAATTTAGAAAAGCCGACGAATAACAACTTTTATGACCATCAATGTTTCAGACTTTCTTTCTGAGTTTTGATCAATACTCTTATTTTTGTATCGATATGAATAGGTATCATGTCTATTCACTTTTCGCTTATAATCTAACATTCCTCGCGTTGTATCACCTGGAGAAACGATCAGAAGCAATTCATAAAAAAACGAAAATGTAAGTGCATCCATATATATATATATATATTTGGTCGGCGGTAGCTATTTTGGCAACTCACGATTCACTGATTACATAATATAAACTGGTGTGTGCTTTAAAATGTAGTTAACTACTCATTTTATTATATATCTGATATTAACTTGATTTAATACTGACATTCCCCAACCATTACAAAGCCATTTATTGGCCCTAAGAGGCAATTCATTCAAAACACATGCGCGCAAATAACAATATTCATTTGTAATAAGACATGATTTGTTTTATACATATTAATAGTGACAGAATTGTCGCTGAACATGTTTGCTTGGGTCAGATGACACGACAAATAGCTAGGGATCATGAACCTCGTGAATTGGTGAATATAGATTAACTTAAATATAAATGATACATGAATGGATTATCCATTGCCTTGTAGAACAGACTGTGTATAATCTTTGCAGTCAGGAGTGGGGGAGGGAGGGGGCTTCGCAGACAGCACTTTCCAGGAGCTCGTTGATCTGGCTCTGTAATGTTTGTTAAACCGTTATTACTCGATAATACGATGTAAATGTGTATAGGTCAATACTCAATACAATTCATATACTATGAGTTATCATATTCAGTCACATTAAGATAAGTACCATCACATTGACAAATTGCATTTTTTGACTGAAGTAGAACTTATTTCCATAAATTGTTAAGAGAACAGTCTTCATCCACACTCATAAGTTTTCATATATCCATTGTGCTGAAAGCAATGTACATTAACGTTATATGATCTGAAGAAGAGTTTCTCATTTTGCCACAACGCCAGACAACAGAAGCATAGTCCACAGATGTTGCACTTAAAGCTTCATGTCGCTTAAAACTGCAAGAGTTATATCTTGATTAAATAAATATTTCGTCACTTGTTCTTATCAATGTTTTCTTACCATTTTTGCATTTTATTATTTTGCTTTTATGATTTTCAGCTACACCTCCTTCGTTTGAATTATCAGATTATCTAAATGCAAAAGAAAAGAGGACATATCACCGGAAGGTATGAGATACTTCAATGAATACTGTTCGGGGGCTATATAGGAATCACTATCTATATTTCAATTGCTTTATTATTATTGAATCAATTCTATTCATAGCGTCATTAAGTCATTTGAATCGAGAACAAAGACTATATGGCATTACCGGAATGTGTCTAGACAAATGACATCGTCATGTCCTTTACGAATGATTTTTTCCTCTCGTGAATTACCTTGTTCAGTTGCTGCTAACAGTATTAATTGGTTACACAGTATATATAGGTAAATAAAACAGGAAGAGATAGGTACATCAAGAGTTCGATAGAGACCTAGATATTACCCTCGAAAGTAACTCGGATACTAATATGTTGTCAGCTATCAGTCGTCTCTTGTTAGTTTATACAGTCACAATACTACAGATTAGTATTCCAGGATTGAAGGTCACCAGACGGGTTAACTTTATAATAATTAATTGTGAAAAATTCTTCATTGGTGATTTAATCTTCCTGTTGTAAAAGATTGTGAAGGTCAAGAGCAGATTCTTCCATGCAACAAAGGTGTTCGTTACATTCCATCCCTGATGCAATCATAATTGAGCAACCTTTGTTAATGGTGTCCTTCTACAGTATCCAAAGCTTTCCGAAAAATTATTATCAATAAGTAACTCCCGTTTAATTGCAATATTATGTCTTTGTTTAGATAGGACAGATATTGTTCTGCCTCACAGCCATATCACATCGTAGATAATTGGCATCACACTCAGTCACACTATCCTGATTCTGATCCAGTCAGTCCTGTGATTACATTTTTTGCTGAAAACCAAGCAAAGGAGCTACGTACGAGTAAGTGTAATTTTCCACGACATTTGTAGATCCTGTACTTAGGTCAATCATGCGACCTACCGGTTACAGGGCAGATACATTAAACATTCGACAACCGGGTATTGTCACAGAAAGAAATATACGTCAGACTGTTTGTAGTTTAGAGGTGTGGCCTCATACACCCTCTGCATTTGCATACCCATCTAGAGCGAAGCTTATTGTCCTACCGTAATGCTTTTCGATTTACCTTTTTAATTATTTGGCCATTGTTCAGGGTTTTATAGTTTTAGGGTTAGTATGGATACTTTCTGCAGAGGATGAGATATCCTGGCACAACTTGATCGAAAGATATGTATATTCAATCAATTGTTTTTTACATATGCTATTGAAATGTCATGCAATTGTTCAGGCAGCACCTTCATTAATTTGACTTTAATGCTTGCGATGTAAAATATAATAATTTTGCGTTGACCGTTCGAATCCTTTCAGCATCTAACGCGTATGTTTTATTTCTATTCGTTTTTAATCTCCACAACTACATCGACTATAAATGTAGCAAAATATCTATTCGTTACTTTTCAAAATTATCATTTAAATTCATAATATCATTAGGTTTATTAAAAAACTTATAGCAAACGTATACATCAATAAACAAATTTACTCTGTATGGAAAAATGTATACTTGCATAATAACAATGCATCTGTGTATCAAACAAATATTTGATCCTTTCAGATAGATAAAATTGGATTTATTTTAGTTCATTTATCAAAGGACTGGAATGGACATTTTCTCAGTCAAGTTCATGTAAGACTGAATTGAATGACATGTTAAAACTATTGATATCCCTGTTTTATTTTCTTTACAATGTTAACATGCTTGAGGAGATATTTTCATGCTTTATCAATGAATTAACTTTTTCAGACGTTGTGTTGAAATAAATGTAATTTTTGAATAAAGATCATTTCATACCTGGAACACATGTGATACAAGTAGATGCTATTGTATTTTGTCTTTATAGCAGAAACTTTACATAAAGTCAAGGTATATCTTATATTTGCATAAAACATGAAATATATGTAATCAAATGTGATAGAAATCTCAGTTGACTCTAATTGTTGCGGATTTTTTCTTCTTATTGGAGACAGCTCAATAACCAATTGTTTTCTGTAAACGGTATTTAAAAATATTTCTTTCTTTGAATCTATTTTCAAAACCAAAGCAATAATACTATGCCTTTGGGGTAGTTGCATTTTTATCAAACTTTTCTTTTTGAACTAATATTGACTCTTTTTCACTTTGAAACCTCTATCTCTAACTATTTTGAATACTTGAGAACTCAAAACTGGTAACCTTAATGATGAAATTTTCAATGATGTTGAATCAATATAGATTAAATTATGCCATTAGAAACATTCCTGTTCACACCCACGAGTGTAATTTTTATCAATGACTTATCTGTTAAACTGTTTTCTGCGCAATAAAGTAATTATGTTGATATAAGTTCATACATTGAAAGAAGCTTTCTTCGTTCAGATAATATTATTTTTCAATTAAGATAAGAAATATTTTATTTGAAAGCGTCTGTGTTCAATATATTGTGCAGTTCAATTTTGAAATATAAATCTAGATCACTTCGTTATTAAAGTTATTAGCTTTTGTCTCTCTTTTTTTGTGTGTGGGGTTATTTTTCGTTTTTCGGGAGATGTTTTTTTGGTTTTATTTTATTATATATTGCTGTTGTTGAAGTACGTTTAATTCGTTTTATTTACATTGCCTGTTCGGTATTTTAACCAAAAATATGAATCGCATGATTTATATTACTATAGTTTCTGCTATAAAATATAATCTACCATTGTTGACAATGGTAATCTATAATTTTAAAGCCTGATAAATATTCTTACGATAAATAAATCGATTGATGTACTCATTTTAGTTTAATCATACTCGTAATATCGTGTATCTCTGTATATACTCCCATGGGAAATGTTTCCAATACGTATAAGCCTGAACGGCATCTCCAATTGCATTTTAGATGCAATTTAGTCGTCGAAACCAATACATACTTCGTGTTAGAGTTCAGATTCTGTCTGATCCGTCATTCATGAAATGAAAATATCGAATTAGTTTCAATCCGATATGCAAAAGAAGAGATATTTCGAGATCCCTCGGTAATTTAGATAGATATAAATACTAAATGAACAATAACAGCGACAAAATTCGTATGTTTTGCTATCCTAGTGTTTGACAAGAAATATTATGAATAGTGTTCTTTTAACTTATCTTCGAATAAGAATATTGTATATACGTGGATGACCTGAATACATTCATTGCCTGTTGTCTAGGTACGGAAAGCAACATTGTAAATGAAAGTCGTATATACCTGATGAACCAAAAGTACCATCCAGGTATCCATAATGATTTAATCCAAGAACTATACCCATAGAGTCATGCCAAATGTTCTAAACAGCTAAATAAACTTTGGAAGACTTATGAATGTAGCGATGGTGTTGTTTGCATCATGTGGCGGAAGCTGAACAAAGTAGTATTCAAATAACGCTTTAGAGATTAATGAAATAGAGAGATAATTCTACAAGTATTCCTTCTTCAACCAGCAGTAGTGAATCAACGTCTTAATCACTACCATTATATGTAATGTAAAACAATATTTGCCAAATTTCGGGAAGCGTTTATTGCGGCAGGTGCTTTAACTTTTGACAGTGTTATTAAATGTAGATGTAATTTTTTTAATATTCTTTGGTTTTAATAGCATGCCTACCTGTTAATCAGAATATGTAAACGTTGCCAGCACAGGAGAATAATATAGTAACTAATATAACACTTTTTATCTAAAGTGCAGGACCTTAATGTTATCTTATACATTCAGAAAAATACTAGATTTACCCTTGAAACCTTGTGAAAAAAATATGATAATTTAAAAAATGTAACCTTAATTGTAATGCTTTGCCGTAGTCATTCCGATGCTTATGCATTCATTAATGATATGAGCATTGCAAACGATATTTACTATACCTATGTTACTTGTTTATTGTTATCGCTATAGTATTTGAAAAACTATATTCCTCCTTATATTACCGCCTTTTCCTCATGAAATCAGTATGGCTGTTATTGACCTGAACAAGTCTCGTAATGGGTATGTGTTGTAATGGGTCATGTGAAGCGTCTAGTGTGTTGTGCGTAGTGTCTGTGTGCCTGACACCTCTCCCTTTCAGCTAACACTGCTGGCTAGCTAGTTTTAGTGAAAAGGAAGCCGAGTGAGTAAGTCTTCCTTGCCAGTATATAGCCTCTCTATGATCAAGCCCTATACAGTCCCTCTTCGTGGTGACACATGGTAACTGAGCATCTCGTATCCTCAGGCTAAACTGTAAGGGACTCGGGGTAGGTCATGCCAAACCCACAAGTGTGAGATAAAACCCTGGTGCCTATTAACAGACTCCTAGCCATTTGGTCAAATGGCAAGAGTTATTTCTTTTTAAATAGCCTGTCACAACCAGGGTGGCAGTAGCTGATGCAGCGATCTTCAATTTAAATGATGTTACGGTGTATCGGCAGTGGTCGGAGAGAAATCTCCAGAGCACACTAGCCCTAGTCAGTTGGGAACGGTGGATGCCTTGGACTACCATAAGTGTCTCAAGTTAGCCAAGGAAAGGCATCCGTCTGTAAAAACCGCCTAATATTTAACAAGTCTAGTCTACAAAGAACCAAACCAGGCAGTGCCAGCAGCAATAGTGCTCTTTTATATAATAATTCAATATGACTAAATACTCCAAGAGTGACGTGTATATAGGAAACACGCGTATTCCCTGGCATCTGTTTCGCGTAAATAGAACATATTCCTAGAATGTAATCTATGGATATAACGTAAAGATAGATTTGCAAGCGTTACGTTACGTTAGTCTTACATTAAGTAAAGACTTACAAATGAAAAATACACGCGTTTGTGTGATTACGATTATCACTACATGTGTGTTCGTCCGAAAATAACAATAAAATAGTTCCTAGTTATAACACCAATGTAACTTCATCAAATAGAGCCATTTATTCTGTTCTGATAAAAATCAGACCATCCGTTTTGACAAAGCACATTTTTTTCTTTGATAAATAGGGTTTAACCCACAGCTATATCTATGTTGCGATATATTATGTCATTCCCATCTCGCATGCCAAATAGATCTTTCGTGCCGTAACACCAGTGAGTTTTACTCTGTTTGTATTGATTGAAATTGTTAAAACTGTATTCTTAACTTTTATTTACATCATATAGGTTTTGCAGATGTTTGATTCTAAACGTATACATTTTAATGTCGATTGAGAAAAAACATTTTTTTACAACTTATACTGATCATTCTCGAATTACCTGGGTTAAACTAGTATTTTGCTCCTAGAAATGTTATAAAAAATGACCCACCCCAACAAGCTTTGAACTTATGACCTTCGTATCGACAGGCATATATGTTACCTTACCACTAGTCTCCACGGCACCTTAGCTGATGTTTAATGGATTAATAATAATGAACTTCGAATTCTTCATCATCTTAGATATTTCTTATAGAACTTTCAGCAAACTATAGACAGGAAGTCATATTTGCTGTTGCTGGAATATTTACTTAGAACTAAGGGTTTTTGAATTAATTCTACTGCAAATTTAAACAACGAGGGTCCAATATGTCTGTGATTTCTACAAATACATGAACAAGGTAATATGAGCCCGGGCAAATATAAAAACACATGTTTGTTAACGGAAATAAAAGGCTATATGTCTAAATGGGAAGTATTAGTGTTAGTTTAATGATAAGCGTAACGAGCTAAAGGCAGTCAAAGTTACGAGAGCCACCTGTTTCATTTAACTACATTAATTTCATAATGCGATTCCTGTGAGCGTAATGCGGTCTTTTCATTAGATTCTTATTTTTTGTGGTCATGCAATTAAAGACAAGTTAACATTTCATATTGCACACACTACTACTTTAAGTTGTGTACATTTTTATTTGTACTTGACCTTAGAGCGCTTCGGTTTATCTAGACAAAACTTCGTTATAAACACATATAAGAAGCCATCAACAATTGTGTTTATAAATCTACTTGATATATGCTAATATGATATATCCATAAAAGGGAGAAAAGTTTGTGAAAAACGAAGATTGTCCAATGTTTAATGGGGATTATAATGTGCATTTCCTAAGTTTTCATAACCCACCGACGAACGGTTCTTGGTACCAAACCTATTTATAAGGACGATGCACAGATCATTTCATAATCTACAAACTCTGTAAGAGAGAGGATTAAATTGATATTCAAAATCATGCGTCTTATATTTGTAATTGGATAGTTTAAAATGCAGCCCTGTGTTATCTTTAATTTAAAATAAATAAATGAGATGCATTCTTGATGCAATTTCAATATTTACTCACATGTAAAATTCACAAACACGACAGCACGTCTTCATAAGCCATTGCAATAATCAAATTATATTGAAATTCATTAATTTCACTGTAGGCGTTTAGAAAACAGTGATACCTCATTCAATGATTAAAATTCTTAATTTATTGCTCATAAAATGCATTTAAACCAAGGTTGCTCCTTAACAACAGATGTGATACATGCCTAATATTTGATTTAGATGCTTTCTTCAGTGCAATTCCTGAACAAAGTAATGAAATTAAAGCACGCTTTTTAGACACACTGCAATCATCACGATAATACAAATAATTTCAAATTAAGACTAAAAATAATTGTAATATTGTCTTGACCTATCACTACTTGATAGGTATATATATATATAAAATCAGTTGACAAAAACAACCAAACTTTTTGTTTCTAAATCTTGTTTGCAAACCAATAGTTTCTCCATTACATCGTGTTCTGGTATTTTTTTTATTGTTTTTATCATAATGTAATTTGAAATCATTTTTTCCATGTCTCAGCCATCTTTTAATACTTCATTCCATTAACATGTATATACGTTTTGATTTCGAAAGTGAATATTATACCTTCGATTCTTTTTCGCGTATGGATTATACTGATTAAATGCAATGTATTATATAACACTTGATTCTTTTTAATGTCTAGAAACAGTTTAGATGCTTCCATAATTTTTTTAATCCTCCAAAATGTTCAAGGTCTGTTAGAAGAAACAATTCCACGGATTACCGGGACGTTCGATGGAATTACTTTCGTCTCCAAATATTTGTCCCGCTATACGTTGCAACGAATCGGCTGATTGTTTCATTCTATGGTTATGCTGAGATAAAAAAGATTCTTTAAATATTGTTTTGTCTGAATGTGCGGAACCGTAACCAAATAACCTCGAACAAACAAAGCAGCTTATTACATTTATTGTTTAAGTTGACAGGGGATTAAAAGAGGAAGTGAAATAACTAATGAATAATACGAGCGTGAAGATATGTTATTGGAGAATCATACAAAGTCAATCAGAATTATGACACCAATTCATTTTGTATTTAAGGAAATGTATCTAGTTCTGAATTAAGGTTTCAGACATGAAACAAAAAATAACATGGTCTTTGCTAAGATGACACATATTGTCAGTTGAAAGCCTGAGGGGGCACATATAGAAAGAAACCTGGTGGGTCTTTTTGGCTTTCAATGGACATTTATCAAATCTGAAGAAAAGGTTATCTACTGTAATTGTCATATCAATTATAAACCACGCGATTACTAGATCATAGTTGATATGAGATATGAATGGTATCCTGATGAATAACCAACGTCTGGTGCATAAACAACGTTATTACTATGGTATAACTAACTATACTTTGTATAACGCACAGAATACGCTAGCCAATGTACTCAGAACAGGTTTAAAGCAAAACAAATCTTTGAAAACAGTTCTTTTGTTTTCTCTCAAAATGGTGAAAGTTCAGAAATTGTTTAATGCACAAAACACATGCATTGCATGATTAGAATTTTATCTTTCAATATTGCTTTGAGATAAAAAGGCAAGAATACCAAACGATTCATTATTAACACAAAGATTTAATATTTGACATCAGTTAAACAAAATCTGACATTAAATGATTTAAATACCTACATGTGTGTGGTTTAGACTTGACCTAGGACTAAAATGTATCTTAGAAATTTGAATCAGTATGTACTCCTATTATTAGTTTGGTTTTTGTTTTGTTTTTCATGTTTGTTTGTTGTTATTTTTTTCTTGTTTTTTTTTTTGTTTTTATGTTCTTTTTTCTTGTTGTTGTTCTTGAATTGGTGTTATTGTTTGAGGGCTTTTGTTAGCTTTTCTTGTTTTATTAATTCAACATTAAATTCTACACACGAAAATCAACGTTTGTGTGAGCTTTAATTGCACGTGTTTTCCCATTAACATTTAAAGTCAGTTTCTTTTTTGTTTTTGTGTGTGCAATAATGACAGCGTTTTCTTTGAATAAAGTCGAGATTCGATAAAATGCAAAATGACATTTAAGCATATACATCAGCAAAGTCAGAAAGCGGTAATGGCAATTATCGAACACATGTTTATCGCGCTAGTTAATTGAGTTATCCAAGATGTTGGAAGCATTTGAAATGAGACAATATAAACAATTTTAAAAGTGGAATTTTATTTCTCGACGATTTAATAACTGGTCGGTTTTTAATACATTTTCTCTCCTTATTACAAATTAACGGGGTTATGCCTCCAAACGCTTTTCAACAGACATTTTACCATTGATACCTTCAACAGGAATAATCCGAAGAGAAACATCCAGACAATATAAATCAATTAGATAGGTAGGCTGCACTAATTGCGATGATAGATTTACGAACGTTCGAGTTTACCTTCTATCAGTGAAAAGCTGTATATAAATATTCCAGCATAATTCATGAGACAAAAAAGAAGCGAGTTCGTTCTTCATAGGAAAATAAAGCGGTATACAATTATTTGAAATCGGTGTTTGGTAAATGATACCATGTGTACATTTAACATGGCCTTAACATTTTACAGATCGTTTATTTATTTTAACCGAGGAGAAAAATGACATGTTTAGATTGTGAGAATGTATCAACTCACAGCAAAAATGTATGATTTATTGAGTTTTTAACTAAAAGTAATACCATGATTTATTCAATTAAATAATTTGCATGGCTTCTAACATTTGTAAATTGGGCGTTAACATTTCGTTTCTGTGAGATAATATATCGTTATTACAAAAGAAAATAAATATGTCGCACAAGAAATAGATTTTGTGCAATGTCTTGTTCAAACTTCCTTAGTTGCTGGACGAATTACGAAAATAGCTAACTGTATTATGATGAAAACATGTGATATAGGACGCAGTCCTCCCGCGTTAAATAACACTGGCCTATGCGACTGTTTGCTTTTGCATTCTTTCATTTTCCTTATCATAAGCTACTATCTTAACTCGTCGCTAAAATGTATTGGTTCCTTTTCACATGTATTTCCGTGTATTGTTTACCTTCCAATCTGATAGAATCACCTTTAATCTATTTGGAATGCTTTTAGCTTCAGAGAAATAAAACATATACCATCATGGATATATTTCTGAGTGTTCTTATGGTATGACTCTTCTGTTTATATGTATGTATATCCACCTGTCTGTCTGTCATTTAATGAGACCTTACCATGATAAATTGTACCATTAGTTGTGAGGGCTGGTCTTAGACTGCACTGGTTGCAAAGACAATTACAAGTGCTCACAGCATTTAGTAAGGGCATTTCATGATTATAGCCTTATGAATAGAAAAGAAGAAATTGCATTTAGGTATCATCTTGCCATTATGCATCCATTACTACAGTTTAATTGAGGGAGCAGATGAAGTGCACATTTCTGTTTAGAGGATAATTAACTGCAGAGGGAATGGGTCTAGAAATTATTTTCCCGAGAAATTTAGGATTGATCTGAAAATTCAGTTTCTGCCGAACAAGTGAATTACAGAAAATGTTGAAAGAGTCTCTGTGCCTGAATTTCATTTAAACTCAAAAAATTTCTAGTATCTGATACCTTTAACAATATTAGTATAAAAATAATCATTATTGATATATATACTTTCGACTTTGTAATAATAATATGCAAATGGCCTAATCTCGTTTTTGTTTTTTTGTTTTTCTAGTACTTACAAAACATTATTGAATGATGTTAAAACTATTACTTGTCTAAAGATTTACATTGACATTTCTATCAAAGACTTAATCATAGCTATATATCGTTTCTTTCCTTGAAATTTTGTGACCTGCTAAAAAACATGCAAAGCTAGCATTTGTAAAACAATCGGTGGAGTTAGGTAGAAAAATATGATAATTTTCAAAACCCGAATACATATATAGAAAAGAGAGTGAGACTTTGGTAAGGAAGAAAAAACAGATTTCACACAGGAAAATACTATGGCATACATGCAATAGCAACATGCGTTTCAAAAAATGTATTTGGAAATTGCAATGTCTTGGTGATATCCGCCAAATTAAAATTTCCGTTCGCTGCCTTAACTTTAGAATATTCACCAAGTTATAACCAAGCAATTTGAAGCCGACGATTTGATTGACTGATCAAAGGTGAATTTGAGTTGACTTTTATTGCGATGTCATCAGATCCTACCTAGCGAGCTTCAGTTAGGATATGGTTTTACTGAGATTGGGCATATCATGGATAGTCCACAATGTTGTATAGGAGTTTCAAATACGGATATCATTCTATCTCCATAATAAAAAAACAACATAAGTGACCTTTTTAATACTGAAAATATATCGATAGAGAAATATCTTCTTCCTTGTGCAGTTTAATTTCAAAACGCTCACATTATACGCATTTCGATTGAATAAGAAATTAATTTGAATCTTAATCATACCGTATATATTTTCAGTAAATCGCATTCTGTATTGACAGGTAAAACAAAACGCGTAAATAAACAAAACACACTTGGATATAAAAACATATGTTAAATCAGATTAATTTTCAACATAATCAACATTTGAACCTAGATGCATGAATTAAAATCTATAGCGGTGAAAAATTATGTCAGGTGTTATTGTGAAGCATTCAAATAATTGATAATAACTGAGAAACGTTGCTTCAGATATTGAAGATATTGACATTCACTATTCATAATACATAATAACAATTTCCAATAAATCATACAAAAGTCCTTCTTTATTAATAAAATAGATTATGTTATCATCAAGCGAGAACAACTGACAACAATTGTGGAAGGTGTATTCATTTCATTTATTATATAGTAATATTAGTTCCTTCCCAACAATTTGGATTAAATTGCAAATATATTAATTAAAAATCATCTTATTTAAATGCGACAGTTCATCCTTATTTTATTTTTTTTCTCTCCAGCACGTTCCGGACCTTTTATATTTTTTAGTATATGTCCCATACAGCTATGCTTTATAATTAATTGCCAAAAAGTACTCCTTGCATTCACGGCAACCATGCTGTCTGTCAATATTTAAAGACATTTAGTTCGCCTCAAATTTCGACATATCGTTTTGTCGCCCAACCGAACTATCTTTAAATTTAGTTTTCACCTTCGACTTTTCGACCCAGAAACCCTCTACACATGATGGCAGAAATCAGCTACAAAAGGATTTTATGGTAAATGTTATTTTGTTATACCGTAAGTTTACGACTGTATTGGCATTTTGCAACAATAGTTTCAATTCAGTTCAATGTCAACAATTCGTTAGTTTTATTACATTTTGATAGCTTGTCTTACTAACTTTCATGTATCGTTTTGTCTTTCATTTTATAAAGGATATCTCCATTTTATTCAACTGCCCGAAGAGAAAACAGTTATGGAAACACCCTACTGTCCATCTTACCATTCTGAATGCATGAGTGAGTATTGAACATTTTCATTTAATGTTTAACAAACTGATATTAGACAAATCCCACGAAAGAATAAATTCTGTTGACATTTCATGCAATGGAATTTAAATAGCATTATGCTCCTGTTTGAACGAGAGATGCATTTAGATTTCTACCACATTAAGCACCTATTTGTGATTGAGTATCTCAGATTGCAAATATGTTGTTATCTTTAGTTTGAAATAAAGAGAAGAGATGCCCCAGACGCACTCTTGATATATCGCCTACACTTTGATTTCTGTACTTTATTCCCGTGTCAAAAGCACATGTCCCTGGGTTATTTTCTTATATACCAGCTTTAAACGCAATCAATTTGTTCCTTTCTCCACAACTGGCATTTTAAGATAATTGTTAGGGGATTATATGACACGAAATGTTGAACAAAGGTTATACAAAGAAGGCATTTCCATACAAAGATTGTGATTCATATTAGAACACAACCATACCTAGTCAGGAAAGATGCAAATATTTAGTCTTATTTAAAGGGCAATGTTATACTCAAGAATGAAATCAATATTGACTCTTTATAACAAAAGTTATAGCAGTTATGAGAATCATTATTAAAAGAAGCATGTCGTCTATTAATTATACTGATGACACCAGCATTTTTTTTTTCAAATTTAAATTCTAAATGATACTGTTATTCTGCAAGGATTTGCGGATTTACTAACAAACCAATTAGATATAATGAATATTATACATTTGTTTGATTCAACCATACGTCATATTGTATAATTATAACACTATACCTCTTCTATCGTGCTTTCCCCTTCCATAAATTCATTTTATGGCAAAGGTTATTTTGACATGAATGATTTTCTTTAGTAAGAGAATTTTAACACGCTCCTTTAATGAGACATAATGTTTCTTTTATCTCAGCATAAAATCTGGCTACAGTAAAAATGAAGCAATTTAGTGAGACAAGTTTTCAAGTTCCTTTTAATATATGCAAATACTAATATGTTTACTATTCCAGTTTCATTATTTTTCACATAGAAAAGTGTTGTGTTTATGTGTTTCATCTAACTTACTCTAACAACATTATATATTGACATCCGACCACAAAAAGGTTATAAAATGATTTTAACATACGTGCATTTTTTTGTCATTTTTTGACATAAGAACATATTCATATTTAATGGTATAATTAATAACACGTTGAAGAGTAACGTGTTCCTGACAGAAAATCACCGCACAACGGCAGGTTAAAGCAGACAATTCTCTGTGTAAATTCAGCAGAAATAACTCTTTAAATGCTAGCTGTTTTGATTTTGACAATTCAAGATTGACAAAAAAAACATATTTCGCCTACCATTTTACTATACAAGTAAACCCAAAAAATGTTTGTTTATTGAGTTTACGGCCCGATATCAGTATTTGCGACATTTGGAGACTATGTCTACTTGTGAAAGATGTAATGCTGTCATACTGCAGTATCGCGCCATAGATAAGTGACATAATACCACATCCACCAAACATCAGACCGGTCACCGAACCAGCCAGTTCTGGAACTGTTCTTAGATGCTGAACGCAAAAGCATGGGTATTAATACCAGTACCATTTTTAATGAATTTGATAAATGTATGTCACGGCTGCGAATCGAAACCACTATCTTTCGATACTATCTGTTGCGGACGCTCTGACCACTCGGCGACTTGGGCAGGTCAGATCATATTTATTTGATTTTGGTTTACATTTATATTGTGGTAATGTGATATTTAGATTACTTTTTATCAATGATTTACTTGTTTTCCCACCCTTGACCATCGTCAAACCTGTACGGTATATCTACATTGCATGGCGCTAAGATTGGAAGAGTATTTCCTGGGCTGATTAACCATGAGTCAGAAAATATATATATATTTATAGAGAGAGAGAGGGGGGGGAATATGAGTAATAGCAAGCCTATTAATACGTTTTATTTGTCCTCAACCGGTTTCACAATAAAAGATTATCAGGAGGAATAATAATAATAATGTTACATAGCAATAACGTCGTTATGACGTAACGTCAATATGTGTTTAACTAATTTTTGCATTGGTTATTCTGCTTATACTCGTAATAATTTGTAGTGATTTTGAGATATATTTGTTGTTGTTGTTGTTTCCTTCTTCCTCATAGGTTTGTTCTGTTGTTGTTGTTTTTAAACATAATTCATAATGATTGTGTTTTCCTTTACTATTGTTTTAATATTCATGAATAAATATATTTATCTATGGTGCCGAATCGAGATAAATGACATAGCTGCATTTCACCACACAGCGTATCGTTTCAGCCCAAATACAAATCAGTTGTCAAACTGACAAAGAAACCATCAAAATAACACAATATTGTTTAGTCAAACAGATTTCTAAAATTATCTTACACATACAGATTGTTCCTTCTTGATTCACAATATTTCCTATGGACTTTTCTGGACTTTATTGACAACATTATTATTTCCTATTCTTTCCAGATTTAACTATTTATATTTCATATGTCATCCGCATGCATTTCCATTCCACATGGGAGCTTTGCTATTATATACAATCGAAATAGATGAAACATCTCACAACCGAGGGTCTGGTTTAATCAATGGCTTGTTTGAAACAAATTTTACTTCATTTGGATGTCTAAAATCAAATCAATTGTTTCCATGTGTTTTTGGATTCTAACGTTTCAGTCTAGTAGACAAAAATTCACAGTATACAATAGTAATGAATACATTTCAACATGTGTTTGTTCTGCAGCATGAAGGCCGCGGTGCTGATATGGACCAATTGCTTCAAGTCATAACTAGGCTGGGATACTTCTACAAAATTAGTATCTTTAAAATCTAGGTCATACATGAATGCATATACATTTTATGTGCACACATTCCAACCCGGGCTTTTCCCAACTTGCTTTATGTACTAAAATTAGCTGATAATTGTTCAAGTGCTTTTATATGATATTGTGGCAATCGAACATGTTTCCTTTTATATGAATATGTGCATTTTTTATCATAGTTATTGATTTTTATAGTAATTATACTTTTTCCTTAAATGTAAACATTCGACGTTTTAATTGCGTTTGAATCAGCATATTAAGATATTAAGATTATTCAAATATTGATCTGCAGTAATATACAGTAGAAAATCATCTTTGATTAAAATGTGTATAAAAAAAATGTCCTTAAGTCTCGGGAAATTTTAAATGTTAAATATCAATAAAACATACTCTGTTTAATTCAATCATATTGTAAAAAAGGGAACATGTGGAAAAGAGTTAAGAAAGATATTCGAAACAATTTTATATGTCTGCGGTCAGTGGGCATTTCTTACAGTAATAACACTGTTATGGTTATAACGTAATATATCGATACGAAATTATTATGGGGAATTATACATGAATTATTAAAAACTATTGAAAGGAATACTCGTTAACTCGTATAATCTTTAATAAGGTTGAAGACTCGAGGCCATGAAGAACGACAATTCAAGACCGATATCGGGTAATCGTCTGCATAAGACGTATGTAAATATAACTAAGTTATTTAAAAAGGTAACCCTGATAAGGTGGATATTATACAATTTTTAAGAAGAAATGCATTCTTCAATGGCATTTTTTTTGCTAAACGGTCATTAAAATGTGTTCTTTAGTTATATGATTCATTTTTTTAAATCTAAACCTGGGGAGGTATGCCACTAGATGCTATTCAGTATTTAAGCATAGATGCGTTCAACATGGGTACTCAGGAGAGCAACATCCAGACAAAATTAATCCTTTAGCTACGTAGACTACACTAATTTGCGATGACAGATCTATGAACAATAGGACTTTACCTTATATCAGATGAAAAAGTATATAAACAATTTTGAATTATGCATAAGCTAAAAACATAAAAAAATCGAAATAAATGTTCAAATTAAATTTGAAGAAAGACTTATTATTTGGATTTGACTTAAAGCCATACTCAATGTATCCTTTTAACCTCCGGTTTTGACATGTTTTTAAACAGTTAGACATTATTTGATTCAATTATAAGAATATGATAATATTAAATATACCAAAACACAAGATCGGATTTATTTCTTAAAAAAAAAAATACAAACCTATCCCTGAATTATTCCGTATGTGTGAATGTAAGTTCTGAAAGCTGAAAAAAACCTATTTGATTCCACCAAACCATAAAACATGTATCTACTTGCATAAGAAAACGAAATTTACCTTGTAAAGCTAGGTAGATTCAACATCTTCTGTATCTGAATTTAATCGGGAGGATAAAATCTAAACTATTTTAACTAAGAGAAACAAGCTTTCAAAGAGAATTGTTTTATCAAAGGTATTTGGTTTTAAATAGGTTGTATAGAGTATCTGAAATTATTACAACCACCATCACGCATTGTACTAACGATACTAAAATATATTGTTATACCGACTCGTATGGTGTCGATTTCATACTTCCGTCAACGAAAGTGTTGTACATTTCAATTGAAGTTGTATATTGACATATTCTTAAAAATTAGTGATAAGAACTATTCAATCATATAGCGACGTCCAGCTAATTACAGGTGGAGGAAGGCCCCGAGTACACAGAGGTACCCGGGTAGAACCACCGACCTACCGCAAGCCAGTTGGAAGGCTTCCTCACATGAAAAATCCGAAGTCCCTACCAGGATTAGAACCCACAGCGGTGAGGGGCTGAGAGATTTGTAGTCCACGACTGTAACCGCTCGGCCACGGCGGCCCCAGTATTGAGTTACTTTCATTGATTTCTTCACTTTCACTTTGAAAATTTAGGTCCATTAAAATATTAATACAAGTCCGTAACGTAATTTTGAGTCTAAAATGTTTGACATTTAAATGTTTTTCACATTTATTTTTTATTATTTTTTATATAAATAAACAAGAAAAAACCTTTTCCACAAAATATTATAATATAGTATGCACATTTAAATTATTAGGCATCCCGATGAACAAGAAATTAATTTGATAATACAGAATGTACTGAGAGGATGACAATCTACATCGATAAGTATTAGAAATATCGTTATGTAAATGAATTAAATAAATATTTAGATCTATCAAACCATTTCATGTGTCACAAAATCCCAGCTTAATCTTCACTAAAATTATTCACACTTGCACCTAGTAAAAGGATTTAAATCCATCACGTGATGTAGTCTTGTCAGCTCTTCTCGAAATAATTCAAAGATATTGGAGTGAAATTTAATACTTGGTTTAATATTATTTAATATACTATGACAAATTACAATGAAACGTATAGCACCTATTTTATTACTATATATATTAATTCAAATTTCCAGCAAAGACACCTGATTAGTAAAATATGTAAAATCCGATATACGTCTTTCCATTATCTAATATCGATATCAATCCTCCAAAGGAATGCTTTAAATTATAACTTTGTATGCAAAATTGTTCCTCCTCAATATGTGTTCTAGTTTAAATATTATCCCATTTATTTAAAGATAGCTTATTATAATTTGATTAGCTTTCGTCTAATATTTATCGGTCTCCATCATGGTACAACAGGCGTTTCATCTAGCACTGTTTTAAACGTAAGTGCCAGTTTTACTTCCAAAATATTTGCTGTAAGATCTCAGCGAGCTGCAGGTAGTAAATTGGATATATTGGACAATGAAATAAATGACTTGAGACCTAGGACCTCGTCGGTGAATTTTAACTGGCTCGGAATAGTGTTGTACCAGGAGCTTGCAAAACATGGTCACTAAATAGAAATGAAATACAGAATGCTCAAAAATCGTATGCAGATTAAATCGTTTACTCGCTACACCTAAAAGTTACTGCTAACAGTGAAGTTTAACCATAAGCTTAATCTCTAAATCAAGCATGATGACCGCCTATTTTCTATTTAAAATATCTTTTAGTTATTGTCTAAAGTACTTTTGTGCAAAATCTTAGGAATACCTGTCCGTCACAAAATAAAACCGCTCAAACTTAATTTAATAATCATACAAGATTTCAGTTTCTGTTCAGGATAGTGGTTATGTATATTTATTTAAAACTACATGTATTTACTATTCCATCTCTATTAGAATGATGATATAATCTTAACTATTTCAGCTTGAGTGTATATCAGGAGATTTATTTAACATTAGACATAACAACATCCTTTTATCAGACAACAGTCAGGTTTAATACAGTTGCCGTGTACAGTAACGGCACTCATCACGCAAGAGACATTTTACATCAAGACTTGAGTACATATATCTTTCATGAGAAGTGCATCATCTAACTCACCCGCTGGCATTGTAGCAACTTACTACATCACATGAAGTAATCTGAGGACAGATGTGGTATAAAAACACATACATTTTTTTCATTCTATTCATGTTGTGTTGAATGAAATTACCTTAGAAATGGAGAAGTGGATGTCGCTAATTTTACTCGTGCATTACATATCTGTAATTCCCATGTTTAAAAATGTTTGACAACGACGTTTCTACTAATCTTTATTCTACTAATCAAAATTAATACGACGTGTATCTTCAGGTATCCTGACAGAAAAACAAATTTAAAAAGGAAAAAATGTTGTTGTTAATGTTGTTGTTGTTGTTTATTTTATTTCGAACAATAACACTTTGAAGATATTAAATTAGAGCTGTGAATACACGTAATTAATGTAAAAAGAATTCAGAACCGGTTGACTAAAACTCACAATTTTGTTCACAAGTAAGCGAAATGAAAGAGAGAGAGAACGTGATTATGCTATTAAATGATTTTCGCAAACCTTGATTATCGTTAAGTAATGGTACTGGAATATATCCATTGGCACTAAGTATACGATGGCAAACCCAGGACCGACTCTCCCAGAATCAAAATAATGTGACAGGGTATGGTATCAAGTTGACTACGAGGTGATTTCACTATGAGGTATAACTGTATTTGCCTCATGTAGATAAAAAAAAGGCTCCCCAATAACTGAACAACTGTCGACGAGACGTTCTGAAAATGCAATCGAGTAAAATTGATAAGGGTAAAATTATTTAATACAATTTATATTTTCTGTAAAATACAGTTATGTCTAAATGGCAAACATATCAAATTAACATTTATTTGAAGTACATATTATCAATTACATGTAAATTGCAAATTTGTATTAGTATTTCCGTTGATTAATTTCAATGCTTTAAAATGTAATTTATTAATGGAAGCAGAGTTTTGATATTCCCAGAGAAGCATTGTCGATGCATTCGATATATATTATGATTTTTTTCTGCAATTCTGTAGTTGTTTGCAATTTAGCATTAAAGGACTCAGTAATAAAATATTCTAGACCAAAATAGTATTGATAGGCTTTTAAGTTTAATATTGTGTTTAAGTTTAATACAGTGAGAGCGAATACTATGAAACACATGCTAAATTACATTCCAATCACTTCCACGGTCTTGAATTGAAGGATATGGCGAAACTAAGTGGAGGTCTATATTTCTCTGATATCGAGAAAGGTGCTAAAATCGAAACTTTAGAAATAGTACATATTTTTCCATTAGATGTTTTAAGCGCTAAAGATATATTTAAGGAATAAAATGTACTATAAACTACATTTGATGCAATGACAAACAGAGCTGACCTACGTAGATAAGACAGCTACTGGGAGCAAAGGGGTCTGGCACGACAGGTGAGACATATATCACTATATATGATATAGGATATGGGAGGAGAGGTCAGGTCTGTGTGTCCTCTGCTTTCTCAAAAAATAGTGTAACTCAATTCTATATTTTGCATTGAAAAGGAAAATCGTTATCATGCATAGAATATTCACATGAATATTCACAAGGTAAGAGGTATTTTTATGTCGATTATTAAACAAGCTTTTGCAACTTACCCTAATTCGTATCGAAAAACCCTGAGATCTACAAGTGCTTAGCGCCCGTGAATGCCTTGAAAATTATTCGTTCATTTCAATAAACATTATTTTAATAGAATTTAGGTTATTTTCACACAGACAGCCTAAACACATAAATAAAGTTTGATAACCAATCCTTAACAAACTCTTCTTTGATGGACAGCTGGAGTGTCGCTTATTAAGTCGCTTTTCACGATACATTTTACCGGCAAATATCTCAATTAATGTATAATTACTGTATTTGACTCATGATCGGTATCAGTGTATTTAGAAAAACATTATTTTAATAGCATACAGTGATGTTTCTTCATCTTGAACCGAGATCACTCGATAGGCGCAGATTCATATGATAGTAGTGCACCGGAAAACAAAGAAGGAAATCTTGCTGTTTGTTTTGCGTGTCTCAGTTTTTTTTGTTTTGTTTTTTTGTGGTTTTTTTTCTGTTTGTTTTTAATTATTTAACAAATGTACACGCTTGCAGATGGACTATATACTTAAGATAAACATATATGTAGTATAAACTGATTTACTTTCGATATTGAGGTATACGTGAGCATCTAAAAGTTAATTCTTACATATCAATAGTAAGAGCACTGTCGATGTTGACCATTAAAAAAAAATTATTTCCAGCTTCTTTGTTTTCTTACTACAATGAGAATTTGGGCGATTTCTTTACAATGTGCTTGTTTTTCTGTCCTTTTACCGCGGTCTAGTTCTAACGTTACGCCACCGTCACCAACGTCTAATTTGGGCCAGCGGCCAGCGTTGGCAGAACGTAGTGTTCAGTGATGAGTCGCGTTTCAACTTGTAGAACGCCGACGGACGTATCCGTGTCTGAATCACGAATAATGAAAAAATGTATACCAAGTTGGAATGAGGCGTTTGTTTTTCTCGTCAGTTTACTTATAAAGTATGCACTCGTATAAATCCACTTTAGTATTGCTTGACCAATTTGATGTGCATTTTATTTCGATATAAGTTTTATTTTAGAGATTGTTTGCATCTCGAATATAATATATTTCAGTAAGAAAAATACATTTTAATTACTGAAATGCAATCAGTACTATCTTTTGTGCGGGGTATCCATAGAGGCGCCCGATTATCGTCAATTGTATTATGTATCTCTACCGTATAACATATCATAATCTATGCTTAGTTCAGGAAGAAATACAAAAAGCGAAATAATCTTAGAAAATAATTTAGAAAACTTTGATGGAAAGTATCTCAAAATCGTAATCAATTATATATGTAAGATCAAAGATGTATTAGGAATAGTGTGTGTGTGTGTGTGTGTGTGTTCCATCGGTCTACCAGAAAACCTACATCGTGTGATGATTCTTTAATTTTTTAATGTTTCCCTACAAGTACGCTAGTGATTTATATGATTATAATACAGCATGACGTTCAAATCATAACGCTAATGCTTTAAGATTTATTTTGGGTTCTTTGATTCAATTTGTACGCAGAACATAAATACTTACATCAAGAAATAATCCTCAACACACTTAATCATTTACTTATGTTAATACAAATGGCTAAAATTCTCCAACTTGCGGCTGATGTAGATTGCCAAGTCAGCAGTCCCTAAGTGCTATGTAGATTAACTAGTGTATTTTTAACTGAGGAGAGAGGGTTAAATCAGAAGAGACAGAATGTCTAGAAAAACTATAATACAGA
>CM037778.1:31106147-31156147 GCA_021229015.1 Solen grandis
TCGGTTTTCTCACTTAGATAAGCTTCATACAATGCTATTGTTACTTCTTCTATCATTCCTTTCACTTTTTTATATGAAATTGTACCTCTTTTTTATAAAGCTAAATAAACTGTGTCCTACATTTGTAAAACAACCAATAAAGGTTAACATCATCCCGGCCGTGGTATACATTTAGGAGGGTTTCGGGAGGGGTATCCCCTCCTGAAGTTTGGATTTTTTTTACATTACCTAAATCAAATGGTGCATTTTAACGTATATTTATATAAATAATTATATAATTATATTATCTCTGAATTTGTTAAATATTTACATCGCACGAGTATTTTGATAGGGAGAGTGTACTGTATTGTTACTCATGTTGCCCATTTTACATTTAAAATGGCAATGTGCAAGACAGTGTCGGTTGAGGTAATTTCATACGGATTACTTAGCCATTTCCGAGTATCCTGCTTGCCGAAATTCTTTAAATTAAACCTGTTGTCGGTATTTTTTGTAATAGTTCATCCTGCGTAAGTGATGTTGACAAAATAAATGTCATCGGTTGAAAATAGTCTTGAACGGTTACTATATTTTTTTTGAATTCACATTGCGACAAAATCGAGAGAAAAAACGTAACACAGTCAAGGTAAAATTGACAATCATCATAATACGTCACACACTAAAGACATGTTTTTTATTGGCTATTGCAAATAAACTAGGCGAATGATTGGACAATCGATTATATGTCATTGTGTGTGATAAGTTACAGACTGTAAACAAATTTGATTACACGCTGTCATATCAGTTTACACAACAGGTGCCATAATCGGCATACGTAGGGTTCAGCGATTATCCAAAGTTACAGTGCGATATAAAATCTTTTTCCTCCTCCACAATAATTAAAATGGAACTAGCGTGCGATCTTAATACAATACATTTTGCATTAACGTCGTGCACAGAGTGTGTACGTGACAATTGGCATGTACAAAATGAGGAACTATATAACCTGCTAACTAATCAAGCGAGAAAAACTAAAGGGCCAATACACTGAGAACTATACACCCCCCCCCCCCCCCCCCCCCCCCCCCCCAGTTCACCAGTACAGGTAGACCAGCATTAGACTGCAGGAAAGTCACTTGACCGCGAGTTGTTTACATCATCCCAGCTACGCTGTGGTCAAATGGCCAATAATACACTGAGAAATATACACACCCCAGTACAGGTAAGATAAGCGTTGGACTGAAATATTTTAAAAATTGGGCTTTCGCTACGTATGGGAAATCTAACATAACTCGACCATTTTTTACCCGATCTTCAAAAACTGCATATCGTTAGAAAGGTAAATAAACATTCTATAAATCTGATAATAAAATTATAATGATATGTGATTAACCTCTGAGATAAATGCAGAAAACCACTGTGTGTACCTATAATTGAGTTTTTTCATAATTATTTTTTTCATTTGATGTCTGACTTTTAAAATTTTGGTACCGTTAGAAAGGTCTCTTAAAGCATAACATTTTATACCCGTTATGTCTCGATAGAATATTTACCGTTTTTGAGCTATATGAGGTCAAAGAAAAAATCGATATTGCTGATATGACCTTGACCTTTACTACCTTTTATTATTTTAAAGTATAAGCTGATTAAGAACATCATACTGCACATTCAGTGAAAATTTCATGAAAATCGAACAAGAAATAAATACAGGAGAACGAAAAAACATGAAAAAATGACGAAAAATGAAATATTTTAAAAACTTGAAATTTTTATTTTTTCCGTATTCAGTGATCTTTGAACGCCTCTAGCGGATAAACGGTGCATTTCCTGAAATTGCCACACTATATATTTTGTGCGGCTAGGTCTTGCGAATCTGTTTAAACAAACAAAATTCTTCTATCTTATCAAAGTCGGCCAATATTTCTGTTTAAAGGGACCTACCATATTTTCTCTTAAAAAACGCGTTATTTCCAAGATTCGAACTTTGGTCCCCTCCTGAACAGGAAATGATATCTTTTTTGAACTTCTAGACCTATATATTTTGTTGGGTGCCAATAAGGAACAGAATAAAAAAAACCGTATCTAAATCCGACTTTGGATTTTGGAGATTTTTCAATACAATCAATTACATAATAAACGCCACCTAGCGGCACAATGGGAGACAAATCTGAAAAAATGGCTCCTAAGGATCTAAGTCAGGACAATGTGAATAAGTGTTAAAAATTTCATGGTCGTAGCTTAATCCTACGTTATAGTAATTTTTAAAAGATAAAAAAAAAATTATACATAGTTTTGATAACTTTAAGATAAGATTAAAATACGGCTATATCAAAAGCTACCTTAGTTGTATTCAAGTGTCCTTGTTTACAAATACGCGCACTTATAATATAAAGAATCTAATACAAGTTAACAAGTTTTCAAATACAAGTTAACAGATTATGTTATTAATTAACATTATATATGATTTATTAACGTAAGTGATAAAACAGTACCTTTCTGAGATAAAATAGGACAATAAGCCGCACTACAGTTATTGCTGTTATAATCGGTGCGAAGAAGAAGCCAAGCCTGAAATACACAACGCACGGAAAGTATTACACACAGACTCTTCAAACGGGAAATTATATTTTCGTTTCAACCATCAAAACTCCGTGTGTGGCATTTTTGTATATATAGACTGACTTTCAAGGGCTCCCATGTTGTAGCGGATAAAACATACAATAATCTTCATTGGAACTGAACGTGTTGTGTTATAGCCAATATATTTAAATATTGCAACGTACAAAACTATCTCAAGAACGAAGAGATACGCTTCAAATTGTCAAATGGAAGACATAATATTTAAAAATGAGTAGTATTAATACATTTTAACCCTAGACAGATAGACAGACTATTTATTTGTGGACGTGTAGATCTACATACCAGCATAGCGCCTGCGCATACACCAGGTCAAGGACGTTTATTGGAATGTCGAACTCAGCTGGCCCAATCTTCTTAGCAAACTTCCAGTCACACTTGGTTGTAATTAATCTAGACGGGTAAATAAGTTAATCATTTTCTAAATTTTAATTCCAGTATTCTGTAAGAATGCATGTAGTTGTCATGGATTTATTTAAACACTTAAAATAATGGTATTATTAGCTCTCTTAAACATCGGAAATAAATATATATACAATATAATATTATAACTATACATATACAATATATACATATACAATATAATATCATAACTTTATATATATACAGTATTATATTATAACTATACATATACAATATAATATTATAACTAAAATATACAATATACAATATAATATTATAATATAACAATATATGTATAGAAAAAAGTTCAAATATTATCAATGGAAAGAAAATAAGATTTATTTTAGTTAGTTTAACAGAATAAAGACTCACTTCCGGGGAAGTTCATACAGAAGTGTTATCGCCACATCTGCAAGTAGTTCTATGACGCAGAACTTGTAGATTTGTTGACCGAAGTACGTCTCCCAGCACTGAATTAATATAACAGTGTCAGCATACCCATTTAATACGAAAAATAAATGAATAAACAAAAATGAATAAAGAAAAACGTATCGAATTACTTAATTTCAAGGAATAGTTTATATTTAACTTTTCAGTGTTACTACATATCCAATTGTAAAAGAAAACTAATTGAAAATGATTTTTTTCATTTTTATATGTTTTACTTTTACTTGTATATGTTTTAGACCTTGTACGTGTTATCATTTTTAGCAAAGTATACTTATAGGAATCAAAGTTACCTGAATTGAATGACACTTCCCCGTTCCAACCAAACATTCGTTTCTAGGAGAGCACGTGATCTCTTTGTAGATGACGCCAGTGATTACAACCAGGGCTGCCAGGCGTACAAACACAATCCTTGAGGCAGACGATATTTAGAACAGATAAGCGATGCACTTTATGTTGTAATTTTTATCTGTGTCAAAAACTTGCAAAAGAGGTGCTTTGTTCTGTATATTCCATGTTCAAAAGAAAGAATACTAGAAATAATCTTGAGCTTGTTGGCCCATGCATGTGTGTATATCGATATTATATTTTAGTGAATGCGCCACTTACAGTGTTTCCTCTTTCTACATGAGACTGGTATAGTGTTGCCTCGAAGACAAGTGGTATGTTACCACGCCTAGTCAAAAAATCCTGGCTCTTGCCCAACTAGTCCTGGAACTACCCTTATGTGCTCAGCGCAACGCACAAGGGATCTCTACAGATACCATTTCTGAAGACTTTTGATATTACACGACCGACGACCAAACGACAACCCCCCTGTCACGGAGCGGGACGCTCAAACACCTCGGCCTGTCACTGGGACCGGTGTCGACATCTCACGGCCTTTAACTAACGGAATGACACCGTGAAAAAAATGCCAATAAAAATTACCAGCATTATATATACCATTCTTGTACATTTATCTTCGGTTGAAACATATAATACGAGTATATTACTTATTATTCAGATGTTTCAGTCCTTCATAATTTTCATTTATATAAAAAAAATTGCAATGATAATGGAGATTTTGGCGCATCAAAACAGACCAAGAAATATGCCGACATGAACAGACCAAGAAATATGTCGACATGAAATTACCTTAGAATCGTGATTTTGATCACCACGGAAGGTTTGTAGTTCTCCGCCTTCACGATGAAGGTAAACAGTATCGGGTAGACACCGTTCAGCACCATGATGATGATGGAGGGCAGGTAGGCGACAAACAACACCACCAACATGTGGTAGTCGTCTGAGTCCCCGCTCGTCGTGAACTGGGGCGGTAAAGTAGGTCAGCGTATTAAAAACTAGTCACTACACACATACTACCATTATTATTTAAAAAAGGAGAAAATATGAAATGAAATATTAAGTCTCAGTCTTGTCAAGTGTAACTTCCTAATCTAAAAGGTATTATAAACAATCAGCACCTGACCAGGTTGCAAGTCATAAGTGATTGTACCTGATCTGGTCACAGTGTTCTGTTTTATTATTTGAATTCGTGTCAAGATCATTAGTATCTGACGTCATGACTTAGATATAGAATTGTCTTGAAACGTGTAATATCTTGAATGCAGACTTTACGGGTCAATGAACAGTTTGCTTCTTGTACCATTGTGTTCATATCACTGGTACTATTCATTAAAAAGGCAATGTAATATTTGGGACGGTTGTGCGATAAATATATTTACTAAACGTTACCCGACGTTGCCATAATTATTGTTGATTTTGCATCCGTGTATTTTGTATCATTTTTTTCTTCCAGTTTTAGCATAAAATCGATTCAAGTATGACGTTTGAAAAACTAATTCTAAAAACCAAGTCAATCAAAAAAAAAAAAAAAGTTACGGCACTTATCCCGAAATCTTTCGAACAACCTCGTATGTTTCATTATCACAACCCCTCGTGTACATGATAATAAAGCCCTGACTCACATCGGATGAAAAGGACTGCGCATAAAATATGGCGGCAGCGGAAGACCCGAGCAAGAAGATGATAAAGATGTTGATGACAATCCTGGTGAACCAGAGACAGAATCTTGAGCACTGGGAACTGGTTCTCTTCCTTATCTCGTGCCTCACTTCCTCCAGCTCGCTCTGTAGGGAAAAAAAAGAATAAAGAAGTAAAGAATTCCAGCACCATTAACAAGCTGTATCAAAACTTTCCGAGTGTTACCATGATTTTTCGTAATACATTTAAAAGCTGAAATTAAATATTTGCAAGATGCTTTTTTTCCCACTTTTGATGCAATATTTTTAGTCAGTGTTACAATGTGTATGAACTGGTTTACTCGTGAACTCCTACACATTTCTTAGAGGTCTAAACTTAAATGAATTGCAATTATTTGGTTTTATGTTTTAAATGTCAATATGAACTCATTTATATCCTAGATAATATAATGAAAAACTAGAATGATAAGGTTGTTTCATATATAATTTAAACCACCACAAGTGGGTTACTCACGATGATACGATGGTGGAAGCTTCGCTGCTGGAGACTGACGGGCTCGTCCTCACAGACCCGGAAGTCCCAGCCGCAGAACACCGTGTTAAAGAACACCTGCTGACTGGGCATTATGTCTGGCATAATCAGGGTGTCCATGTACTTGGTGAACGTGCTGATGTAACAATATGTTATCAATATAATCTTTCATTAAGACCCATATAACGGCAAAACAGTACGTTTACATATTTTTCTCAGTAATATGACATGAGTAGGATTACATAATTGGCAGGAGTAAATTTAAGCCTCCTACCTTTTAATGTCAAGATAAACATAATACGGTGGAGGGGACGCTTTGATACCGAAATTTTATCTATGCTTATTTTGACTACCTAGGATGAAATGCTTCACAGATACATTTTATGATTCGTACATCGTGTAGCTGTTCTACATTCTCTATTACTTTAATTCACATCAACGCCGCATGTCATTTTAAAAAGACGACAGTCTTGTCAGTTGGTCCCTGAAGCGAGTCAATATCTTTCTTCTTTTTTTTTTTGTATTCAGCATAGTATCAACAGGTCTTGTGGTATTTTGAGGAATATGAGTCCTTTATTTTTTAAAATCTGTAACTGGCTGTTCATATTTCATATTTATCACTAACATTTGTTTGCTTGCTTTGATTATTCAATCATACGTGATACAGAACAGCGATATCATACCGTAGACAGGTGGCATGAGATAATATGTGACCACTACACGATAACCCTTGACTCAAAGACTATTTCCGTGCAGCTGACACTTACTGGTGGACCATGACGACAAGACTGACCAGCAGGACGGTCAGAGTGGTCAGTATGTAGGCCAGGGGCATGTTGTACAGTCCGCCCGGGATAGCCACCTCCTGACTGTTGTAGTAACCATAGAAACACGCAGTCTTCTCCATCCATCCCTGAAACATGTAGGACATATAAGATATAAACATAAATTTAAAAATAAACTACATGGTAGTATTTGTATCTGCTGTTGAGGACATGTAAAACGACTGCAAAACGCTGGGAATCCTTAGAAGCGCTGAACAATGAACAAAATGTATTTTTCACTTTATATGGTAATACTATGCATTTATGATACACATGATACTCACTGTCCCTTGAAATAAGTCCAGGACGAGCTGGAAACCTGATGTCCCGTTAATGATGTAACTTTCACTGCATTGTGTCGCTAGGATGACGCCGGAGGACGCCGAGCTGTTATCGCCCCCTGTCGTTTTCTTGCTATATCCGTCCGACTCGAACGCGACTTGGAAAAACATCACAGCCCAGAACGTGACGAGGAATATGAACACGTTCAGGAAGAGCAGGAATTTGAGGAAGACAAAATAAGAGACGACGCCTGTACCTTGATGTCCTGCGAAGAGGATAAAGGAAAGTCAGAACATTTAACAAAAAAAAACAAAAAAAAACAACACATTTTGGAAATTAAATCGCACATGTATTTAACATCATTAAATACATCGGCCATATCTGCATTTAAGTCATGATATCACGTGACTCTTATATATGGGCATGGAAGTTATATTTAGCAGAAATACACGGTATACAAATTATACCTAGAAAGAAAACATTTCCCACATTTTACACATCGCACGGTGCGAGGGGATGACGTCACGTCATATAACAGTAACAAACAGTACAGAAAGCAATCCGGCTTAGTTGACCTCTTTATAAAAGGCACTTTGGAGGCAAAGCTATTATTATCAACTTTCTCGAATAAATTAATGACCCTATATGAGATCAGATTCAAGTTAACGAAATAGATATTGAATACATTTCATAAGTATTACTCCATTACTATACACTCCAGCCAAAGTCTCTTTTTTTCAGGTTTTTTTCTGTATTTATTGCTGTTGACAAAATAATTTTAATTATGGCAGCACATTTTTCAGTTTAACGCTATGATCGATTTCCTATAATCATGTTTGTTTTATTCCACAAAAAGGATTTAATTATGTGCTTTTGTATATATTTCACAACTTTAAAAAACCTTGATGTAGTCACTATTTTGAAAAATTGTTTTTAAAATATGTTGATTCTGAATAAATACTGCCAAATCTTCATTTCAGGGAATTTGAAGATGATTGCGTAAGAAATGAGGATACTAGGATACTAACAAAGTCAAATATTGCATACATATATATATATATATATATATATATATATATATATATATATAATATATATCAAAGGGCAATAACTCTTGACCTAATTGGCCGATATCAGCTATAATCGATCTTGGCCGAGAGTTAATGGCTATAAATATTGTCATAAAGTTGCATGATCAATGCTTTAGAAATCAAGATACTAAAGTGCAAACAAGTTAAACACAAATAAATAGATAAACATTGGCAATAACATAATATGTCATTTAAATTATGTTAGCTCTACTAGGATACAACATAACAGTATGATAACAGTACATTATAGATAGGTTTTACTGATAAGAACCTCCACGGTTGCTATTGTGACATCCTAAATGTAAAAATGCCGACAGACATGTCAATATCACTACGCAGTTGGACTCAATATATAATCCAACGCATGCATTTAATATCGTTTTCGATGGATTGTCGATAAAAGTTTGCAGTAAATTGGCGTAGGTAAATACTTTAATCCACCAAGTAAGCTTGTGTTCAACTCTTACAGAGACTAACATATGTTTTCCTCATGGTTTGATACCTAAACAGCCAACATTTCAGACTTTCTGATCGTGCTGTGTGTCCTTAAGATCTGACTTGCTACTTTTTGCTGTTTTGTGGACCTAAAGACTTTTTTTGTAACAACTGTCCATGTTATGAATGTTTATAATCAATAAAGTAATCTGAAACATGCAATCATTGTAATAAACTCGAATTTAGTGTTACACTTATCAGACACTGAAAAATTGGCTATATTTTTCAATATTTTATCATCCGTTTCGTGTTTATTCTCCACTCCACTTATATACAATGTATAACAATGTACTTACCTGTAGAGATATGTTTTCAAAATTTGCATGTCATCTCTTTTATTGATCATTCAAGTTGTATAAAGATTCGGATAATATATCTTATCATATGACATTATGCTTCAACAGGTCATATGATGAAAAGAATCTGACATGAAGTGTCATTTAATATCAAATTTTACTAAACTCGTTTATGAAAATGTTATTATTAATCCCGCCAGAGGCTCGCTAAATAACGTTTTCATGAACTCGATAAGTAAAATTTGATATGAAATATCAATGCATGTCAGGTCCTATATATCTACTGATAATAAATTGTTTTCATTGAAAAAAAAAGTGTGATCGGTGGAAATCTGTATTAAAAAAGGGCGGATGTACTGTGGAAACTAAAATGTTCAGAAACCGCTTTAGTGAGAACATCGTAAATCAGATAATAGGATAGATCAAATTATTCCTTCTTGATTAGAAATACCACAGTTTCGAAACTGTCACAATGGTTCGAATTCCACCAACAATACTGACCGCTAGGTAATACCCCCTTTTTTAAATAGAAACACATTCTAAGATACCTGTTTTACAGAGTGCTCAAGTACATGACAAAGGTGAATAAATGACAATATTTGTTAAGAAATAAAATAATTAGGTATTTTATAAGAGAAATAAAAATAATGAAATTTGCCCCTAAATATTTAAGTATTACTTAGCAATAAGTTTTGGCGAGAGATTGGCTATGACTTCCCAGCACCCCAATGTTTGTTATTTGTTGAAGACCATGCACTATTATGACTGTTACTGACCTTCAATACGCTTTAGCGAGTCTCGCCAGATCTCTAGACTCGCTGTCCATTCTCTCCACGTGATCTTGATACTGTTCCATCGCTGAAATATATGACGTCACATGTTAATGTAGCTTACACGAAGAATATGTTAACCGATCATTGTTAATCTGAAGTATACGGTAGTAAATGTAGAAAAACAAAAACAGTAAATTGTAACAGTTAATCTAAGCTTTACAATAGTACATAAAGGATAAACAGAGGAGAAAAAAGAAGGAAAGCACGACAGAAAAAAGGGGGGAAATGTTTGCTTTATAACAAAGAAAGTTAATCATGATTTTTGTTTGTGACAGTCGAATCGAAATATAAAAAGATAAAATACGAAAGGTATATATATATATCAATTTAGAATTAGCAAATGAAGTCCTTTTATGTCAAGACTACCGTTCCCGGTGGCCGAGTGTTTAGAGCGATCGCCTCGGGAGGGTTCGATCCCCGGCCGCGACATACCAAAGTCGTAAAAAAATGGTACTGTTATAGCTCCCTTGCTTGGCGCTCAGCATATAAGGGTAGATGCAGAACTAGTTGGCCCAATGTCAGGATAATGTGACTGGGTTTGGTATCATGCCACATGTCTACGGCGTGATACTGCAGTGTGGCAGCACTATATCTGTCTCAAGCAGAGTCTCCAGTAAACAAACCTTCCTTAAATATATACTTCCTTTATGCCATAAGGAGACATGCTTTATGATAATGTCAAAATTCCATTGAGTTATATACCGGTTTGTTTTATTTCAATCAAACTTTTGTCATATAATAATTATAATTACCATCTTTTGACGGTGTTTCCATCCACGAAACCCCCGTGTAGGGTTCAGGTTTCCCAGCATACGCTTATCTCTGAAACACAGGCGTCTTCTGATGAAATAGCTTTTAAAATACATTTGTATATAAAAGTAAAAACTATATATGTTAATATTTATTGCGTCGCTTACTATATAAGCTGGGAAGACTTCATTTGAAGAATCAGCGCAGGCTCGCTTTCGGGCGGTCGGATAACAAATCAGACAACAAGAAAAACGAAAATTCCAATCGTTTTGGTAGTGTGTTTTTCGCTTCTAATCATACGATCTTCATTCAGGAAAATGAGAACATCAGTTGTAACATTATCAATCATTGGATCATCAAGAAGGGGCCAACCAATCAATATCGCTGTTTCAAAAGGCGTTTGGGCAACAAGCTTCTATGATCCATGCTCACAAACCTTTCAATGTTAAAACACTCGTAGTATGTCATTCCTTCGATTAAAGTAGGCAAATACAAAATAAATACAATTATTGATTATGATTTTTTTTGATATCATGGTATATTTTTTTCCTTTGAAGTAATATACTGGTAAAAGTATCTAACTTCATTTACTTGTATCAGCAAACAGTATCAACTAAAGTCCTCTGTACTGTTAACGGTTCCTTTGTTTAACTGTCCTATTTTCCTATCATCTTTCCTTTTCTATTGACAAAAATATTTTATATTATTCTGATAGTGAAAACAGGCTGAAAACAATTATACAGAAGAGTAAGGTTCATTTGATAAGGATTGCCGACAGAGCAACATAATATTTGATCATTTTGATATTTTTTTTATTTTTTTTTAAATTTATTGATGTATTTATATTTGATAAGGACCTTGTTATAAAATGTTATTTATTGAAGGTCCATTGTTTATGAACCATTTTACTTACTCTCCCAAATTCAAAGAGAAATGGGGCCGCCGTGGCCGAGCGGTTACAGTCGCGGACTACAAATCTCTCAGCCCCTCACCGCTGTGGGTTCGCATTTCATGTGAGGAAGCCTTCCAGCTGGCTTGCGGTAGGTCGGTGGTTCTACCCGGGTACCTCTGTGTACTCGGAGTCTTCCTCCACCTGTAATTAGCTGGACGTCGCTATATGATTGAAATACTATCGCAGCGACGGTAAACCCCAATACACCAATACACCATCAAAGAGAGATAAATGAATTTATTGTATTGAGACCTCTCCACGATTTTATTATTTATTGTGGATTACTTTATTTTATAAAAACAGCTAAGTACCCGTAGCTACTTTAATAAATTGTACTCGTATATTGATATATCTTTATTTTTTAAATTACCCTTGTTCCGTTTATGTTAAATTAGATAAACACATTTTCAACACTTTTTTTTCCTATCAACGACTCCCTGAAGTTTTATGCTGTTTTTATTTTTAATTAAAACTTTGGGCTAGATTTAGGTAAAATGTTAAGCACACGTGCTGACAAGTTAGCCAGTTCGCTCACCCACCCACCAAATAGACAGGGATAGATAAAACCGATATTTTAGAACAAATTGTTGTGTAATAAATCTATTGACTTTTAGATCGCAATAAAAAATCCTAGTCAATAAATCAGTGAAGATAAGTATGATCAATATTTCTAAACAATGAGTTTAGTAGTTTATTCCTGACAATGTCTTTAGTAGTAAGTCGATGATACACTAGATATTAAAGTCTTTGCTATTTCTGCACAATGTCAATCAATGTATTAAATATATCTAACATCTCAATCATTCTCGTAATCCCTGGATGCAACAAATCTGTACTCAAATATAAAATGCCCCAAGTTTTTTTTTTTTTTTTTTTTTCCCCCCATATATATAAGACTTAACTTGAGGTAAGATACCTGTAATGGTTCCGCTACATTTCGGACCACTTAACCTCTACCAAGATAACCAAGATATCCTAATGAAACATTAGGAAACCTTGGTTATCTCCGTTTAAGGCCACAAGGTCCGAAATGTAGCTGAACCATTACAGATATCTTACCATAACGCATCATGTTTTATTCTCTTTTGTGCTCTTGTAGTATATGGAAAATGTTAATTTCTTGCAATATAATTATCTTTGACTACGATTGTATTGTGCATGTCATTTTACAAAAAAGAGGGGAAATCCCCAAACAATGGCAGCTTATTACAAATAATGTTTAAACCTGATTTAGTGCATTACAGTAAAAAAATTACCCGTGATCAGTAACATTAATCTACCCTAAACGGTAAGTATGTAACTATAAATTTGGTTTATTGTTCACGCAGTTAAACGTATTAAATATCTGATTTGCGTATATTGACCGAAACTCCACCGGTCACTATACGTTAATACTTACTATAAACTTGTGTACTAAATTATATTGACACTTATAATGTGTAAAGAGACGTTCTCGCCTTATAGCTTTGTAGTTCACAAGACTTACCTTAATTGAAAAGAAATATACAGGTGAAGATTACCTACATACTGGGTAAAACGTATCTAACATGAATTGGTCAGCGGCTTATATTTTTAGTTATTTTATGGAAGTGGGACTCTAACTGGCACTGTAGCGATCTTAAAAATAAACAATATAGTTGGGCTGTATGCCTTACACAAAACTTATCGTCCGGTTTTGGACTTATGGACATAATTCTTCTCCAAAGTTTGGACATTATTTTTTTTCTTTCTTTTTCAAAATAAGGATATTGAATCCTCTCTGAGAAGCATAATTTGCTAGAGATTATTGTTAAGAAGAAACAGCCATAGTTAAATGATTGTTTCGACTCAAAATATTAGAAATATGTGTATGAGGTAGATTGTTACAACCCAATAAATAAAGATTGCATGGTTTCACCATTTTTCTGCAATTCGTTTTTTTTTTTAAAAACATAGCTAAAATTTACAAAACTGAGACAAATTTCAAAATTTACAATAACAGTTTAAGCCGGTACTAGATTTTTTTTTTTTATCAAACTAAGCATGATTTATCCAGCAAATACCTCTATAAACTATAAAATAATCACCTCTTTCTTCCTAAATGCTATCTGAGTAATAAAGAAATAATGGTCAAAGAGAAAATGAAAGAAAAAAAAACCTAATGTAATTTAAACCCACAATCCCCAGTTTCAACTTCTAGCCTATCTTATGGGTGCTCTTCATTTGCACGGAGAAATGTATTAATTAGCATCTTACTACCCGAACTCTTTACGTCACTAATATTTATATATAAATTTCTTAATTGATGAATATTTAACAATTTTGTATGAGCAAACACTTGGGACCCAAATCTGATAGATCCTAAACGAAACTTGAGCTCCGATTGTTGAGGCGTTTTAACACTACTATGTGTATTCTTATATATAATTATATATATTACAAATGGTGAATCTGATACTACTTCTACTACTACTATTAACGTCATATTCATATTTTGTTGGGAAGCGAATATAAACAACTAGCATAAATTCGACACATGGCCAATGTTTATATTCGCACATTTCCTACAACTGGTGACAGAAATAGTCATATTCTCCCAGTAAAAAACGTTATAATTACCAATGACGACGCGATTTGGTAAAGATCACCATGAAGTAAGCAAGAACAGCATACATTAATATTAATAACCAGGCACTATCGAACTGTTTACGTCTCATTAACAACATATAAAGGTGACAGATGCGCGGTACGAATTTCACCCCATACTAGACACGAGACCTATATGTAACGTGACTACAAGCTTGTTGTTTGCCTTCTTCGAACATCTTTTCTGGAATGCAATTGATTTTTCGCCATTTGCGATGGACTTTATATTTATTCTATAGTATGCTTTCGGTGAAAAGAATGAAAATTATCCGTGATTGATTATCATACATTTCACCGTAGAAGATAAAACCTTATATGTCCATTGCGATAAATGTTTCCTGCAATGTTGTTTTCTAAATGTAGTTTAGAAAAATGAATGACGTCAAATGGATCAAAATGACGTCATCTTGTATTAATGTTCCCCATTTGGAATTTCAGACACGAAATAAAAAATGAAATATGTTCTTCATAATAGCCTGAAATAGATATGACCTTTAATGTGATTTTAGTGTAAGATAGTATTTTATTTCACTTGTAATAATATACAAATTTTCTATGAAATTAATTACGCGTGAAAGAAAACTCGAGATCATTATATAACTATGATTCATTACAGAAGATGATCACCATGTCACCACAGCAGTGTCAGTAAAAATAAGAGGGACTATTAAGAAACAGTAACATATATTTAACCGAAAAAGGAAACAAAATATTTTTTAAGTATTTTGTACTAAACTAGACTATTGAAGTGTCTAAGGTAATGAATCTATAAAACATTTGTATCCCAAGGGAGTGTCAAATTTTAAACGATTAGTAATTTTCAATTGTTGATTCAATTCATAAGATCAAGAGGGCAAATTCCAACATTTAAATACAACTCACAATTTCACATCGGAATTGCATCTCTATCTTTACAAGACGATATTGAAACTTCAATCAGGGAATATAACTGCTTCGAAAATCATATGAATAATGTTATTTGTTTTGTTTTAGATGAAAAGTGTGTTTGTTTCAAAATTGAAATATCAGATATTTTGAGATTTTTGCACTGAATCAAAGTTCAAGCCGGCTGGACAAGTGTTACAAAAGGTATGGCTTTTTCAATTTCGAGACACATAGAAAACACACTGTAAAGGAAGTTATGTTTGGTTAAGTATATATTGCAGAGAAAAATAAACGAAAAGGTTTATACATTATTTAATCGCTTTGTCGATCCGCCGCATCTGAAAAAAAAGTCCTGTGTAGGCCTCTCTCTTTTCATTGAATGATTGCAGGATGATACATGTATCCATGATTTATTTCATCTTTAAAACCTTACTATATCTTAATTAAGGCGTCATAGCTAATATAATTTGACCACAAAATAAAGTCGGTAGTTGAACATGGATCCGAATGATGTCGGTTCGAACCACATGTAGATCAAATATATTTCTGATTTCCCTTGTTGCCTCTGTTAATTAAAAACAGTAACTGTAAAGATGACAGAATACTGATGATTTCTCCTGATGTCGGGTTGTTATGAATGATCACACACACACACACACACACACACACACACATAAAGGCTCATGTTCATACTCGAGTCTCTCTTGAATGAACAAGAAACAGTTGAGTTTGAGCTTCAAAATCATACTTAAATGGTGGCATGCATTATTGTAAATCCCGACAATATATTGACATTGTATCAAGTAATAGTATAGCAGTTACATACGTACACTGGTTAGCAATATTTTACAGTAAAGTCGGGGCTTTTGTCAAAGGCTTAGAGAGAAACTGATGATGGAAATTCTGCCGTACTTTGTTTCAGTTTGTAAAGGAATTAATTAAAGAATCAACTTGCGGGATACTTGAACCTACACAATTTACATTCATACCGTTTCCGTTGCCAAAGACACGGCGTCCATGCCTGGCGTTTATTAAACACCCGTTTTTCCACGTAGCTGGCATACTCCTCAGACCCGGGCTCCATTGAACGCCTCCTCCTCCTCCTCACCTGCCCATCCTCACGGTCCTCACTCCCCACCAACCGGTTGTTGTTGTAGTTGGTCCGATATGTTTGTCCGCCATTGTTTCTCGAATCCCAGTCCGCGTCCTCAAATTCATTTAAAGTCACGTGATGGCTCGTGGGGCCCGGGCCAACACGGTTACTCCTACGGCCACTCATCACATTAATTGTTTAAAAGTCACTCTGTAACCATTTCTTCTTACATTTATGGCGGTCTGATATCTTGAAACTCCATAGCACACAACTTTAAAACGTTTCGAAATAATCCACGATTGAACTAAATCTACTTCAATCCCCAATTTATAATCTTTCACCCTCTCTCTTTCAAACTGATAACAATACACAACACAACGGTAACTCTCCGAATAGATCAACTGATATAGCCGTTTAATAAATTGTTTTATTTCTTCTTTGATATAAATACTTAATGAATAATTTCATTTCCTATTTTTCCTGTCACAGACTAATGCCATTCCTCAGTTTCGTGAACAAACGTCCCGGTGTTTATTTATCACACGGGGACAGTGAATGCTCCTAATTTACAATGCATTTATTAGACCGGTCCCAATGTTTATGGTTTGGTTGATAAACCCTACAGCATGGTGACCTGTCGTGACATCGGGTTAACACGCGGCTCTCCAAGGTTACAGGTCTTTAATGTATTCGTGCAGAACGCAAGGCTAAAGACAAATGTAATCGAATCAATTATTAGAGAGAGAGAGAGAGAGAGAGAGAGAAATTAATAAGCTGAACACATCAAAATATAGTGATAAGAATTTAATTCATGCTAACTAATTAAATACTGTGTTCTATCAGTGAGATTAAATCCATGTCTCACAGTGTGAGTGATATAGATCTACCGGAAGTATTTCTTTACTTATATAAGGTATATACATGTACATGGGTATGTAGCAGAATTTAGCATAAAATAAAATGAAAATTTGTTTCTTTTGAGTAAATATGGAATATATCTCATCTTGAAGTGATCCTTTTTTCATATTATCACTCGCGCTACGCGAAAATATTGAAATATTGAAAGTTTATGAGATATATTCCATATTCACTCAAACATTTCTTTATAGAAGCTTACAGAATCCATGTTATTACTCAAGTTTTTTTTTTTCTTTCTCTTTTTTTTTTTTTTTTTTTTTTTTTTTTGCGAGCGTAGGCTTCTATTGTCTGGAGAAATATACCATCAAAGATTCCATCCGCTTTAGAAGTCACTCTAAATTTGTCAAATATATCGATTGTTTTGTACATGGCAAAATACAATAGAGAAATGTGTTCTAATGAAAAAATCTCTGAAAAAAAAAGATTAATTTTCAGAATTCTCTGACTGTCTACAAATTTTGATTGACTCCTAAATGTAGTGAAAGACCTCGAGTGCACAAAGGCAACAGGTAGCTCTAAACCAGTAGCAGTAGTGTATTTAGTTATTGGTATAATTTAGGGGCTATTAACTTTTTGTCCGAATCGCGCAGTCACGTGCCTGTAAGTCATTTAATATAACCACTCGACCACGCGGCCTCTATTTAGAATCTATAGGTTTTCGTATAGCGATGAGTCCGTCAGCATCCTTTTCCTACCTAGTACGTATTTAAAAGATAATTTATAAAGTATAATGTAAAATTAACTGGAACATTAACATTAACAGTAGAGCTAGTAATATTGAATATTATAATATCTTTCTCATCATCGGTGACATGTTTACTATGAAAGGTATTGTTTTATTAATAAACAATCCCCTAAGCTGTAGAACAGATCAAGAAAGACAACTAGGCAATTACTGTAGGAATATTTTTAGGATGGTGAATAAATTGTCTCCCATCTCTACTCGATGAGTAAATACGTTGTTGTAATTAAATCGTATTCTTCATTCCTCTTGTCGGTTATGGAAATAAACAATTAAGTAGAAATGAACGAAAAATATAAATGAACATGTGTTCAATTTCAGTGTCAGTCTTGTCAAGATTGTATTACATACACCCTTCACTGCGGCCTCCGTGGCCGAGAGGGTAAAGTCGCTGACCTCACCGCGTGGGTTCGAATCCTGGCAGGGTCATTCGGATTTTCATGTGAGGAAGCCTTCCAGCTGGCTTGCGGTGGGTCGGTGGTTCTACCTGGATGCCTCTGTGCATTCGGGGTCTTCCTCCACCTGTAATTAGCTGGACGTCGCTATATGACTGAAATACTGTTGAGGCGGCGGTAAACTCAAATAGTCAAGTCAAGTCAATATACCCTTCACTTGCACGGCTTTTCAGCTTATAATATAAAGGGCACATGTTTGCTACATTCAGGAACCTGTGTGACAATCAATGAAATCAGTTGGAAGAAAGACTTAAACCTTTATCAATGAATATTCATGTACAAATTATAACTGATGAATATTAATCTTAAGATGGATTATGGTTATGGTTTCCCCGACCCCTACTGTACCTATTGCAAAATAAAATAAAACGGATTATGAAATAAAAGATTTGTTCTTTGCCAGAGTTGACTGTGTAGAAACAGCTCCTATAGGATCTGTGATCTCAAAATTTGTCTAAATAGTAAATGTTGAATAAAAATTAAAATTTGAAAAATTAAAATTGACTTTGACATATCTGCAAATGCTGGAGCTAGATTCTCTCTGGCGAAAAGACGGACAAAAATACGGAAAATCTTAAGTCCCTTTAGCGATTCGTTTAAACAAAATGTTAAATCTGATATCGAAATTGGGTCGGGCCACAAGTTCTAGCACCATTAGTAACAAGCCTTCCCCATAACACCAATGTCAGAGATTACAAAGTCACGTGATGTGTTAAATCATAATATAATACCAAAGTTATGCACTATCAAATTTGATTCGCAGGAAATTTCTCATTTTGTGTATATATGATGATGGATATCAAACATATTAATAAATTACAGCGAGAGAGAGAGAAGAGAAGATAAACATAGTTTTATATGACGTTTACTAATACAACATATTGTCATATAATCATATATACTGGAAATCACGTTACACACCATACAAATAAATTTAAAAACAAAACAAACACGAAATGAATAAAAAGAAGACTATAAAGCCGGTTCATGTTGATGTGAAAACTAACTATGTGATATAAATAACAAATTATATCTCGACTGAAAGTGAGGATGAGCTATAATGAATATTTCCTAACGAACAATCAATGAATTCCTATAAATTAAAGATACTCTAAAATATTTTTCTAAATTGTACTTTTTTCTTTTTCTTTTGCAGAAGTTAAATAAATTGAACATACTTGGTTTATTATTGTAATCAATTTTAATATATTTCTTTCTTATATTACTATGACATATTAAAACAAAATGATGTTCATCTATGTACAGGATTGGTGCATTCAAAAAAGAAAGTATAATAAATAACGAAAGGAAGAAAAATATAGACAGAGAAAAATATAGATAATACGTTATAAATATTCACCAAAATGAAGATCGAAAATACAAAGTAAGTAACTAGATAGAAACTTTATAGCCGATGTTGGGTGCACGCTATGATGCAGGACTTTTGACTGTCAGCGCTAACATCTTGAGACTCATAAGATTATGCACATAAGCTTTTGTATCGTTAGTGTACTCATATAAATAATATATCTTATTTCTGATAAATATGTAGATTTTTCCAGGGGGAAAACATTAAATAAACAATATAAGTCACTTGTTACCAATAATTCGGCAACATTCATGGCTGCTGTACAAACGCTTGCAATGTGGTGGCTTTGAATTTCTTTTTCTTTTTGCCGAAATATTGGCAGAGAGACTCTTATATAAGATAAGATAATAATATGTTTCCGTTATATACAAGTATGACAGTCTATTATGTACGGTGTCCTGATTGGACCAGTTTAAATCTCGCCTTTCCAACACGCGACAACACGATAATTATCGCGTTGTCGCATGTCCAAAAAACATATATACATGCGAGATTTAACAATCCTCGCGAGGTTTTTGGGCGATAATTATCGTCTTAATTCTCGCATGTCTTTCTTAAATCTCGCATTAGGAATTTGATTGAATCTACAAAATAGACATAGCGCGCGCAGATTTTTTTAGTTATTACAAATCCTCGCGAGGAACCTCGCGAGGATTAAAAATAAAACCTCGCGAGGAACCTCGCGAGGTTTTTACAAATCCTCGCGAGGTTTTTGCAAACCCTCGCGAGGATTAAAAATAAAACCTCGCGAGGTTTTTACAAATCCTCGCGAGGTTTTTGCAAACCCTCGCGAGGTTTTATTACTAATCCTCGCGAGGTTCCTCGCGAGGGTTTGTAAAATAAAAAAAAGACAGGTAACACCGGGCGACGATATTTTATAGAAATCGTCGCCCGGTGTTTTATAAGCCTCGCCCGGTGCTAAGTAAGTCACGTGGAAAATTTTCCCAAGACACCGTTTATTTCTTCCTGTTTAACATTTTGGTTATTTCGGAAAGATAGCACTATGACAACATTACCAGTACACAGACTTATTCAAAATAATAAGAACAAAAGACCAAATCTGTGGCCAGTAATAGTATACTGTTTGGACCTTTTGTCCAGGGTCTAAGCTTTTAATCGGATTAATTAAACTACTAAAATATATTCACGTAATATTTAGGAAATATTATAATGATCACCCAATGTTAATCGATACATAACAAATGGATTGTATTATAAAACACTCTTTGAATTACATATAAATGAAATAGGGGAACCACCATTTTAATTACCGAAAAATACCTTATTAATGTAGTACTGTATTTTATCTCAATCACACTAGCAAAACTTTTCCCTGTAAAATACATAAATAAAAAAAACTCTTCTCTGTTAAACATAATGCGTTATAAGATCATGAGTATTAATTTGGTTTTCTTAGGATTTGAATGTAACACTAATTGAAGCCTAATAATTTATGTTATAGTGTTCCATAGTGAATCAGTAGATGAAATGAATGCTTTCATCATTTATGCTGTCTTTCAAAATTCATGCGAGTAATCGTAACTATTCCCAACAGGATCTCCAAAAAAATCATGTAATCAGTATTTTACCAGATCAACGCGTGATTAAACTGCAGGCTGTCGGCACAAATATATGCTCGTACGTACACAATTAAACTTTAAAAAAAAAAAAAAAAAAAAAAAAAAAAAAACCGATTGGAAGCTATGTTATAGTACGAACATGCTTTCTGGTTTTGAGTGCGGACGAAAAGTAATCTATATTATTCATGTAAACAACGTGTAGAAATGTTATTGATAATAGGTTAAATGTCTACAAATCAGTTAACTGGTATGTTGCTAAAACAATGAGATCTTATCAAAATTTAAAGAGTCACTAGAAACCAGTCCTACGCTGTCGCCCGGTGTTCCTCGTCAAAATAGTCCGGCAAAAACATAGCGCTCTATTTTTGTTTTACAAATCCTCGCGAGGATTAGTATAAAACCTCGCGAGGGTTTGCAAAAACCTCGCGAGGGTTTGCAAAAACCTCGCGAGGATTTGTAATAACTAAAAAAATCTGCGCGCGCTATGTCTATTTTGTAGATTCAATCAAATTCCTAATGCGAGATTTAAGAAAGACAAGCGAGAATTAAGACGATAATTATCGCCCAAAAACCTCGCGAGGATTGTTAAATCTCGCATGTATATATGTTTTTTGGACATGCGACAACGCGATAATTATCGTGTTGTCGCGTGTTGGAGAGGCGAGATTTAAACTGGTCCAATCAGGACACCGTAATTATGTGTGTATTTAATGTTTATTGATCATATCCACCATCTTATGTATATAGATACAAATAAATCATTTAAAATGTCTGCCTTAGTTATGAAAAAAATCTTTTCCATTGATTTGTTTATGAAAGGTGGAATTTATTGATTATTTTTAATTTTTGTAGATCCTCTAATGTTAATTCATATTAATGTATAGGTTTTCTTAAACCCAATTTCTTCATATCTTTATTTTCTTTCTAACAGGTTTGTATCTTAGATAATCGTTTTTCTTTAACTACTTATTGCTTTCTTTTTTAAATGGTTATCCAACACAATTATCTTAATCCAGCATGAAACCAGGTCTTATTAAGATTGTTTCAGAGGGCGCCGTGGTCCAGTGGTAACGTATCCGATTACGGATCCGAAGGTTGTGGGTTCGAACCCCGTTGGAGGCAAGAACTATTCATGATCTTCCCAGGCGCAAAGTACTGGTCCAACCCAGGAACCGTCGAGAGGGATTAATATAAGTTGTAAGAATTTGTCTCTCAATCGACGTAAAATAAATAAGTTTAAACTAATTAAGATTGTTTAAACTAATTAAGATGTTATAAATATTTTTCTCGGCTGAATACAAGATTCATTAATATCTTATTCATCTAACTTCTCAATCAATAGATCATAAAGTCAGATATTTCTTTCGAAAGATGGGTTAATCTCATAAGGAAATGGGTTTTGTATAATTAAGGACTTAGAAAACGCACGCTTTTGATAAGTTTGGCACTTATTACATACGCTTTTAACTATATATAGATTTAAATTCTGATGTAAAGTTTATGTGTTATAAAGTGAATATATACATATGATGGAATTCTTCGTATTTCGTCTGGAGGTAAAGAAAAAATAATAATACAGGCGATATGGTTTATCAAAATTATCACTGAGAAGAAGACTGTCGGCTGTGACTGCTATATTATAATGTTTCAGTAAAACATAAAATGCCATTATCAGTCAAACAATCAAACAATATGAAATCTACCTAATTCCTTATGCTCCTACTCGCACTATATTGTAATGTATCAAAGACAGAGAGTTTCTGTGCAATATTAGTATTGTATCGCAATATAAGCCGCCAGGCGAGGGTGCCATGATTTGTCTCAGTCAGGAAACTGTAAAACGGATTAATTAGACTGCAAAGTTCAGTCCAGTTTCTGCGTTAATAAATACTGATTATGTGTCGTATGCATATACCCAGTGTATACGCGACTTTATATACACGGCTTATTGACCAATCAGAAGAGAGAATTTTACAATATAATATATTGCAATATAATTAGGATTCCCTGCTAGGATTAAGTTCAATATTACCAGTCTGCAGTAATAAATAAAGTAATTGCTATCCCTAAATTTCATTAAAAAAGGAGTTCTGAAATAAATTCTTAGAATAAGAAATACCCGAGAAAAAGCAGTAACAAGGCGGATTAATTCGAGTATTTCATATCAGTTAAGTTTTATTTCATTTAAATTACATTCTTAATGGTGAAAAAGGTAAATAAATAAGAATGTTTCATCAAAATTGATGAGACTAATTTTACTGTCTGGCTGGTGCATACTATATTGGTAGCAATGGTGTGAATATGGTATAAATATTGTAAATATGCATTTCTATTTGATGATAATGATGGCCATATGAGTAGGCAATATTCTGTTTAATGCAATTCGTTCGGTTGTAGCCTGATATTTAATACCCAGTAGCCAATTTCCCATTCCCAGCTTACTTCACAGACCTGAAATTGCATGTAGTTCCGTGTCCCGCATGAATGATTTAAATATATAAATCTTGTTAATTACAGATCTTAGATATAGACGCTTGGATGTCTACGAGTCAGTGGGTATATTTTGACATGTTTTTGAATTTTTGGGGGTATGGTTTATAGCAATGAAACATATTGACGATAATTTTATTCTCCGTTGTAGACTAAATTATATCTGCGTGCATAACTTTTATTTTTACGAAAATGTGCACTAATTGTATGAGCAGAATTAATTATTATATCAATAATTGATTATATTAATGTTTTAAATTCCAGGTGGTGTGGTTTTACGGTAAATGTCGGTAAATAGGTATTCACAGCTTTATTTTTTCTGTTTGTAAATATGTCCCCGACAATAAATAAGATTTGAACGTTCACAGGATTACATTCACTGTGATCAACCTCTTATCCATCTAGTTTGTGAAATAGCAGCCAAATATTTTATTGAAATATGTCAATTCCAAATGCCTAATCGTTGCAAAAGATAGATTAATATTGGTATTTTTGTACGAAATATATAATTATACTATATGTATAAATACACACAAATAGTGAAACTATTATAAAACAAGAGCTTTCAGGGAGACAGCGCGCTCGAATAGTCTCAGCTTTACAGTATCAAAAAAGCCATGCTGAATCTTTCAAGGGCCATAAATCTGTCAAAATACATGATAGTGTCTGCTCTTTTCTACTCATTGCATTTATGTTGCTGAACAAGTATACAAAGTATCAAAGCAATAACATGACTTTGAAATATTTATGGGTGTATTTTTATATGGTCACAAAGGGGAATAATTCCGTTGAAATCCATGCTAGAGTTATTGGTCTTGGTCAGTGAGCTACAATTATTACCTTAAATACATTTGTACAGTTTCAAGTAAAAATCTTTGGTGGTTGTGGAGATTGAATTTGCACTCATTGTCTTAACCAGGAATTTCTAAGTTCACAATGGGGAATAATTCAATAAAAATACATGCTTGAGTTATGGGTCTTGGACAATGGCCTACAATTATTACCCTAGAGACATATGTGGAGTTTAAAGTGAATACCTTTGATGGTTGTGGGGATTGATCTTAACCAGGAATTTCTAACTTCACAAAGGGGAAAAATTCCATTAAAATCCATGCTACGGTTATGTGTAGTGGCCAGTGAGCTACAATTATGACCCCCAAATACATTTGTAAAGTTTCAAGTGAATACCTTTGGTGGTTGTGGAGATTGAATTTGCACGCATAATCTTAACCAGGAATTTCTAAGTTCATAAAGGGGAATAATTCAGTTCATATCCATGCTAGAGTTATGGATCTTGGTCAGTGAGCTACAATTGTGATTCAAAATACATTTGTAAAGTTTCAAGTGAATACCTGAAGTGGTTGTGGAGATATAATAAAATAGAAAAAAACTTGCACGCTAAACCTTAACCTTGAGTATTATGCCGACGCCGACGCCAGAGTGAGTAGGATAGCTCTCACTATTCTTCAAAAAGTCGATTTATTATTGGAAATGTATACGTAGGAACATTCGTGATGTTTTGTTTTTGTTTTCTGTACAAATAAATAGTATCAGTCATTTGAGGACAAATGTATCACGCTATAGATCAGTGGCATGATACTAAACGAAGTCATGTGATCCTGATACTAGGTAAACCAGTCCTGGAACTAATGTTCTTAGGGGAATATACCAGTACCATTTCTAACGAGTTTTTGGTTTAAACACACACACACACACACACACACACACACACACATTGCATATACAACACAATTATCCGCTGTGTAATTAGTTTTAAAGATGGTTTAACATATCGACAAGTGTTTCAGCATCTGGATATCACCTCGCGAGATGAGAAAACACCAGGTTCATATCTTTGAACTTTATTCTATTCACATTTTTTTTATATAAAACTAAGCTATTTCGATATCAACGTTGATTTTTTTTAAAATGTACAATGAATGGATCTACAGGTCACAACTCTGAATGTACCCGAGGACGTAGACTGATCTCGGCTGACCACAGTGTACTTCCGGTCGTGTCAGATTCTGTGCTGATAGAGATGGCATCCTCTTCACAGGAGATTGAACACTGGATAATCATGTCGCACGGAAATGGAAATACTGCTTGCTGGTGTGGGAGCGGAAATTACGAGCTCTTAAGGCAATTTCAGACCGATACGATGTCTCTTGATCTGGTATAGGATGATTGGTGTGGCCCTGATGATCGGTCATATATTGAATCACAATAATGCAATCACCCAGTTGCAAGTATCAGGAAAATATCTTGATGTGGCTAAGATTGTTGTTCGAGATTGTCACATGATGAACCCAGCGTTGTTGAGATTTATTTTCATTTTAATAAGAGAGAGAAAATAGAAAAAGTATCACCCTGGTGGTGGAAACTGGGTAAAGTCAATGACGTGATACTACGGTGACATAGAGGTGACATCCACCACTCTTTTTTATGACGGGGGAACGACTTAATATTTCGATGGAACGAGATAATAAATCGAGGGAACGAGTTAATAAATATCTCGAGATAATTTAATCATTCCCTCGAGATAATTAAGTTGTTCCCTCGATTTTTTATCTCGTCATAAATATAAGTCTCTCCCTGTCTAAAAAATCTTTACTCTCATCGACTTATATCTCGATCTCTCGAGATAATTCAGTTGTTCCCTCGATTTATCATCTCGTTCCATCGACTTATTATCTCATTTCCTCGACTTATTATCTCGTTCCTTCGAGATAATTAAGTTGTTTCTTCGAGTTATTATCTCGTTCCCCGACTTACACTTGCTTATTTCGTTCCTTCGAGATAATTAAGTCGCTCCCTAGGGTTATTACCTTGTTCCCTCGACTTCTCTCGTTTCCTGGAGATAATAACTCGTTCCCTCGACATAAAAAATAGAAGACATTCAAGTGCATGTCATCTCTATGCCACCGTATGATACTGCAATGTGACGGCATTATATCTTCCTTGATCACTGTTGGCGGGATGTAGAGTTCAACAGATGTGTGGTTTTATTGAATGGTGGCGTTGGGTTTCTTCACCAATTAATTAATTCTCCACCTTTTAATACAAATGTGAATATGATCTCCCAGATATTTTAACACAAGTCGATGTATATTACACATAAGTCATCATATAAGTTCATAAATGTATGACTTCTTATAAATTTGTTATACCACAAGTTATGTATACGTTTCAGCTTGAAGTTTAGAACGTAAATAAAACACAGTAATATTTTTCTGTTTAAAGTTATTGTTGTTGTTTTTAAATCAATCTCTCAAACATATTCTCTATACTTAAATCTTCTCACTTTCTCAAAGGTGCACATGTCACTTTTTTATTTTATTTAACACAATCTGAACAAAAAGCTTTGATCAGGTAATGCGAATCATTATAATGATAATTTTCACACCTCAATCAGGAAATAATGTCTGACAAATCAAGATGTTCAGTCGCTTATGACATATTTATAATCTGTTTATTCAGCATTAAACATACAAAATATGTTAATAGCCGATACAGTAAATGAATAATAAAATAATATAGGAAGTATAAATCTTATCAAAATAATTAGTGATGATGGGAAAGTGTCATTTCCTGAAAACATGGCAACAATATGCTCTTGAGACAGTTGGCACTTGAAACATAAGTACTAGTATGTGTTAATTTAGATGTAATTTATGTATACTCCGACTTAAGTTTTGTGTATATCTCATGTCAGATCTCAAAACAACTAAATTTCGGTTTTCAATAGCTGTCCTCGAAAAAATGGTTTTCAATGGTTGATTATGCATCAGACGATAGAGTGAGCCAAAACGCATTTTCATTATGATAAGGTGTACTTTTTGGTAAAAATATTTTCCTGCAGTGTGAAATCGGAGTACTTAGAAGTTTCGTTAAGTGTAATTCATAGGTACTTTTAAAAACAGAACTATATTCTAACCTGAAATAAATTTATACATTCTTAAAAACATTTTTCTTTTGTAAACCAGAATATATTTGCCCTCAATAATTCTATGTTTTTTCTTTTTTTTTCTTAAAGGCCATAGAATGTGTTTCATAATACATAAACATACATACTTTTAAGCAAGCAGCACTAACGATAAATCATAAAGAGCGCTGTGATTTTAAGGCGCTGTAATATGCTATTTGTCTTCTGTTTAAGGGTGTATGTGACAGTTTGCTACATTTCCTATATAGACAAAGAAGGAAAATTTAAACTGTTTAATAGATTTTTCAAAAACTTTGCATGATTATAGAGAATCATAGAAAAAAACATTTTTATTGAAGAAAATGGGGGTCACCGTCCAACTGTTTGAGTTATCTGCCCCTAAATGCGATATTTTAGCACTTTTAGGCCATATTCTCTATAATCATGCAAAGCTTTGAAAAATCTATTGAACAATTTAAACTTTCATTCTTTTTCTGTATAGAAAATGTAGAAAAATGTCATATATGTTTCAGAGAGATAGCTCAGATATTTTTATGAATTTAAGGCAACTTTTCTTTATTTCGCAAAATGCTACATATACAAGTTTTGTTAGTATTAGATCGTTGGTTATATGAAACCTATCAAGCTTATACATTTGTACAAAGTACGTTAAAACAGGTCATATAATGCATACATTCTTACAGCTTATTTATTTTATGTTTGCTGCCATTTCGCTACATGGTCTGGGAAGATATATAATGATGCAATTATAGTGGTGCAATAAACGATACTAAATACATACAACAACTTTAGTATATATACGATATCTTAAATTAGAGGTCACCCTAACTGTGTGGCCAAATTATGTGCTTCACAAATTAAGGGTAACTTCTAAGTCGGATAGAATCTATCAAGATATTTCTACAGACAATAGAAGCCTACGGATGCTACGCCCGCATCGGTCTTCCATTGTCTGTAGAAATGTTTTAATTTAGGATGACCCCTGGTTCGGAGGCAGGTTCCCTGGTGTGGACGAGATACGTTATTGCCCCTTCCTTATTTCGTATCTGATAAAAAAAAATGAGAGAGACAGAATGCCTTTTTGAACGATTATCAGAGAATTCGCATTATACGCCAATAATGAAGTACGTTTGAAAAGTACTAATTTTTGTGTGACTTTTCCTCTCTTGAAATGAATCACAATTTGACAACATATTAACCCTTTCCCTCATAGAGGAAACCATGAAAAGACCTATGCGAACAGCATAAAACCAGATCAGCCTGCGAGTAACTCGCAGGCTGATCAGGTTTTATGCTGTTCGCTGCTCCTCAGTGGTCTGGAAATGAGGATATTGTAATTAAATTTGGTAAGGTTCTGCAGATCAGGCTTTATGTGATACCTACTGAGGGCGTCAAAATGAGTCTATATGAGGGAAAGGGTTAAGATAGCATATCCCCTATATGTGCTGGGGTTTGCACAATCAATTCGTGATATGACAAGTTTGTTTATCTGTGAGGAGTTCACATCTATGCGTATACTCAGGTTTTCTGTTTGATAAATATATATGTGCATGTGACAATCCTTTGTAGTTGTAAATATCCAATCTCTGTGATGAAAACACATATTACAGTATGTCTTATGTTTGATTTCTGGGGTTAACGTCCCAGTGTCAGTTTAGTTTAACGACCATTCGACAGTTTCTTTGTGTTTTTGTTGTTGTTGTTGTTGTTTTTAGTAGGTAATAATAATAATGGTAATATTCATGATAGAGTTTGTTTGTTTGTTGGGTTTAACGTCCCACACCCGATAATATATCAGTCTATGATAGAAGTAATGATAAATGATAATAATTATATACATGTATCAAAAACGTCTTTAAATTCCATATGATACTTCATCCTTTTTGAGTCTGTGTGACAGGGTGACTCCTAAACCAGCCGTTACTGTTTGGTTTCTGCCTTTATTTTTCTTCTCACACTCTTCTGCTTCGCATTGGGACATTACAGCTCTATATTTTCTTCTTTATTTTACTTAATTCAACTTATATAAATATTCAATAATCGTATTCCCTTTCTAGCGATTTTTCACAAGCGGTTCTGTGTTTCCAGCTGACTCTCTAACACACATAAACATTCGTTACTCAAAAGTGACAATGAAAACTGAGATAATTCGTACATAAAAAGCTGGTTCTTAAAAAAACGTGGCACTTATACAATCAAACAAACATAGAAAATTGTAAAAAAAAAAAAATCTAAGTGAGAAATAAAGTCCCGTGTTATTAGAGATAAAGTTTAAAAATAAACTTCGAACTTTGTAATAATGTCATGACGTGTACTCATATGCTCTTTTAATTTATAATATTATACATATATGCCTGTATAAGCTATACACTTTTTAACAGGTTAGATATAAACTCTTGTCATAATCTTATCTCTACTACCCGTGATTATATATACATAAATTTTCTGAAATCATTGCTGGGGGGAAATGAGAAACAACAAATATAGGCCCTTGCGGGACAGAGTTATTGCGAATACAGGTGTGCCTCAAATATTTGCGATTGAAACAGGTAAGTGAAAAGAATAAAACATTAACTAATGTCTTTCTTTCTTTTAGGGAGCGTTAGCATATCTGAATGAAGGAAATCAGCTCCCCGCTAAGTTAATCCATTCGGACTTTGCGTGTTGTGAAGCTTGCTACTAATCGATGTGAAAAAAAAAATGATGTCAGTGAGATATGTACAGAGACGAGTGTGTACAGCTAGTATGGCGCGGGAGTCAGTACGGGTCACTTGATAACTACTATCCTTTACCTATAGGGTGTTAGTTTCAGTCGGAGGGTTGGGGAGTGTTATGCCTTATGCTAACACGTGGGATTTTCTCGGGTGTGTTTACGTTTGAAGGTGTGCTGTATTGGTGTATTTATTCAAGATGGGATATTATCTGATGACCAGTGTCATCCAGGTGTGCTAGATTTTACTACTGTGATGAAGTTACAAGAAGTAGTTCTCACAGGACGTACACTCTTGTTACCATCAATTAAAATGGTAGTCTTGGTAACAAATCATACATACTAAACTTTTAAATAGTGTAGTGTTCATATCTTTGAATTGGATAAAAAGAAAACCACACGTTTATGTGTTATCTGTCACAAAGCGAGCTACCAGGTGAAATACATTTCATATTGTATTTGCAGAAATTTGTTTTCTATTCAGGAGTCTAGCGGATAGAAAAATGTGCATGAACTATATCTGTACATCACTAACTGATTTGTGGCTATCAGCTGTTTTGGTCAGATAGACACCGATAGGTTTAACGCAGCGGGAGATTCTCCGGGCTATAGTACTGTTAAAAATTATCTGTATAACCCTGCGTGTGCTGATCTGTGTTTTTAAATAAATGTGTTAGAGTGAACGGCTGATTATATACCGTCGTGGTGCTATCAAAAGGGATTATATACCAAGAAGGTAGCAGGGCTACAAGATGCCTCAGTTAGTGGCCTTTAATCGCAGGTGGAATGTCGGGAGTGATGATTTCGTCTTCTCTGGGGCCGCCGACTTTATTATCCGATTAGTATGGTAAGTCGTAACAGAAATTGAGTCATAAATTAATTCCATGCTATGTATACATTAATACGGAGTCAGTAATTTAGATATACTTAACAAAATTATCTCAGTAACAACGGCCATAGTGTCGTCAAGATAACCCAGTTAGATTTTACAATGTACGTATAAGATTTATCTAATATCTGAGTCATACATTCGTGGATATAACACTGGTAAACCTTTTGATTTCAACTGAGGAGAATAAAACGCAGTTTTAGAAGTGCATTTTATTGTTTAAGAGTAGGACGTGGAATCTGTTCATCGTCACCTTGTTATATATCTTACAGTGTTACTCCACTTCCTATATTGACGTTAAGCGGTTCAGTAGGGCATAGATGTCTTCGAGATGTGATCATTGTATATAGTGCAGCATTGTAATGTTGCTGCATGTCAACTTTGTGTTTGTATATATCTACAAAAATTACATTCGTCTTACGAATGATATAATTTTTGAATTCGTTTCCTGAATAACCATAAATCTTCACCCAGATCTGTTCAACACTTGATACTTCAAATGATTCACAAATAATATAAAAAGTGTACAGTGTTTACAATATGTGACTCGTCGACTAAGCAATAACTACTTGATTTATATATATATTTATGATTCACTACACTAGATACTTAGAGTACAAAGAAATCTTCACTGAAATTTGACACAGTGAACTGGGATACTTATGTTTACACTACGAATGTAACACGTACTTCTGTGTGTATTACTATAATTGCAGTTAGTACTTATGATCTATAATTACGCAATGTATACATTATGAATGGTTATAAGCCTACACACAACATGTGTGATTATCGTATGTTTACCGAATGAATGATCTAAATGTCTGACACGTATATATAAGCCAGTTTGTTCAACCACATAGTTTAACATAATTGATCATCATTTATTTAATTGTGGCGCAATGAATGCTTATTTGGATTTTCATGCAAATTAATTTCGCGGGATTTATTTGTTGTTTATACTATCAATTTTGTCCTGAATGATCCTGCCTTTGCATATGTTATCAGTCTTAAAAACAGAAATTTAGAAGTGTTACGCGCGCAAGAGAGAGAGAGAGAGATTTGTTTATTGTAAGCTGATATATATATATATGTATGTATTAAACTACTCCTCAACAATATTATGTTCCATCACCGATCTGCGTACGGTTTCAATACGTTTCAATTTTCACAATGATTTGGCCATGGCTATAAACACTCTAATCCCTCACTCGCTGTCATGCTACGTTCTATACCAGCTACTTCACACAAATATCAAAGGGTCTATAGAAAGTGAATAGGGTCTGGTTTTCACTATGACGCCCTTAAATTAAACATACTCACATCGACTCTCGTACAATGTATGCACGTTTTAATATGTCGTGCATTCAGAAATCTTATCGGCCTTCCTTGATTTTATCTTAGCATTTTACTGCTCACGATTTTGCGATCTTGCTCAATACACCAAAAACAGCAAATTTAAGCTGATTATCAAATTATTTAAAATTGAAATTTAATTATGCTATGATTAGATGTATTGGATATATGTAGTGAACATATATACACTTTTATTGGAGTTTATTTCTAGTATCGTGGTAATACGTGATAATTGGTCATAACCATCAAACAAGAATCATGTAAGTCATCGGCCAAATATTCAGAATTTGACGAGTTTTATTTTTAGCTGAGTCCAGGATATCAACAGTTTCCCGTACTTCCGGAAAGTAGACATGTCTCGGGTCAGTTTTCACAAATTATCCATATTATATATTACAATATGATTTTTAAGCTAAAGCATTTTCTGGCCATACATGTAAGCAAAATCATCATTACTCTAGCAATACATATAAGCATAATCACTCGTCTCCAAATGACTGAAATACTGTCAGTGGGACGTTAAATCCAATAAACAAACAGACATTTCTCTAAGCCAAGTCTGTTCTGTCAAAAACAACAACAACAACAACAACAACAACAAATCAGGGTTATATATTCCACCCCCCTTTTTACAACGCGGAGATATAGTTCCAGATTTTGTTTTCTGTCTACCACTTAGTTTAATTAGTATATATTTCATAATATGCATTACAGCTACACAAAATATTAAACAGATACAGCCTTTGGATTGAAAACAAGTTTATGTGAACTTATCTCCTCTCCAAATGACGAAAGATTACATCTAAATGCACAATCATTATCAGGTCATGTGAGATAATAGTCTTCGTTTATTTAAATGATAATATTATGTAAGAGAGAGAGAGAGAGAGAGAGAGAGACCACACTAGTGAATGTCAAAACGGCCAGATGCCCGGATGTCTTACGACTTAGCATTAAACTGATGTTATATATATAGGATTTGACATGAATTGTTATTTCATGAACGAGTTAAGTAAAATTTGATATGAAATGACAATTCATGTCAGATTCTTGCTTAGCGCTCAGCATATAAGGGTAGTTGCAGGACTGGTTGGCTCGGTGTCAGGATAATGTGACCGGGTGTGGTATCATGCCACATGTATACGGCGTGATATTTCAGTGTGGCAGCACTATATCTGTCCCAAGTAGACGTCGTCTCCAAATGACTGAAATATTGTCGGTGGGACGTTAAGCCCAACAAACAAACAAACCTTTCATCGTGTGACCTTCTCGTATACTGACAGTAAATCGCGATTAAAAATAGATGGACTGTAAAAGAATTACTATTTGTAATGTAATATTAACAAAATAGTTAAAAAAAAAATAACGATTCAACGTATTTCTCATACATTTACAACATCATATGAATAATGCATCCTTTTGATCAATGTTAATTACATCAAACACATTTATACCAGCTGTTCGAGTTCAGCACACTATGCATATACATAGAATACACGAGCGTGACGCGGAGTGATGTAATTCAGCCTAAAAGTTATATGTAAGAAAATATGTGACGGTTATACGAAACCGGAAACAGCTATTTGAGCATAACATTCATGGGCTATACCTTTTAAATGCAGAAATGATCCGAAGGTATTACTGAACAAAAATAGCTAAAACTCATTCCAGTCAGCCAACCAAGATGGTCGCCAGAGCTAAAAATAGAGCAAAAAATCTTTATACGACATCTCTTAAACCGCTGAGCAGATTTTACTGAAATTCTAGGGATGACTGTACAAATCTGGTCACCTGAATAAGATTGCTGTCAGAGCTTAAGTTAGACTATCTTTAGATATGATCTCCTTAACCAATGGTCAGATTTGGATGAAGCTCAATAGAACAAGATTAATCAATATCATGTTCAGTCCATATCAAAACATTTATTATAGAGACTTGATCCCTTGCTTCCTAACTGCTTTATATTATGTGCAATTTTATTCCTTACTTAAGCATTTTCTCTCGGTGAGCGATTTAGCGCCATCATGCCACACCGCCCCACCCCCCTTTTTTGTTACGACCGTGCAAGTCAAAGCTGATTTATACATATGGTTTATTGGCATTGCTTAAACATTTGATTCTCGTTTATCAAATTTATTGAACTACTCAAAATAAAATTAAAAACATTTTTTTTCTCTGAGCTTTCAGCACTTTGAAAACCCCATATAAAATATGTGTTATCCTCGCATTCGATAGTTATTATGGGTACTTTGTAAACACGGTCTCTCTTTGTTAACTGAACGTACGTGTTCTATATGCAGCCATTCAGGAAGTAATCAGGAGATAAAATACCCACCTGTCTTGTTAACCCTAGCTTCTGAAGATGGCGGAAAAGGAAATTTGTGTCAACTAACTTCGAAAGAGTCCTCGTTCTTATCTTGGGATTATACCCCACCTCTAAAAAAAAATGTTCAACTTTCCCCGTGGAAAAGAGGACGAATCAGTTGTCTAGTAGTAGTTCATATAGTAGTAGAGGTAGTAGTTATAAGTAGTTATTTAGAAGTGTTCCTAAAACATCGATTGGAAAACATGACTACTGTACTAATCCCTGGTGTGTTGATGTACCGTAGTCTACACGAGGACATCAGTGAACGTTTCTATAGCGACGTCCGTGTAATTCATGAAGGAGGACGACTCCGAGTACGTAAAAAGATACCTCTCAGTAAAACCTATGCCCTAACGCAGACCAATAAGAAAGATTTCTCAATGATCATCTGAGCGACTAAACCGGGACTCGAACCCATATTGGTGAGGCAGTGATGTTCTTAAAAGATATTTTACAACCTGTGGCTTTCTTGTTGGGGAAAATTAGCGTTATGAATAATAAGTTGGGAAATCAAATACGATAAGATAATGAAAATGTTTTAAATAAAACGTTTACCTAAATATAGGTGAATATGCCATAGAAAATTTCAAATCAACATAAAAAATATGAAAATAACACAAATGTCATTAAAATTCCATGTACTATTTCTTTTGAGAAAAAAAACTATTTCAATTTCATTTGGAAAATATGTAGTTATTTTGGGAAAATGTCAGTGTTTGGCTTCAAAAGGTAGTAAATTAAAAAAAGAAAAAAAAAACAAAAAAACATGGAATTCTATGAACTATTTCATTTCATTTGGAAAATATGTTGTTATTTTGGGAAAATGTCAGTGTTTGGCTTCAAAGGGTAGTAAATTAAAAAAAAGAAAAGCACTTCAGAAGGGATAAGCGATCGTAGTCAGCTATAATAATAATTCGGCCAAGGGTTCTGATAACCTACAGTACTGAACGCCCTTTAGTATACTTCTTGTGAGGTTTCCTTGACTTTTCACATGTCTTATGATACGAATTACGCAGCCTCTCACCGCGTGGGTTCGAATCCCGGCATGGTCATTCAGATTTTCATGTAAGGAAGCCTTCCAGCTGACTCGCGGAAGGTCGGTGGTGCTACCCGGATGCCTCCGTGCACTTGGGGTCTTCTTCCACCTTAATTAATGGGCGTCGCTATATGACTGAAATACTGTCGAAGTGACGGTAAACTCAAATAGTCAAGTCAAGTCATGATACGAATATCTTAGTTTGAATTGATTTGAATGCAGTTATCAATATTTGGTGCAAATGCCAGAAGTAATATCCAGGTTGTAGATCTAGCAAATGGTTTTTCGATTAAATACGTACACGTATAGATCATTTCAAAGCCCAGGGACTTGTTTAATTGATGGATCAATACTGTAGACTACAGTAGTTCAGATGCACTGTGCATAATAATGTAGTTCATCTCTGTTGAGTTTTGTTCATTAATATAAAAATATATACATTTTATTTGAAGAGCTGAAAATAAACTACGGTTATAACATTTATTTTAAAATCATTTATTCAACGTTGAAAGGGGAACAAGTCATTACAACTTATACTAATCTCTCACAGTAGTTCCTGCGTTAGACCAGTACATTGCGCCTGGAAAGATCATGAATAATTCTTGCTCCCAACGGGGTTTGAACCCACGACCTTCGGATCCACAGAAGGTATATTAAACAACAGGACCACAGGGCCCTTTGTAACATATGCATCCCAGAACGATGTGTGTGTGTGTGTGTTTTAACATTTCATTTAGACAAAACTTTTGAAGTCCCTCGTCGATTCCTGGGAGGGACCGGTACGTTGCGCCTGTGAAGTTACCGAATAATTCATACTACACTTCCGTCACAACGTTGGAATCCGTAGTTAATGACAACTACCACACTGGACTTCAGACATGTTATGCATCAGCTGTCTCCTTGACACTTTGTCATAAAACTTTATATCGACAGCAAATAATTAATTTAATTACTAGACGCAGTAGTTATAATTGGATAACAATTGAATGTTAAGGTATAATTGTGTATGTAGGCTAGACACTGTCAGACATTATTATATCAGGATCTCGTCTGTGTTGAAAGTACGTGACGTCATGTTACGTCCCTACAGCCCCCGGGCAAAAGCTCGTGAAGGAGTAGATGAATGTACAGACGTTTATCGTGCGGTTGTTTGAGGGTTGAACACTTGAGAATACAAGGATGTATAAAGTATTAAAAAAAGTTAATATAACGATGTTTCGACAATACGACCCGTTTTAGACTTAAGTCTGAAAGTTTCAGTTGTGTCTTATCATCACATTTATGATATGTTTCGGGAGCTTAGACATCTACGACACTTGATATTGACTCGAGCATGGACTGGGCCTATCCACTGATCTTGCGTATATCGGGGAACCAGCCTTAAACCGTTTATTGACATTCTGTGTCCCGGTCTACCAGTCCTCATCCACGGGACATGACGATAGTATGGTCGCATTCTGTTGCACTATATTTAGGATTCATTGTGGAATCGGGTCGGTAAAATGTATCATTTTATCGAGCGCATCGAATAACGGAATTACAGATTTTTATGATTTTGAAAAAAAGCCTATCTATCATCAATAGGATATATAAGATATCGTATGATTATGATTGTTGTCATCATCATTATTACTGTTGTGTGTGTAATGATCAGTCAACAAAAGAACATGGAAAATGAACATATGGATCTTCACCTGACCCAACGGACTTTAAAGTCAAATTGCAAAATAAACAGCAATAATTAAACACAAATCACATACATATAGAATTATGTACATTGTACAAATAAACATATTTTATTATTTCGTAGTGATGACAGTCTTTATCAAATAATAATGGAAATCCTAAATCGGTAGGTCGAAGCAATTACAATTGATATTCGCAAAAAAAAGATCAATAGTGATTCTATTGGAAAAAGTATGTTACTATTATTAAAATATAAGATAAGATAATCTTTTATTATCGAGACTTGTGTTTTACAACATGAAATTAAAGAAATGCATATACAACTACATTTAATATGAACACCCGGCCCAACGGGCCTATTAGTCACCTTAACAAGTGTTAGTCTATTAATCAATCACGTGAAAAGAGATGGATAGTTACTCAAAACCACATTATTTTTTTCTTAAGTCTGATCATAAATATGTATGAAATATTAAAGTGAAACATTCTTATTCAAATGGATAATAGATCTCTAATTGTAACATCATGTGCGTGACGCATATTTGGGTCTGACCCCATAGGGCGTTTACACACAGGTGTTTATAACATTCGGTCCGAAACAAGTCGCAATGTGTATCAAAGAGAAGTAATTTAATAAAATAACTTTATCTTTAAAAACATGTAACTCAGTTAAACTTTATCAAAACCTCGTGAATACCAAGTATATGTTTCACATCATTGTCATCTTTAACAATAGAGCGTATTTTTTTCCGTGAGAATGAAAATCGTTTAAATACTCATACGGCAATGTCTTGCATCATCATCTCTAAGTAGGTCAAAAATGCTTTAGGTTAGACAGCTACGCCGAAAACTGGTAGTATATCAGATTACAGTTACATGTACAAAGATATATTTCATTTCTTTCGTTCGTGCCTTACATCGAGCCAGTTTAATCGTCCATTCCTAAGATATTATCAGTCACTCGTGTAGATCTGTATTTCGACAAGAGAATGAGATTTTATCATGCACAATGTCCTTTCAACCGTAATTTGGAAAATAAAAATACATGCAAACATAGCCCAAAGTAAATGAATTGATCCCGTCATTTATTGTCTTATATTTTACCTGTTCGAATCAGAAGGTAATTACCCTTTGTATGAGGCGGAAGATTGTGCATTGAATAAATATTTATTGCAAACAGGAGTATGCGGGAAAAGAAGAAGAAGAAGAAGAAGAAATCGCAAATTACAAAATGATCGATTAAGTCTTTTGCTGCCTCCTCTCTCTTCGCATTTTCTCTCTGCATCTGTTTCGCACAGAAAAATCTGTGCATATCGTTAACATCTATAGTGATGAATGAACGAAAGGTTGACTTTGAGTTTACCGTCGCTTCGACAGTATTTCGGTCATACAGCGACGTCCAGCTAATTACAGGTGGAGGAAGACCCCGAAACAAAAGGTTAATTTTTTAGATTTGTTATATGCAAACATTCTGTTATCGCATCACATAATCAACTAAATTTACGTTTTTTTTCAGTTCATTTCTGAAAATCAACAAACAGAATTAATAAAAGAGTGAAGCTGCTTCCCTTCGGGTAATACTTTACAGTTGATAAGTCTTTTTGTATTGCTTTACCCAACCAAATAAAAAAAAAACATCAAATCCATTCAAATTTATTCTAATTTAATCTGTATAAGATATATGATCTTTCACGTGCACACGACTGATGTCAGTGTACTGGCAGTCGAACTTCAAGTGTCCTATGGCGAGAAATGTTTACATCTATGACATAATTATATCATAAACTTGCTTTAAATATATAATTTCATTGCTGGTGTTCATATACAGAAAGTGAAAATTCCTGAACTGTCATGTCAAAATAAGCACCAGAGTTTGTCTTCCTTCTTCTTCTTCATCATCATCGAGGATTTCATCCAGTAGCATTAAATACAAATTATACTGACATTAATATCGAATACACCATATTGAGGGACCCCGTGGAACAATGATAGCTTTTAACGACTACGAATCTGGGGGTTCTATTCAAGACCTCCAAACACGCAAGGTACTGGTGTAACCGTCAGGAGAGATCGGTATCATAATGTATTTCCAAATCGACGTAAAATAAATGGTTTTAAGATACATTTTTAAATTGTTTGTAAAATTCTTGATTATAGGTGTCAGTAATCCAGCGCTGTTACAGTCAAGTCACAAAATGAGTGGGCTGATACTTTTGTCTTCTCTCTAAAAAGTATGTACTATTTCAAACGTCTGACGTAAGCAGGGTTCTATATCATTTTTTGACATTATCTTTATTCCTAAAGCGGTATAACATGATGTTTTCTATATCCGTCTATATAAAACATATTTTCGATAATGTCTTTAACCAGACAAAGCATGCTTATAGAATATGGTCAGATATCAGTTTACAGTGTCAGAAGGTAACCATATCAATAATGATGTGATACGGTATTTCTGATTATAGCTGCTATGTTAGTACGTTAATAGGAATCTGACTAATTAGAATTGCCGTGAAATTACCTGAAGAATCGTGTATCGAATGAAATTACATGACGGAATCATGTATTGTACGGAATTAATCCAGCGGATGGATATGTTTGTCGCCAAAGTCTGTCCTGGGTGACAGCTAAGAACAGAGCATTATGACGCCTCTTCACATGCCGGAAGTCCAACCATTCTGATAACACTCACAGTATAACAGGTGTCTATAATCTGCTTGATTCCGGGCTTCAATATATCAATGTTCTGATCTATATTTATGTTTAATCTAAACACTGGCTTACTAATGCTCAGTGGATAAGATAGACATGGGTGCCTGGATATCATGTGGTAACGCGCTTCGCTTCTCACCGATGCGTCCCGGGTTCGATACCTTGTCATGTTCGTAGGAGGGTTCAGCGGTCGCCCGTCCAGGCACGTGGGTTTCCACCGACCTCTCTGGTTTCCTCCCGTAATAATGACCACATGCGCCGCCAACAGAGCCATCGAGAGTGATTAATATAAGTTGTGAGAACTTGTTTCGTAATCGTTGTGAAATAAATAAAGTTTTAATCAATAAGATCTTAAAGTAAATGTCATATCCGACATGAGATGTCATCTTACTTCAATGTGTATTTAGCTAGCTTAAGTAAATTACTAAGCGAGTCTTAAGTAGACTTGAAGTGAATGTTCCTGGACAAGTTAAAATGGATGCCAGATTCATTTTACTACATAACTAAATGTAATAAAACACCTTTTTATATCCCAATATATACCTTGCCTTTCTATTCTGGGAAAAATAGATCCAGCAAGAACACAATCAAGTGAACATGATATAAGATATGATAAGGAACAGTTGCTATTTAAAGCTCATTTTTAAACGAACTGTTTGAAAGGCATAAAAATCGTTTTGATGTATTACACCCGTGACATATAAAGAACTTTGCATTGAAGCAAGAATGTTACGTGATAACTAACGTCATATGACTGATTGATCTTGCTTCACTGTGCGTGATACGTGAAGTGGGGATAAATTGTTTACAAAGTTGTGTTGTTTAACAACCATAGCCTTGCAACTCATAGTTTATTTTAAGATCCTGCTTACTGATATACCCCAGAATTGTAATAAAGGCACGATGACCAGACTCGGTAGATTGTCTATGTATTGGGTCAACTTGATGTACAAATATGCATGAAATGCGGGGATAGCTTATGGGTACATAGTTGAATGGTGAAAGGTATTGGTCGAGAAGAGTGGGGTGATATGGGCAGGTATTGAATATCTGGCTGACATACCAGACTGTAGATACAGGTACACCCACGTATGGATATAAGTCATTTGGGCTAGACTGGAAATACATGCTGAATTATTCATGTAGAATATCATAGTAAGATAATGCGAAGAGTAATCAAAGAAGCCACTGTCTTTTCCGCACCTGCTAAGTGTTCAATCGGTCAGTCGGCAGAGGTTGGGGGGGGGGGGGGGGGGGGGGTACTTTGGGTACTTTTTAGACACTTCTCGTGAATCAAAAGTGACTCAAGGTATGCTTTTGGTCATTAGATGTAACCCCCGTATTTTTGCGTGTAATGAAAAAACGCGCTGTTACCTAAGTTTGTAGGAGTTTAAATACTATCAATCAAATAAAACATTGTAGGTGGCTTGATGCTAGAATAATTCAATGAATTATGACTGACAATATGTCATTAAGACTCGTTACACAGTCATTCGTGTGTGGAAGGTATGCAGATAATGATTTACACCTTGCCCGTAATCATAGAACAGAACAGAATTTCATAATACTACTGTTAAACTAAGTCGATATCTGTTCTTAATCACTTTATATAGGTATTATTTTATATACATGTAATAGCAGTTTATGTAGTAGACACGTCCTATAGCTCTTGACATATTTGCTTGTTTGGTATAACTGCTCACCGACAGTACGTTTTGAGACAGATACAGTATATGGCGCTTTGGAAATAGGGCATCGGTCACATTATCCCGATACCAGGCCAACAAGCCCTGGTCCAGTGTTCCCGAAAATACCGAAGTATGGTCTCAGACTCACATTTGAATATCCTACTCAAATCCCCTTTGAAACTAATAGGCATTTTTTTTCTTCAAGTAAACGAGGCCAGGAACTACCCTTAAATGCTTAAATGCCAAGCAAGGGAGTTATACTAGTACCATTGTTTTAGGAGTTTGGTATGTCGCGGCCGGGGATCGAAATGACTACATAGCCAAATACCAACACTGTGTTCACATCAATTACGTAACACCTACATATCGATTGCACTAGTCCGATACAAGTGTCTTTAAACTAAATGGGCGACATCTCTCTCTCTCTCTCTCTTTTATCATATGATATTACATATACATGTATACTAATGAATATAGATGTGTACGTTACAAATATTCAAATGAAAGTCTAAGCTTGAAATTGACAAATAAAATTCTTGGCTGTATTTATTACACTAGTTTCGGGTAGTTGAACATTCACAAACTGAATAACCATCCCACCTCATAGAGTTGAAACGTTAACACCCAAAATTATCACATAGGCGTGGGTAGGGTAACAAATCCGACGTCATATATTGCCGTAAATTGCCTTTTTAATGCAAAATAGGATGGACCATAATAATAGTTAAAACTAGGACTACCACTGGGGTGACTACATGCAATACCCCGCATACTGCCTTGACAACAATTAACAAGGGTTGTCATAGTACAGTGCGTTCATTATTTCAAAGTGAATGATAGTATCATTTTATTCATTTGTCATCTCACGAAAACTGAGTCCAAGCTGTAGTTTGAAACTTAATATGGTCTTGATTGTACCTACACGCAAAACTTCAACCAAAGTTTTTAAGATGAAAAAAACATTCTACATGTATATATTCCAACCCAGGCTTATCCTGTTTGGTAGCTATATGCAGAAGCACTTGGAGCCTCTTTGAAAAATTTCACTCAATAGGTGCCCTATTTGTTGAGATAAAACCTTGCTAATCGCTATTTCTAAATAAATATTCTAATATGAACAAAATCCAACCAGTTCTTATATAGGGTAGTAGATACTAGTTTTGGAAAGACGTATGTGAAGCTTAATCCAATTTATGCACTGTTCATAAAAAAGTATGGACCATTTCACTCCGAAATGATATTATACGTGAACCTGCGTACATCAGCGAGAAATCCAGAACATCTAATCTACATGCTGGTGTAAAATTTCACATATTGTTCACTGGGAAATCAACATACACTTCTTATTTTCCCAAGTCACTGATTGGTCAGTTCAACATATATCCGTATAGACACACATATATCCGTGGCCGAGAGGGTAAAGTCTCTGACTTTAACACTCACTCAGTCCCTCACCGCGTGGGTTCGAATCTCAACATGGTCATTCGGATTTTCATGTGAGGAAGCCTTCCAGCTTCACTGAACTCTCGAACTGAAATACTGTCGAAGAGACGGTAAACCCAAATAGTCAAGTCAAGTCAAGTTACCTCCATACAAACTGTATAATATGCCCATTTCTGATCAAGCGTATTACCCAAATTTAGCTTCTTGGACAATTATTTTTAGTATCTGTGATCTTGACCTATCACACCCAACACAAGTATTTCAAGTACCGAACTTGAATATACTGTCTCAGTTCTGACACAAGTTCTTAAAGAAAATTCCATTTTAGGGACATACATTGAACAGTAACAAAAATTCATTTTTTAGTAACAATGATCTTGACCTATTAAACACAAACTACACATCAAAGCTTTATCTTGGCATAAAATATACATATCCCAATTTTTTTTGGGTCAAAATTGGTCGCTAAGGACAAAACAAGTAATTAAAAACTTTCAGACGATGACAGACGGGTACACCGATACGATGCGGTTGTTTCAGTATTCGTTTGCATGGGTTTGGAAATAAATTTGATGGAAGCAAACCTGTATTTCTTGAATAATGTAGTATACGGTACTGAATTTTCAAACCACTGATCATACAGTGAACTATACATCCGTCGTTTATTTTGTCAAACTAGTTACTCCGTCTTTTTCCGAAATCCTCTGTAAAATATCGAAGGAATTCGGTGATGACAATAGAGTGAGACGTCACGTCATAGAAACCTAGAGCTGTTCGCGAGTAATTAGGCGATAATAAAAACTTACTTGTTTCCACCCTATTTCCTATTTTTTGTACAAGCCCTAAACTTTTTTCCTAGCATTCGGGTTATCACGGTTGCAAAACGCAGTTTTTCGTCACTTCCTCTAAAAATATAAGGAAAAATAGGAAAAAAAAGTTAAAAATAAAAAGATGTTTTGCCGATCTGCCGACCCTATTCTTTGAGGTTAGAGGCAACAAACAACCTTTTTTTTGCCTTAATTGAAAACAATACAGCCGGTTGAAGCTCTGCTACCTTGCTAAATGTAGACTGCGGAACTTTTTAAACAACGACTTATTTAGCTTAACAAGCACTGCATTTCAACACCGCGTTCGTCCTAGAGAAATTGAAAATACTTTTTTAAATTCAGAATCGAGTTTCTTCTAAACCTGAAAAACTTGACAATAGGCTCAAATTGAAAACAAATTCATTTATCTATTATGTACATTGTAAAAATGACACAGTTCATTGAAAGTGCATAACGACTAGATATCCAAAGATGCGAGTTCGAAGCCCTGGCTAGTGGGAAAAACTCGTTAAAGACTCACCAGCCGCCAAGTACTCACCCAGTCAGGAGTAAATTGTATTCAAATAGTTTGAAGAATAAGAAAAAAGATAATAATTTATATCAAATATCGTTGGCAAAAATGTTATCAACTCATCAGATAGGATCAAGATATAGGATCAAGATATTTTCAGATTCACTTGTATTGATGTCATCAAATGTCAATCACCTTCTCACGTCAGTGACACGTGCGCAGGTGTGTTCCGGTACCTTTGATATCTGATTCATACGTCTGGCTATCTGATGGCTCGAATCTGAAATGAGCTGCGTTTCGTATTAAATTTTGACAATTGATTGATCTAAATAATTATGCGCATTTTCAAACTCGTATCACACGCGTGAGGTGGAATGTTCTGCCTTTCATTTCACTGAAACAAATCGACACAATATCAAAGGGTTGGTTCCGTCTGTACCACATTTTCTGTTTATAAATGCAAATTTATAGGCGTAATGGTGAATAACTTTCGTTCTGGTGTTTCATGTTTTTATTTCTGTCTCATCTTTTTACGCTATTAGTATTACAAGACAAATAAAACAAAAATAAACCCCTTTTAAGTGGCAATTCAGTAAATGATATACAAAGATAATAACTGGCAATGTGACAGGAAAACCAACCAAACTTTTTTTTTAAATTAAAGAGGGGGGTGGAAGGGAGTGGATATGGGCGGGTGGTGAGTGGTAGAGAAGGGAAGTGAGTGATTGTGAATGGGTGGAGGTGAGTGAGAGAGAAGGGGACGGAGTGGATAATGGGCTGGAGGTTAAGTGGAGAGAAGGGTAGTGAGGGGATAATGGGCTTGAGGTGAGTGGGAGAGAAGGGGGCGGAGTGGATAATGGGCTGGAGGTTAGTTGGAGAGAGGGAAGTAGTGGGAAGAGGGGGGGACGATTAGGTGGTTGGAGAGAACGGGAGGGGTTGGATAATGGGCTGGAGTTGAGTTGGAGGGAAGGGGAATGGTGGATAATGGGCTGGAGGTGAGCGGGATAGAGGGGAAGTGAGTGGATAATGGGCTGGAGGTGAGCGGGAGAGAAGGGAAGTGAGTAGATAATGGGCTGGAGGTGAGTGGGAGAGAGGGGAAGTGAGTGGATAATAGGCTGGAGGTGAATGGGACTGAATGGGAGAGAGGGGAAGTGAGTGGATAATGGGCTGGAGGTGAGTGGGAGAGAGGGGAAGTGAGTGGATAATGGGCTGGAGGTGAGTGGGAGAGAGGGGAAGGGAGTGATAATGGGCTGGAGGTGAGTGGGAGAGAGGGGAAGTGAGTGGATAATGGGCTGGAGGTGAATGGGAGAGAGGGGAAGTGAGTGGATAATGGGCTTGAGTTGAGTGGGTGCACTATAAATGCTGGCAATTGTTGCAGAGACATGATCACCCTAATACATAATTCGGTATTTCAAAGACAATAAGGGTGAGCACAAATAACGCCCTCTACAAGACGTATTTGTTAACCGGGAAACACTCAACGTTACCAGAATCACCAGAGACATGTTAATGCAATTAGTCCCTGTGGAATTGTTTATATATCAACATTATGAATTATAGTCACTCATACATAAAATAACAATTTGTCTTCAAAGCAGATAGAGTTCCCAGAGGTTATTTTTATGATTATGTTACAAAGAGCAGATCATTGGTAACTGAATATTGCATTAAAAACCATATTAATTATGATTCCGATCGTAGCAAAAAGGCTTAGATTATTATTGCTGTTAATGATCTTTTTATATGCAAGTTTAGCATAATTGAATTTTAGAAATGGAAATATAATTTATATATGAAATTGATTGTTTACGCTGCGTAGATAATTATTATAAGTAGTAGAAGTAGCCGTAATAAAGATGATGATGTTGTTGTTGTTGATGATGATGATGATGATGATGATGATAGGTCAATGTCCTGCCCCGCCCCCAAAAGCAATCATTATGTGGGGAGTTAACCAACATAAAGGGATGTGAAGTTAGTACACCTGTACTTGATATAGGCATATTGTATAATCGGGTCAAAATCACTTCAGAAGCTCCGCCCATAAACAACCATTGTATCAAAAATGGTCTAAATGCTAATCGGATATAATTCAAAAAATATAACCCTGACCTGTGATGGCCAGACATATGGACACACATATATCCGTGGCTGAGAGGGTAAAGTCGCTGACTTGAACACTCACTCAGCCCCTCACCGCGTGGGTGGGTTCGAATCCCGACAGGTTCATTCGGATTTTCATGTGAGGAAGCCTTCCAGCTGGCTTCCGGTAGGTCGGTGGTTCTACCCGGATTCCTCCATGCATTCGGGGTCTTCCTCCACCTGTATTTAGTTGGACGTCGCTATATGACTGAAATACTGTCGAAGCGACGGTAAACTCAAATTGTCATGTCAAGTCACATATTCGTCCTTTTTGTGCGTGACAATTGTTCGCATACCTTACACGCGTGAAAACTCCCTCTTGTAATTGTACACCCCATACAGAGGTGCACTATGAATTGACACTATACTGTGGTCCCTCCATTACTTGACTAAACTGAGTCTTTTGTAGGATCTGACGCAATATGCTTTAGGAATTTTCAAACGGTAATATCTATTTAAGTTACAGAATAATATTATTGATGTTAATTTGACAGTTTCTTGTCATATCAATTAAAAACATTTAAAACTGTATCACACGATCAAGGGTAAGACCTGCCAAAGACACGCCATCCCGGTCGGTTTCATATTATGTCTATACTTTGTATGAGATGAAGATCTGTTTAGGTCAAATCTGAATAAAATCATGTCTATGTCTAAGTTGCATACCATCATAGAAATGTCTATGTCTAAGTTGCATACCATCATAGAAATGATTATACTAAATTAATGTACAATTAGTTTCACCTCCCACAAGTTCCTTGCGATCGCGGTCACGTGGTGTTGCCCCATATTTCTACGTTGGGTCAGTCGAAATAGTCGGTAGAAACAAAATGGTGTCTTAAACTAAGTCTCCTCTGAATTTCCATTTTATTTAAATTAAATGTAATGGAATCGCGAAATGTAATGCACATTTATCGATACTGGAATGTATTTCCAGGATTTGTAAAAGTTTACCGGGATTTATAGAGTACAGCGACCTTAACATTGCTCGAATTTCGAAAGGTGAATTCAATTCAATCAATAGGTTTGATACTGATCCTACTCGGAAATATATGGGGTCAGTAATTTTAAAGGGACGAGGCACTACCCGAGTCCACTATGGTCATTATTAACTCCCCTATATTTCTGTGAAGGGTCAGCACCAAACCCAATCATATATTTTGTAACATTCACAAGGACAAACATATAGCATAAGCATAATGCACATAGGCGAAGTTAATTAATACAAGATTACTAATTAATCGTTTACAATTCTAATGCATTTCAACAACAAAAACTTCAACAATATCCAAGTTTTTGATATGAATATAACCCGCGTCGGTGAATTTATGGAATTTTTTTCCATAAACTTTTTTAAAAAACATAGTTCTTACATATATTTTTATTATTGATAATGAAAGAGCATTGTTTCCCGATTCTAATTATGTCTTGTTTTTGAAAAACACATTTATATTAGCTGAGATATCGTGCATTTTGTACCTTGAAAATAACACATTTCCGACCGGAAACAGCTGATAAACGATCGGAATCCTTTAAAAATCGATCGATTATTACCTGTCGAGAAAACACGATCGGTAACAGCTGACCTCCTATCGGAAAATAACGATCGCTTTGTTTCTATCGGAAAAAGCCGAAGGTTCATATCCAGTCGAATAAAATCAAACATAAGACGGGTCTTATTTGGAAATTGTTTGATTTATTTGTAGTTAAAGGAAGAAACTAGTGTTTAAAATCGCACGTTTGTTTACAAAATGCATTAACGGTACATCCGTTGTTTTAGACCAGTATAATATTGTGATCTTCAACGAACTGAAATTGTTATTGTTGCATCTTTGTAGCTGTATAATTAATTTTAGTTAATTCAAGTTCTACATTTTTATCAGACGGTAGTCTACAGTACGTTAATTTCTAGAATAAAAATTAAATTTTGATACAAAATGCTTAAGATTAAATGTTTATGAAAAAATAACATTAGGTTTGGGTGTGTGGTGAGTGTATTATATATATACATTAGGTCTGGGTGTGTGGTGAGTGTATTATATATATACATTAGGTCTGGGTGTGTGGTGAGTGTATTATATATACACATTAGGTCTGGGTGTGTGGTGAGTTTATTATATATATAATTACAATAATGACATCAGGGTTAGAAATGTATGTGTCCAGCCTGACCAGGACGCAACCCGGGGCCATTCGCTTTCAGGGCAAATGCTCTACTGACTGAGCTGGGCAGGTCACACTTATTCCTCAATGTTTAGGGTAACTTATTGGCCATTACAATAACAATAATTGTAATTTTTATATATAAATATTATTAAAATGAAAAATTGCCATTTAATTTTTTTTGTTCTTTTCATATGTTGCAAAAGTAGAGCATAAATGGATTATATTTTTAATATGGGACCTCCGTGGCCAAGACACTTTAACACCCACTCTGCCCCTCATTGCACGGGTTCGAATCCCGGCTTGGTCATTCGGATTTTCATGTGAGAAAGCCTTCCAGCTAGCTTGCAGTAGGTTGGTGGTTCTACCTGGATGCCTCAGTGACTACATTTAACCTATAATAACAATAACATATTATACGGATGTGAATCAACTTAAATGGTAGTATTTGAAACAAAATTATAGGCGTTAAAACACATAAAATGATTATGTCTACTCAAAGGTTTCATATTTCGTAATCGTCCGTTCGCTTTAATATGATTTGGTATTTTCATGCTTTTGCTACAGTGTAACTGATCAGGTCGTAGATACACAAGTATTTGCTAGACTGAGATAGTGCTGAGTGGGAGGACACCGCACGTGATGGTCGTGATAAAGTCTGATAAGGTTTAACCCTACCATACTAAATTTCGTAATTAGACTTGTACTTTCTTTATTTTGGACTGTACCATTAGCTGTTTATGGGATGCTTGTTGAAAGATTGTTGACTGAATGACGAACAGTGCAGGCCATACAGACTGCAGGCTGATCTTGGTCTGCACTGGTTGCAACGGGAGTCACAAGTGCCCACTGCATTATAAGGGT
>CM037778.1:31156247-31206247 GCA_021229015.1 Solen grandis
TCGACCGAAAAGTTATAGGTAACGTGTTAAATATAAGAATATATGTGATGGTTATACGAAACCGGAAACATCTGTTTAAGCATAATGTCATATGATAAATGGAGGAAATAGATGTTTATGTATATACATTTGTCATTTTCATGTACCAACTAGTGGTGGAAATACAATCCATGTATCATTCAATATAAATTGTAAGGCTCATTCTCCATACACGCCTTCGAGCATTTTCTTTCTTTTCTCATTTTTGTTAAATGTATAGATCGTATTCCTATGTTGATAATTCGAAATTTATTTGTAGTAACATTGCAGTTCACTGTGTTAAGTAATCGGGGTGAAATTTTCATTGCATGAAAAATGTCTGGATTGAAAGAGTTGGTATGCTGAAATGAAATCATTATAAAGCACTTGTAGGTTTCATGTTTTGTAGGAATGCTATGAAATTGCAATGGCTAATCGATAGCTGTGTGAAATCACGAAGAGTATCGTAAATCATTAGCAGCGTTTTAAATGCATATAAAACCGACCGCCTGGTGGCGCCCATAATTATGGTAGAATTTAACGGCGCGTCGATACTCAGTAAATTATAATTTGCAAGATACTCAGTAAATTATAATTTGCTAGATACTCAGTAAATTATAATTTGCAAGATACTCAGTAAATTATAATTTGCAAGATACTCAGTAAATCATAATTTGCAAGATACTCAGTAAATTATAATTTGTTAGATACTCAATAAATTAAAATTTGCAAGATACTCAGTAAATCATAATTTGCAAGATACTGAGTAAATCATAATTTGCTAGATACTCAGTTAATTATAATTTGCAAGATACTCAGTAAATTATAATTTGCTAGATACTCAGTAAATTATCATTTGCAAGAAACTCAGTAAATTATAATTTGCAAGATACTCAGTAAATCATAATTTGCTAGATACTCAGTAAATTATAATTTGCTAGATACTCAGTAAATTATAATTTGCAAGATACTCAGTAAATCATAATTTGCTAGATATTCATATTCCCGATGATATTAATCATTATCGTCTTACTCTATTCCATTTTAAGTATTTCTTGATTGATTATCCCTAATTTAATCAGCAATTTAGTTAAACAATTTTTAGCCTGTAGCAAATTTGAAGTTAAATATGTTATTAACCTGTAGATGGATGATAGAATATAGTATAATGACATACCCTTTGTAAATCAAATTTGCTATATGGTCATTGAAATATATTAAATTTCGTCAAGCAAGAGACAGATATTGTTACCTGACATGACGGAACAGACAGCAATTTTGGCAGTGCAAGAAATGTGAATTTCTAATTAGTCATATGGTAAAGCAATTTTTCGAATGCCAGTTTATTAACCCCGTGTATAATCTGCTAAGAAATTATGACAACTTAAAGTCTTCCAGTCCTATCGATATAATATCATTTTACACATGCGCAGAGACAACGTAAATAAAGTGAAAAAGTCAATAAGAAGTATGGAAAACTTAATTCATTATACTTTCTTAATCAGTTGTAGAAAATAGAAGTGTTTCCTTAACATCTCGGAATCCGTCCCAGAGTCGAACGCTTCTTTAATAAATGCCCTTGGAATTACTTTAATTCGCAGAAAAGGTCCAGCATTGACCTGATCTTCTACGTCAGTTTGGTCTGTGATTGAATCAATTTTGGTTAAATCCACTTTCTTTTGCCAAACCAATTTGTGAACAATGGAATGCGTTTTATGGCCAAATTAATGGTCAGTTTGGGAATAGATCCATATAATACAGATCGGGTTTTTAAAACTCGGCCTAGTTTTATTGCAAGGAATCCGAGAGTGTAGTCCAAAACTGTTGTTTCCGATTAAATGATAGAAATTTGATAAGAAATGTGACCTAAATGGAATAAGGTTGAATCTCTCGGTGGCATTGTGACCACACTAATAATTTTTCTGCTGCGAGTTATTTTTTATCAGTCTGAGACCAAATGCTATCTCACTTCCATACTTTAGCAATATACCAACGTGGCTTAACTTTTCCTAAAAGATTTATAACTGTCATATTTACGTTATGTAATGGGTTCGAACCTGAAATGTACTGCTGGTGATTGCTGTTTGACTACTTAACGATGATAAAAAGTACGAAAATGAACGTTTACCGCTCTTTCATTAAAAGGTTAATTACAATGCCTCATATTTGATAAATTAAGTTTGTAAATAAGAAACAAATAAAATTTAGTTACATTAAAAATTAGAGAAAGCCGCCATACCTTTTTTCAACATTCTGTGAGACGACAATAAACTCATTACAAGTTGGAGAGGTTGCTCTAACTTTCCTTTTGTTGAATAATTTATCGTATTGGACCCTACACCGGATTTAATCAATTTAAGACAGAAGAAAACCGTTGGATACTATGCCATTGAAATGGTCGAGAGAACAGATAAAATGGAACCCATAACGCACAGGAATATTTAAAGTTATACACAATTACCGATGGCACCTGAAATAGACTTGCTATAATAAGAAGATGCCAATTCAAATCCGTTAATTAATGTAAATCCCGTAACCTTAACATGATATTTAAAATTTGTTTTTTTGGTTTTAAATTTGTGAAATTTAATTCGATTTAATGTTTTTTATGTTTATAATTCAAGTTTCTCACATCTAAGTGGTATTTAACTTTTATATCTTATATTATCTTTATAATTTGGTGGATTTGTGATTTTTGTTTTTAGGTATTACATAGGTATATATTTCAAGTCTCTCATATCTCATTCTGAGAGGTTTTGTACTATTATATTTTACAATATTGTATAATTTGTAAAAATATCTATAAAAGTGAGACTATATTAAACTGTCTGTTTGTCTGTCTGTCTGTCTGTATTATTGAAATAACTGGGTGATACCTCAATGTGTTTGCACACGAAGATAATGTGATAATTCCGTCTGTTGTTTTTATAATAATAAATATTACATTCGATCATAAGACGGTTCGGTTAATGAGACTATACACTTATATTCTGTGACATAACATATTTAACAAATTATGAAAGACACACATTCACAGCGGCGCGCCTGAAGAAGATGCAATAAACATGATTATAATTGAAACAGATGGCAATGCTTGAAGCATTTAGAACGTTTCGTATACTTACTGTTTAAAGGGTGCCAAAGTTCGAAGTTTTATGACGGATTTTTGTATGATTTGTCTAACGTAACTAGAGTTATATACTTTGTAGAAAGTGTTTTTATCACGTTTCTCACACTTAGTAATATGATATTAGTCTGGTCCAAATTTCACACTAGTTGATCAACTGAATTTGTACCAATCCACTAGGTCGTTAGGCTTAGAGATGGGAGAATTCGCTCTCGACTGAACAACCAGGCAACACCCTTGTGAAAGGTATAATTCTAGACCTGGATATTCAAAATGGTTGATGATGATGATGATGATGATGATACAAATTTGCTAAATATTTCTGTTAAATTGTATTTTATAAACGGTGTATCAATTCTTATCCAGATTATTCTTTTAGTAGATTTAGTCTGCACATAGCTAAATAAACAAAAGTGAATTGCCCTGCACAGGAACTACCAATAGACACTGGAGTTTGTATTGCTTGACTAATTTTACCGACTCTGAAAAGCTCTACCATAACCACTTCTAACCGACCACCCTCTCCTCATTCATCTCGTTAACAATTTCTTAAATCGATTTATGATGGAGAACATATACATGTATATCTCCTAACTGTACTGTCAGATATTTTTCATTTTCATTGTAAGCATTCCAGATTCAAGTACATCATTGAACGTATGGTCGCTGTTTGCCGAAATATTTTTCTGTTTTACACAAAAGTAGGTTACCAGCTGGTGAATGAGTATGCAATTTCTTTTACAGAGATTTTATCAGTTCATATTTTATATCTAATTTCTTATGCAATCATAAATGTTCCCCATTAATATCTCTATCAGTTTTCTTATACCGATTTGTGAATTGGGATTGTGGATCGTACTCGTTGAAGTATCTCGTGAAACCCGTGAAAGAAAAGATCATAATATAAAACTTGACGTAAAACCAAGACACCCTGCTGGTGATTATAGTATAGTTTTCTTTGGCTAGTTTTAATGCATTCCAGATAAAGTATAACCATGAAGGGTAATAATTTACTGGTATGATTTTCATATAAACTGTCATTATTTTCTGCCTCAACTGGTTTGTTAACGGCAGTATTGTAAAGAGCCATTTTTTAGTTCGATTAAGCTAACAGAATCTAACAGTCTGCTACTGATTATACCATCGTCTTTACAAGAAAGGCCCTGTTATTAAAATAATGGCTCACATTAATCTCGTACTACCGTGTCTATCTAGGAGAGGCCATCCCTTTCTAAACATTATGCCCAAAAATATAAAATTACGTGTTCTGTCACTGGGAAGTGATAAAAGTGACTGTTTTAGAAACATATGCACTGTAACAGTTCTATCTTTCCATTTTCTGACACATGACACTGATTTGGTGAAGTGGTCAGTTTCATTTACCACAAGCTATATTCTCAACACTAGAAACAACTCTGATTGAGTCGGATTGGGTTTTGGCCATTGCTTGGACCAATTTCCTCCAGACTGCTGTTATGGATGCCATATTTCTCCTGTTATTTCCTGCCAATGACGGCTGACCCCTGCCAATAAAGTATTCACATTACGTGTGTCATAAAACGCATACCCAATCACGTTTTATTGTATCATTTATAATATAATATTTGTTTTCTTTGCCAGGTCCGAACATTGCAGACAAAGAAAAACAGTAATATATCTACGTTTGCGTATGAGATTCTTTCAGCTGTGTACGGACTTAAACACTCTTGTATATCTCATTTCTTAAAGGATGCTTAAAAATGAAATACACACAAAATTAATAAATCATTTTGGATTTCTTAAAATTTTAAAAAAAAATGTAAATGTAAATTTAATTCAGATATATATTTAAGTATTGTTATTGTACCATACATTAACAGCAGTAAATATATAAGATATAGACACTTTAGTCCAAGAAGTAAAACTTGACCAGTACCTTTGCAAGTATGAGCTATAAAAATAAGCTTATTAAAGTCATGATACTATTTTCATTTTTATAAACTAGATATTTTTGTTCTAATAATTGACTATTGATGAGTAAAAGTTTTTACACGGCTCGATTCTCCACGCATGCTGTTTTCATGTATTATATTTGCACACGTGATCATTTCGAAATCTAATATCCGTAGTTTATAGGTACTTTACATAAAACTATAGAACATATAAATAGCGGGCATATACCCCTAAAAACTTAGCTGTATTGAATAATGTAAATTCATCTATGCAATGTCTGTCAGAACAAAGCTTATGACCCGAATAAAACACTCCTACACGCCAGGTTTTGTATCATTAATATGATAATTAATGTAGTTTATATGATAACGATTTAGGGCTTGGAATGAGTGTTCTAGCAAAAATACGGGCGAATTGGTACAGATACAGTCTCTCAAACACAGGACTGAGAGTCATAACTAAGGCTAGGCGTATAACACATTCAGTCATAAAACACATTCCGAAGTGACATTTTCTGATTTACAGCTCCGCACTCCTAGCTAGGTCAATGGCTATAACAAATGCCGCTTTCCAAGATGTGCGTTCCCTCGTATTCCATTTTGTATACCTTACATAGTTCAGCCTGTCTAGTATATGGTTGATATTATGAAGTTATAATCATACATGTATTTATTTATGATTAGTTACATTCACTTTTCGCCAGCACCATGCAATTGTTTGTCCTTTTACATCTGTTCTACTACAGCTTTCATTATCAAGCCTTAACCATTACAATGTAGCGGGCATTTTTACAACCAGTGCAGACAAAGATCAGCCTGCACATCCTGTGCAGTTTTATCATGGTCTGCACTCGTCGCCATTCAGTCAATACATTTTCAGCTAGCAATCCCTTTTACAACTAATGGCACAGTCCAAAATAAAGAGGGGACAAATCCAATCATGTTAGCGATTACTATGAATGCTGCGTTTAATGTCATCTTAAACCCCATTTTAGGGGTGGAGAACTTTAAACGGACCAGACGATATAACTATAATGTATTATCTTAGAAATAATTTTGTTGAGTATATAATTTTAGAATAGACCGTTATTATGTAAATTTCTTGTAAAATAGCACTACCCGTTTTCTTGAAAAGTTACCTCCCTTGTCTTATGTCTGCAGGTTTCATAATCTTGTCTTGATATGGTTTTCTTCGGTTCAAATGAATTAATAACATTAGTTCTGTTACTTTAAGATGATTATTTCATTAATATCGTATTTATTATGTATTTATAGCAGAAGAGAGGCCTGACGCTTGCTTCCTTCGAGCTATTTTTGAAGCCTTGCGGGTTGTTGTTTGCTGCTGTGAGGCAATATCAATTTTCTCCTCTCTTCAATGTTTGTAATCTATGTAATTAGATAATTTAATATATATGTTTCTTGGTTTGGTTTTGTTAAAAGCTATTGGCGTAATCATTAATCTTAATCAAGCGGCAAGCAAGCCAAAAGGGAAATAACTACACATGTATATATAACATAACAAATCTTTATTGCTCAAATCGTAAAAACAAATGGTACAATAGCATACAGTTATATGATGTCGTAATAGAAAAACAGGCAAACATAGATCACATGACAAGGTTTAAGTATCTCTTTTTACATTAAATGTTTTGAATGATATATTTATTACTCGGCGTCAACAAATTATGCCATAAAAAATCGAAAAGAGAAAAAGTGAAATCTAGCCTCCCCCCACCCTCTCTCCTCTTTTTTTGGATTATAGGATTATAACATTGACATTTTGATAATACGTAAGGAGAGAGAGAGAGAGAGGGGGTGGGGGGAGTAGGAAAATAAAGAAGTGTCGTTTACAAGATGAAATTTAAACAGAAACGTTATACACACATTTGAGAGCAAAGGAAAGGTATCAATATGTAATAACGTAATAAATGTATATATTTATGACATCGTTTGTTACAGCTCGGGGAGTAAACGCGTAATAATATTTCTACGATCGGCGAATCGAGTGAGGATGTTTCACCAGGTTTCTATTACCACAAGTGAAGTAAAACATATTAGTTATACTTATAATAAAACAATGCTTGATTATTCAATAAATATACATGTAATTTCATTGCTTTGTTCGCATGGGTTTCTCTTTTACTTTATTCCATGTCTTTCAAATCATTCACGCAAGGTATTTTTTTATAGATTTGCCTTCAAATAATACTATATGAACCCGGATTAGTCAACCGACGGTTTTTTTTTAAGATGCACCATATCAAAAGCACGAAGTGTGAAAAACATAAACACACCACGAATAAAACCCTTGTCTGCTAATACTGTTTATCCTCTCAACTAGATCTCACATTGTATAACAGAACCCTAAAATACAACGGTCATCTTTCACAATTTCCTTCGATGTAGCAATCTAATGCTTTCAGATCTTCTTAGAAAGCTTCTTACCAGACTAAAAGAGTCTTCATTTGGCGTCGTCCAAGATATGTCATCAGTTCCGAGACGCTTTAGTTTTAGATAAGACTAACCTTATCAAGGTCTCCACAACGGACAATGGGTCATAAATGTTACATTCTCTTCCGATAATCCTCCGGTATCATTAACCATTTGTCCGGCTCTAATGAGTTAATGACAGAGCTCCCAATTCGTTATCAAGATTGATTGCCATCAGCAATGCATTATATATGTATCGGTACGAATCGGAGTCATTCATTTCAGTTCACTGGAACGATGCTTGTTCTTAGTCACATATATATATTTAAGATGTGCAGTTGAACCTGCCCTCCAGCTGGCTTGCGGTAGGTCGTTGGTTCAACCCGGGTACCTCTGTGTACTCGGGGTCTTCCTCCACCTGTAATTAGCTGGACGTCGCTATATGATTGAAATACTATCGCAGCTACGGTAAACCCCAATACAACAACAACAACAACAACAGTTGAACCTGTATTAGCGATCACCTGTACTAAGCGGTCAACCTGTATTTAGCGGTCAGTTTTAATATTACCAAACTGTAGTATTTTGTTAGATATTTAAACTCATTTTGTGGTCACCTCTGTTACGCGGCCACTTTTGTTCCCCTGACTGACCGTTCTAGACAGGTTTGATTGTATTTGACATAAGAAGTAGAAGAATGAAGTTTAACGATAAGCGACCTGCTTAACCCTTTCCCTCATATAGACTCATTTTGACGCACTCAATAGGTACCACATAAAGCCTGATCTGCAGAAAGCCACAGTTAAACCTTACCAAATTTAATTACAAAATCCTCATTTCCAGACCACTGAGGGCAGCGAACAGCATAAAACCTGATCAGCCTGCGAGTTACTCGCAGGCTGATCTGGTTTTATGCTGTTCGCATAGGTCTTTTCATGGTGTCCTCTATGAGGGAAAGGGTTAACTTTCTTAATTGTGAATTAAACATGCTGTGAATTAAACATGCTTTCATACATTTAACATTTTAATGGCATAATTACAAGTAATTTAAAAAATTAAAAACAAAGCAACATGATACTGTCATTATTGATTAATATGTTGTTTGTGTAGATGTCTACACTCCACGCTCGCATAAATAGTTTGTAAACAAGGATCGTTTTGCATTAGGTGTCTGGTGTATATTTATAAGAATCATACCTTTAAGAATCTTATCAAATTTCTTTTCGATATCATGTATCCCATAATTCCGATAAGAGTTGAAAGCACAAGATTCTTAATTTTGGAAACGCTGTTCTCGTCTTGACTTTTATTATTCTAAGCAATATGAGTAGAAATGCTACGAAGGCAGTCACATGGCATCTGACATGATTTGTACATGTAATAAGATTGCATCTGTTACTTGGAAAATATCAGTGTCAATCTGCTCCCTTGGATAATTTAGCAAATGATTATTACTTGTTTTTGCCTTATCAATTCTCCTGAGACATGCGTGTGTGATTCAAATAATTCCATTTAACTATAACCGTGGCGACTCCATTCTTAACTTTTCTGCATTTCTCATTCACACTCTAGCACACAAATTACGAGTTGTCATGGAAATAATACATATTCAATGTGATTACATTTCTTTTATTTGTAGTTTCTTGATTACGGATGAAGAGGTATTTGAACTAGACTAGTCAAATCATTATTTAATAGACCCGTGAATAAAAATAGTGGATATAATCTATTTACACAAATGAACCATATAATTAATGTTCTAAATACACAGTCTTGTTTTGTATATTTTTATAATTGACGTTACGCACGGTGTTGCGTCTTTTTTGTTATACAGCCGGGTGGTTACAGTCATTGGTGTATTAATGAATGTCTTATATTTTATCACACAATAAAGAGTTATGGACGTGCTTAAAGTAAAAAGGAAAAAACAACAACAGTATTTCCACTTATCTTTAGAGCAAGGCTAGATTTATTTCATAATAAAACGACTTTTTGGCGTGTTAATTTGTAACACGCAGAACTTTTTGTCGCTCGATTTTGACTATTATAGATAGAAAACGTCGGAAAGTTCGAGTGTAGTCGTTAATATCATTTATTGAGAAAGACGTAATTTCGTAAACGTACGTGCAAATATTCATTCAGTATGGTTTAAGTGATGGAGGTACCTTTGAGAAAAACATCGTATTCTATTATTTAGTTCATTATTTTCATTATAACAAATGTGAAAATGTAAATGTCCCTGATAATATGGATCGTTTATCTTTCTATACAGTGAAGTTCACGAGTAGTCCAAATGATTACAAAAGTATTTGGTATTGAGTAAACATTTTTTTTTTTTGTAATTTAATTTGCATATTCCTAGGTAAGACAGAAATCGCCACTCAAAAAAAAAAAAAAAAAAAAAAAAAAAAAAAAATCTTTTGCTAAATACTACCTCTGAATAATAACCACTATTGTGTAACCAGCTGCTGCAGAATGTCACTATTTTCTTCCAGAGAAACAAATAGATAAGGTAATTAATCCGTGCTGATTAAGAGACCACCTCAAAAACCACCACTTCTTCATTTCCTTGTATACTACTACTACTTCATTTCCTGATTCGTGGTCTTTACAGACAGGTTTTGCTGTATATGAATTTCATAATATATAAATTTATAAGTTATACATAATATTCCAGTTGTTGTTGTCACTGTTATTGCCGATGATATTGATTTTCCGTACTACATTATGAAGGTCACTGAGTAACCATCCACACGATAAGCCATTGCAAATAAAATGAGTTTGAGTTTGAGATAAAAGTAAAATAGAAAGATCAAACAAAAGATTTTTAGACAGTCTAGGTTATTCAGTGATATATTGTTGTTGGGCTTTGTATTGACCAAATGCGGAAATATAATTGGTCAGTGAGGTAAACAAAGAGGGACTCGGCACTATTGTTCATAGGGGACTCGGCACTATTGTTCATAGGGGACTCGGCACTATTGTTCATAGGGGCGAGGCGCTATTGTTCATAGGGGATTCGGCACTTTTGTTCATAGGGGCGATGCGCTTTTGTTCATAGGGGACTCGGCACTATTGTTCATAGGGGACTCGGCACTATTGTTCATAGGGGCGAGGTGCTATTGTTCATAGGTGCGAGGCGCTTTTGTTCATAGGGGCGAGGCGCTATTGTTCATAGGTGCGAGGTGCTATTGTTCATATGGGACTCGGCACTATTGTTCATAGGGGCGAGGCGCTTTTGTTCATAGGGGCGAGGCGCTATTGTTCATAGGGGACTCGGCGCTATTGTTCTTCGGGGACTCGGCACTATTGTTCATAGGGGCGAGGTGCTATTGTTCATAGGACTCGGCACTATTGTTCATAGGGGCGAGGCGCTATTGTTCATAGGGACGAGGCACTATTGTTTAAGGGGACTCGGCACTATTGTTCATAGGGGCGAAGTGCTATTGTTCATAGGGGACTCGGCACTATTGTTCATAGGGAATCGGCACTATTGTTCATAGGGGACTTGGCACTTTTGTTCATAGGGACGAGGTGCTATTGTTCATAGGTGGGAGGCGCTAGCGTTGTCCCCCTATGAACATTACTAACTCTCTTTATTTCCTTTCATGGTCTGTAACGAACCCAATGAATGATTTGTTTCATCGACCGACTTTCCTATAGATATATTTATTGACAAACAGACAAAGACAATTTTCAACTTGCGACAATCGATTAATATCAAGCTGTTCTTTACAAATCCCGGTATACCTTTTCCCATAAAATATTCCGGTATTGATAGATGTGTGTTACATTTCGCGACACTGAGGAAAAGTATGATATTTTTCAAATTTATTGCAATTTCTAAAAGAAAATAACTTTTAGACGACATTTTGTTTTACTGACTCTTTAAAACATTATTTTGATCCTACATAGAAATACAGGGGTCACGTGACAACGATTCGACCAGATTGGAGGTGAAACAAATATACTTATCAAGCGTATTTTAGGAAAATAACGTTAATAAATGAATTGTGTTTGTAAGATTGAATTGAATAATTGATGCAAACCCATTTAGAAACATAAAGAGCGGACGATTAAAAACATTAATTTGGTCAATTTAAAACATAAACATTTAAATGCACTCTAAGTTCGTGATGGTCGTCTATCGTTGATGAACACGTCCTCAGAATTAGTGGTTGGCAGGATGCCCGCGGGGATACATAATGAAACTAATCTGAGCACGGAAGTGTCCACCACAGTTGGTACTATTTAGTCTGGTTGGTGCAAGGCCGAATGGATTTCCGCGCTGTCATTTCCTGGATATAACACTTAGTGTTTTAACTAACTTGAGAGGACAGAAGTGACTGTTCAGTTAAAATGATTCCAGTGCGAGAACCAGAAATCCGTAAATGAGATGTTGTTAGAGTATGTAACACTCTTTTACTTCATTAAATACGTTACATTTAACACATTTGAATGCACCTCCGCTAAACGTTATTTGTGAGAAATAATCGGCAGGCGTGTATTTTGAACATACGAAGGGTTACGTTAAACGAAGTCTATTAAATGTTTAGTCTTGCACTTGCATTGAAACTGTAATTTTTTATTATAACATATTGGCTTGCTAGTGTATCCACATCGAGCTGAGCTTTCGGGATAAACAGGTTTAACCTAAGATAACAATGAAAACAAACTGCTATTAATGGATAGTCATCCTCGGATGATAGTTACAGGTCCATCTCTGTCAATAGAACGTATTCGTAGATCATCTCAAATTATTTCCATATATAATGGAGTCTCCATTTTCTTGACTGGTTCCTTTGCCGACTTATTATGATCATAAATAAGAGTTTGTTTAACGGTCTAGTTCTCATCCAAGGTCATTCTCATTGAAGAGAAAATCATTATGTTTTGTAATATCTAAAATTAGCTCCCTATTTTCTCTGTTTTAAGATTAGTTTTAAATACTTGTTTCCAAGGAAAATACAAACCATAAATAGAATATATTATTATAACAAAATATTAATTTTAATGATCTTTTTCATAAAAAATACATATTTAACAGTTATTTTAAGTTTTAATTTTTTTTTTATTTTAAAATGTTATTATTATATTCCAAAACTACTTTTTTCTTTTTCTCCTCTTTCTTACAACAGTTACTGGTCTTGTGAACATTGAGTAATCAACACCACCAAGATCATCATCACCACCAACATCATCATCACCAAAGTTAAACGAAGGAATTCAATCAAACATCTTTTACAAAATATATATCTATATCATTTATATTTCATATTAAAAATTATTTCTCAGATATGATGAGTTCTAAAGTAACCTTATGTGTCACCAAATATTCAAGTTGTATAACTGTTTGATGTATAATTCAGATCTTCATTGTTACAAAGTATGTCGGTACAGTCCATACATACTCAACATCCTCGAACAATGTTTGATTTGCCAGAAAAAGAACTGTATGATTAAAATTTTTCTCATTTCTTTTCATGTCAGATAAAAGATGGCCGATAAAAAGACCCGCGCAGACTTCTATTCATCTGAAATCTTTACCGAATTACGGAACAATTCCTATGCAATCAGCTTTGTTATACACTTCAGATAGAGAACGACTGCAGAATAGTCATTTATCAATGTGTGTCAAAAACAGAAACTGTAAATGACAAAAAACTGTGGGACATTGTCTGATTTGCCTGTTCTTTATTGCCAGCATGGACCGGAAACAGGCGGAAAAAAAAAATTTACAGTGAATTTCATGTCATTCATATGATATATCAAATCTGTAATTATATAACGAATAAACAGTAACTAGATCAGGCAAACACCTTTTGAAATAACAAAGTTTATTTTGATTTGACTTCACTTATTTTTTCCCTAATCAGTATACTAGACAAATATTTTGTAAACAGTTGCTTCGTTCTACCAAGACTATAGGTTGTATACATTATGAAGGAATCAGTTGGCATCGATGTGATCGATTCGAGAATCAGACACTATGAGACGAGAACCAAACATTAGGAGAAGCTTATAAATCAGCATGTTCTTTCTTAAATATGTTGACTTCCTATTTTAAAGAGGATGCTTGTTCCATGTTTTTTTTTGTTTTTTTTTGTGTTTTATTTTTTTTTACTCGTGAAAAAACAACAACAAAAAACATTTCGAAGCTCACGAGATGAAAAGTTTTGCATCTTCAACTTTTTTTAACTTAATGACCGAGAGAATGAAATAATATTATTCTTATTACTTTCACTGTGAAATCATCAAATATAATATTATAATAAAACGTGTTACAGATACAAATAACGACCATGTAACGTTGGGTTTTGAAACGCTTTCTTAAATAATTGAGATGATGCACAATTTTTGTCTAACCATATAAACACTTGTACAAACAGTTATTAAAGTGATAGCTGGTGAACGTAATAATATCACTTTCACGCACTGCAAAATACATGTATTAAGTTAAATATTGCACGTTTTGTTTTTAGTTTTATTTCAAATTAGTTGTCTTGAAGCAGGAGAGAAACAGCATTTCGTCGGTTTCTCACAGTTTATGTACAACAGATAATGTACAGCAGTTAATCAGTAGCAATAAAACATGCAAATTAAACCGGATTGCTAATCAACCAGCGAAAACACCCAATGTGTGTCAAACTTGAATCCAAACATGAGATACATTAATGCGATAGAGTGACGTGCCTACTAGAACACCCTTCTTCCATTTCTATTTATTGTTAATATACCAGGAGAACGTTCGCACTTCCTGGCTACAGCTGGTATAATCACATCGGATTTTAATTACACATGTAAAAACCTTTATTCACTTTCCATCTGATTTGTTGTTGTTTTTCAGGAGTATTGTTCTGGAGATTAGAGTTTATAAGGACATCCGCATTTTCTGTGTCAATCGAAACTTTTCTTGTCGCAGTTAAATTAAGACTATTTCCCGGTGCCAAGTAGGGGGTAATTTGATTAAATCTCTGTTACTTAATAATGTGATTGAAGAGAATGTAGCTCTCTGAACCTAAACGATAGAGACCGTATCGCGCTCCATACACGTGCTCAGTCATTGCTAGAATCATGTGCCATATCAAATTGTGACTGCAAAATATTGAACAAGATACAGTAGAAGGATCCGAAGTGATTATTTAACACTAGTTTACACTAATCGTATAATTATTCACGCGACACATCATACGATTTTCAACTATTACTTATTTTCAAAGTCCTTCTAAACAATAGTTTGGGGGAATTATATAAAGTGAGATATTCAAAATTTTCAAAAAAATGTCAATTTTTATATATTTTGATACTCGATGTCAGTAAAGGTTTGAGTTCAAAACCCTGTAAGTTTTGGACTTCACCGTTTCCTTACCACTGATCTGTTATCGTGCTTTGTATGCGATCTGAATTTGAAATACAACTTGGTATCTCTCAGTTCTGGGTTTCTGGAGAGTACATATACACAGTGTACACGTCTCCTTTCACTTATTCCTCCTAAATTCCTAAATTACTTTAATTATTCAGAAAGCGACCAGAACGCCAATCCACACACTGTCTTACTTCACTAAAAGCACATTTTATACAGGTCTTTGGGAACAAACTATCATTACAGATAAACTACTTATTTATACGGCTTAAATGCCCTTTGATCTAAATAGAATCCTTTCTTTTAATCAAAGCTGCGCCATATAAAACTGCTCGAGAAAAACTTTTGACCACATGCATATTATGATGGTATTGCTATATTATTGTTTACATGTGGTATTAATTGATGATGTTAATCCCGAATTTCAGCAGTTGCAACTATTGAATGTTATATTTACAATTTCCTGGTTTTCAGTGCCAGAGTAGAACTTTATGTTCGTCTTTATTGCATGAGTATCCGCTGGGGATACAATACGTACATATACGAGTGTACTTTTATATTCATCTCCTACATTGAAAAATGAATTGTGATTATACATAATTAGAACAATAGTCTATAACACAGTATTTCCCATATATTTTCAAGTGATATGCATAATACAAATGTGTCAGTTTGTAGGTCTACCGTTTTGTATGTCTTACATCCTCTTTCCCCAAGTCCCACTTTTATCAATAATGTTTAATGCAAAATCTATAAATGTGATACAAAGCAGAAATAGGCGTCAAAATTAATTATTTGTCCACTGAACGCAGCTTAAGGACGGCGGACAACCAGACGTCAAAGTCATCAACCTAAAACCGATAATCTAATGAGGTGTTCTTATTTGTTAGAAGTAATTGGCGTTCTGTTCAATTTGCCCATTCTTTCTAGAGACGCCGAAGAATATGTTTACAGACACTGTTTTCAATCAATCGTATGTTCTTACTGTAGGATAATGAGTCCGATCCTCCTCAAAGGGATTTGATTTTTGCGAATATAATGGCTGCAAAAGTATCATATCATTTTTAATAAAAAAAAAATTATTCATACCTTCATCAAAAGGATACTATATAATTATTTATTGACACAAAATCATCTGTATAATAACGATATCGGTGAATCAGTCATCGCCCTTTCGATCCTTGTTTAAAAAATAAATATACGGTTGAATCATTATGCAAAGACCAATCAAAGTAGGATAATATATGAAATTGCAAGGCCCATTCGTCATTTTATCTTAACAATGTATACTTGACGTATATATTTTAGTAGGATACGTGTGCCCTATTGTATAGAATGGTGTATGCTATCCAAGCTCACCAATATACTTGCAATTTGATGATTCAAATTTCAATCTAAACCATTCGTAACTACACAAAAGCTTAAAATATTAGAAGAAAAAACACTACAAAGATTGCATTTGTATTATGTGAGTCGAGAGACGCTTCTTCAAGCTCTGCAAGCGGTTTCCTCCATTCGTACATTAAGCTACGTGACACTCGCACACGACGAGCGATGACAAGTGGAAACTACAGCCTACTGACGCGTGTAATGAAGGCTGGTACTTGTAATTGAAACCTTGTTGACCAGTTGCTTTGGCAACGAGAGTTGCGTTAGAGAAAAACATGTCTATTTCAAACTAGAAATTTGAATATGGTGTCACGGACAATATAGTCAGGTTACAGACTCATATCTGTTTTAATTAAGAAGTTGATTTAGAATAACTTATATACATACACTGAGCTTTGAGATTGTCGATAATGTTTAATAACACTATACTATTTCATTATCAATTGTTCTTAATTTTTCATCGAAGATAACCATTTCCTTCCCATATTGTTTTTATCGTTTATAACGATATTTTCCTTTATATTGCTGCCTTGATAGAGTTATTATAATATTTCATCTTGAGTAAGCTATTTCATTGTGTTTACATTAAACTTTATAAAACTATTCACAGTTTTACTAGAATATGCACAAATGCACAAATATCAATGCGACTCTATGGATGCTTTGATAACAACTTTAAGTTCTGCATCTTAGTAAGCATATAAATTGATACGAATAAGTAATACTTTTAGACATATCCCATCGTTTTAATGTAAGTGTAACATAACTTTAGAAACTAACATATTAATATTAATTTCTTCATCGGCGAAAACAGCTTTGTAATTGCAAAATCGTATTGAAACTTATTATATATCATATCCTGTTTATAACATTTATTTAAGGAACGGCATCGGTTATCTCGTGTCGTTTTCAATTTTCGATGCTAATAATATCTATTACATACACAGGGATTATCATTATTTTCAATTTTTGTAAATTTCTGCCAACTGTGCTGCAATGGATTTCAATAATGCAAACAAGCAAGAGTATATTTAACAAATAATAAACAAAAAACTGTACAAATACTGACTGAAAACATATTTTACAATCAATTCTCAATCCCCAGGAAATGCATGGAAATTAGACACAATGGAACCATTTCCTTCAGATAATTGGAGAAAATGTGAGTTTATGTTCACAATTAGGTATACCAGCATTGCTAATTGACAATCAAATTTTATGACACCAACAAGATGGAAATATATTGGATGTGAGTGCCCCTAATGTAATCATATCTATAGACTTTATCTCAAACATGATGCATTTTATGTCTTTAAACGACACACACGCAAATGGACACAAATGGAAAGGCAGACTCAAAAATGCAGGTATTTCTATTAAAATTGTGACATCTAGAATGATATACATGTATATATAATACGATATTGTCATTGATGTAATTAAACGATTGGAATATGGCTTACTTTATACAAAATGCTCAAATAAGAATGATTTTTAAGTAAGTAAATGTTTACATGTACATCATTGTGACGTGTACATTCACCATTTTAGATACGTTTCTATAAACATGTCATCAATTATAACATTCTTGTATATGATGTGGACGGTCATTATTTGCATTTGTAGAAATATTTGTAGAAATATAAATCAGCTGGATATTAAAGGTACACAGTGGTTAACTGATTACAGAATATATAGCTGATCGTCTTTTTAAAAAAGAACGACTAATAGATGCTGATAGTTTTCTCTATCGTATAAATACGTGATGGTAAAATGCCACATCTGTAATGAGGTTCACACTTTTGGAGATTTAACATTAAATACGTTTGACATTGAAATGACGTATGTCCTTAATTAAGGAAATATTTATTTTTTTTTTATTTTTTTTTTGTGAATGATACAAATCCGTATATATATATATATATATATATATATATATATATATATGTATATGCACTTTTGAATTATTTTTTCCTTGTGCTCTGCCAGCAGCCTTTGAGAGAAGTGCACTGCTCTTTTTGAAGACACGCTTGTCTTCAAATGTCACCCAAGGTATTTATAACCATTGGCATTTTCTAAGTTGTCACCCACGTGGAAATTAAAACGGGATTACTTTGCTGTACCTTTCCTGAGGTTCATGCACTTTGATTTGTCTGTATTTATGAGATTTTTCCATTTGTTTACACCAACTATGTATGGTGACCAACAAAATTTGTATTTTGATTTCCGAGTCTATAATCAAGGCAATGTCGCTGACTCCTTCGGTTCTATAATTAATAAAGCGAATATTATTTAAAAAAAATTTTTTTAAAAAAATTCCCAATCTAGTTGGTTTAATAGCAAGTTTACGATCTATATTATAAAACAAAATGAAATATTCATTTTATTCTTAAAATTGTTGGAAATATTAAAAAAAGTTTTTAATTAGCAAAAGCCGAATATATACTTTTATCTTTTCAGTATTTTATTCCATGAAATGGAAATTCGTATCAAAGAACTTCCTACAATTTCCAGAATGTCTAATCATAAAAGAACCTTGGTAAACGCATTTATAAGAATTTTTGAATTGCAAATAATTTTCTTTAATCACTCTCGTATTCTCATTTAATGTGCTGCTAAAGACATACTCCGGTATAATGGAATTATGTTTTTTCCAAGTTCATTGTACATGTAGGTACAAACAAAATTATACCGTTATAAATGAACAAAGGTCCACAAAGAATAATTACAGAATTGCTGTTGCGCTGCATGCTTTTCATCAACAATTACTCGAACACCTTGTTTGTACCTACATAAAAAAGAAATAACATTTTTGTGAGTACTGGAGATCCCCTATTCGATATATCACATCTATGTGTAATACGCTTATGGATAGTTAAAACTTTCTATAGCATTTATTATGTATGAAACATCGAAAAAAATAGTTGCTCAGTAAAGTTTCTTTCTCTCTTTGTAGTCTTTGTTAAGATAAAAATATAATATTTTTTGTCACTCATTAATAAATCATTAAGTTTTTATGGTTTTCCTTTTACATATCAGAGCAAGGAATATAAATGGAGACTTATTTTATCGAGCAACATTTAGCAAAAGAAATACATTATTCGGAATGACAACGAGTATGAACTTCTGAAAGTGAAAGTCGGGTTATTTTGTGTGTTTGTGTGTAATATTTTTCAAGCAAGTCACACAATTTCTTTTTATTTCTGCGTTCTTGTAGCTATTTCAGGTTTGCCGTTTCAATTGTCAGTTCATTTATCAAAGATACTATAGTGTCTTCTGAAGATTCTAAATACATTACGGAGTCATCAATCATTGTGCGATAAAACAAAACATTCTCAACTCACAAGCTCTCTTTTTGCAAACTTGGTAACATGACCACTGCTTCTCCCCCTCTACCTCTCTCTATAAACTTTCATACAAGTTGTATCCAAAATATTTTTGGACTTCTACATAGAATTTAGACAAGTTAAAAATCACAACATATATTCGTTATAGGAATATATTTGATTTCCATAATCACCATGCTTTTATTGAACTCTACGCTAAGTAACCCGGATATATATGATGTGTAAAAACATTAAAACAACAAATGTAGACACATACATATATATAGATGTAGCACTATCTTAAAATATTACGTACAGGTGTTAAAAGCTAAACTTCCAAACCTTAAATGTGGCCCGGTCTTTTTTGGTATAATCTTGGAACTTAAGACATCGCACAATTTCTGAATTTCTCGTAAGTGAAAAGTATAATTACATTAGAAATAAGGATACGGTAACAAAAATATTACAGAAGTGCTTCAATGCATATGTATACATAATACAATATAAAAGTAAAAAAAATGAAATTATAAAATCAGCATACGTTTTGTTGTTAAAGAGGAAAAAGAGTGCCGTAAAAAAATAATTAGGTATTTCTATTGATTCTAACCTATGCAGTAAATAATTCATGAAATTGAATGCACTCAAATGGTCCTATGTTAGGTGCGTATAAAATGTTAAGATATATCTTTTTCATGTTTGTCTGTTTGTTTGTTGGGTTTAACGTCCCACCGACAGTATTTCAGTCATTTGGAGATGATGTCTACTTAAGACAGATATAGTGCTGCCACACTGTAGTATCACGCCGTAGACATGTTGCATGATACCACACCCAGTCACATTATCCAGACACCGGGCCATACAGTCCTGCAACTACCCTTATATGCTGAGCGCCAAGCATGGGGACTATAACAGTACCATTTTTACGACTTTGGTATGTCGCGGCCGGGGATCGAACCCACGACCTCCTGCTCCCGTATCTTTTTTATAACCATGTATAAGGAGAAGCCAAAGCTGTGAGAGGTTTAGCAATAATCAGTAGATATATATGATAACCATGTCACCAAACACTGCTTTTCATTTAATTGTGTTTTTATGTCGTATGCATTACATTAGAATTCAATTCTTTCGTTACAGTATCAATCTTCCATGTACTGTGAAATCAATCTTTTTTGTGGGACTCTAATTTTCGTCGATTTTGTGTAGGGTTTAATCCCAACGAAAACATGTCTCTCATATAGACCTCACGTTTTCTAGAATATAGATCCACGAATAAATGTACCCATGAAATTCCCTTAAGTACATAATTAACGAAATATAATGTCAACGAAAATTAACGATTTACTGTACTAAAGAATTATCTCTGGTGATATTTAAATGTTATTTTTGAAAATAACATTTAAACGGCCTTGCGTTTTCGTTAATTATGCAATTCTGTCCACACGGTCATCAAATAACTTTTAAAACTGGCTGTATTATCATTAACACATCGTCTGTTACATGTCACTTTCCCAACCAGTTGAAAATACTGCATCGCAGAGAACCTTGTCAATTAGCGATGCTTGTTTTCCCCAAGGCGCCAATTATGTAAAGATATTTCGATATCAATGCCCGTTATTTGTTTTTAGAAATCAGAAAGGTTTTCAAATCAGGGGATCTGGCGTTTGAAGTTATTAATGCCTGTTTTATAACAGAAAAAAAAGACTATTGCTGTCTAGAATTTTCAACTTCATTACTGGTGATTAGGTATTGAACCTCTTTGGCGCGGCACACAGCTTCCGATTTTACAAAGTAAAGCATACGACTGTATCTGTATTTGTCAAGGAAGTTACCTTTTAGATACTTTGATACTTATTTAAAATTTTCATATATGATAGATAGAAACTATGTTCTCACCGAAGATAGTATACTTTGTTTGCTTCTCTTCTTGTCCCTAACAAAACACCCTACATTTATTTCAAAGACATAATACGTTTAAAGCATCATTATTTTTGTAATGTCCATACAAATGTTAAGAATTGAATTAATCAATGATGTCTGGATTCGATTCAATTTAATTCAATTCAGTTTGAAAACATAACATTGTCTCATGTACGGAGTTGTCTTTTATTTGAGTTATATTTTAATATAATGTTTAAAGTGATAATGATTTAATGACAAATAATTTATCTACTTTTGAAAGGTTCATGGTCTGATTACTTCTATTAATATAATTAATGTGTAATTTGTATTTCCAAACAGTCAAATTATGTTATATTGTAATAAACAACTTTTGTTTTATTTAGCATTCACTATACCTGTATATATTAAATAAACATTTAGTTTTCCAATGGTCAAGTAAACACGGAATATTCGTACATCATTTGAATCAGTTCATGACATTAATATTAATTGTTTATTATCACAAACGTTGTTTCCGGTTTCGTATAATCATCACATACTTTCTTATATCTAACAATTTACATATAACTTTTAGGCCGAATACATCACTCCGCGTCACGCGCGTGTATTCTATATGCATGTATAGTGTGTTGATCTCGAACAGCTGGATTAATGTACTCGTTTAGTAAAATTTGATATGAAATAAAAAATAATGTCAGATCCTATATATACATGTATGTTTAAATTTATTTTCAGATTACGCAATGGAATCGGCATCCTTTCAAGATAGCTGGCACAACTCTACGCATATAAACTGTTCAGTAAACCACACCGCCTGCGAGGGTGAAGACCCAGAATTCAAGATATTCGAGAAGTACGTCCGTATAATAATCCCCATTATATTTGGGTTGATATGTGTACTTGGGCTCGTAGGTAATCTGCTCGTAATTGTGGTTATATTCATCAACAAACAGATGCGAAGTACAACAAATATTCTCATTTTCAGCCTTGCTGTAGCAGATTTATTGTTCATAGTATTTTGTGTGCCTTTCACCGCCACGGCCTATGCATCAACAGTGTGGCCCTTTGGAAAAGCATGGTGCAAAATCATGCAGTATATGACTTTCGTGTGTGCATATTTCAGCGTGTACACGCTTGTTGTCATGTCCTTTGATCGCTACCTGGCTGTGGTTCACCCAATATCGTCAATGGGATATCGTACACAGCGGAACACAATCATCGTCATCTCGGTCATCTGGACGTTTATTCTTGGAGGACATTGCCCACTCCTGTTGGAGTATGACATTCACGAATACTACTACTTCGGAGATTACAGAGCAAATTGCGTTAACACACGACACATTAACGACAGGTTATATCTCAGACTGTTCTATTCCTTTTTCTTCGTGTTTGGTTATGTTTTGCCATTGTTCATAATTTGTGTAATGTATGGTTTCATGCTTAAAAGGTTACTGTATGGTGTCGTGCCCGGTGGCTCACAGAGGGCCGAAAATATCAGATCAAAGAAAAGGGTTACAAAAATGGTAGTCATAGTTGTTGCAATATTTGCACTATGTTGGTTACCCATTCAAACGATATTCATGATCCAAAGCTTCGGCAATTTCAGTGGAGATAATACAAGCTTTATTGCAATCCAAATGGCTGCAAACTGTTTGGCGTACATGAACTCGTGTGTTAACCCAATTTTGTATGCTTTCTTGTCAGATAATTTTAGGAGAAGTTTCAGCAAATTGCTCTGTGGATCTGCGCAGTATACAAAGTTTGAATATGAACGGACTAATATTAAGCATTCAGGTGTCAGAGAGAACATCTACACACAAGCAACAAATACAAATACCCAGTCAACATCGTTGCAGACTTTCGAAAGCAACGATGTGAAGAACGGAAACGAGGCCGTTAATCATTGTCCACATACGGAGGTATAAAATGCCTTCAATTCACATGATAGTGAATCTTGACAAAAAAGAGTAGGTACAGCTAACTAACAACTGCAGGTACAGCTAACTATCAACTGTAGTTTATGCTAACAACTGCAGGTACAGCTATCTAACAAATGTAAGTACAGCTAACTAACAACTGCAGGTACAGCTAATTAACAACTGTATGTACCGCTAACTAACATCTGCACTTCAAGATGAGTGAAAGATAAAATATGCTTAATTTCAAATGAAACCATTCAAATATGTTGAGCTTGTATATTTCGAATGTGACATGTTAGGGATAAATGTTGAAATAAGAACATGATTTAGTGGATGTATATAACTACATAATTGATATGTGCCCATTACAAACATTGATATGTGTTTCCATAGGTACCGAAACTGCCTCGTGCAGTGCATACAATGCCTTCTATTTGAATTGTGTTATATTTATTCATTGTAAAATAAATCATATTTTGGAAGAAAGGAGTCATGTGTACATAGGGATAGGTTCTTCATTATTGTACAGTTACGTATATGAAATGATTACTTTGAAGTTTAGGAGTATGTCTTTATTTGATGTCATCAGTGTATATTTTTATTAAATGTGTTATTTGCAGTTTCAGTAAGAAAGCTACCCTACTACCATCTATTTGATGATTTCTTCATAAATTTAAGTTTTATGAGAAGCTAATGATTCCCTTTAGATAATGAAATACCCGATTTTAAAATTAAGTCAAGAAACGACGGCTATATATGTCGTCATATAATAAGCTTGCTTTTTTACATCATCAGCTTTGGTATGCATCATTTTGTGTAAATATTTCTGTTTTTCTCTTCAACAATAAAAAGATAATATGATTTATCCTTCATTATCATTTTGTAAATTGCTCCATGGATATGTATTGACCTTGAATTGATAAACGGAATATCAAATAAATGTTGTGAAAGAATGGTATTGTTCCATCGTATTATAGCGATATCTATAAGAACGTTATCGTTATTTACAACATAAAGTGTATGTTGAAAAAAATCACATAATTGGAAACTGTTGTTTCTATGATGATGTCATTTCTTTTAATCCATGTGTACTTGTGAATTAGAATTACCATAATATTGTCAGAAGTTGTAAGAATAACAATTTTGAGTTAATGTATTATTATGTATTTTATTGTTTCCTTTATTATTTCTGGGTCATCGTCAAATACCCACGGATGATAAATCATTTATAGACCGTTGGATATAACGGCTGATTTTGATCGTTTTAGGGTGTGTCAAATTACACCATTTCATTGGTCGCTGCACGTTTTTTAAACCAATCAGTTGTTCATACAGTTACCTTGTGCAGTCATTTTTTATTAATAAGTCAGCCGGGGGTATTCGACGATGGTTCTAGGTATGACTAACGATTTCAGTATGTGAATTTTACAGTTAATTGTAGAAATGATATTTGTTTGAATCTTATACGTTGACTTGCTATATTCTATGGTCATTTATTTGACTGTTATCTGTGAAGAAAGGAAGAAAGAAAAAAGGAGCAAGTTAAAAAAGTAACTGTACACTGGACTGTGTAATTAAATCGAAAATCAAAGCGTACTTGTGGCTATATGTTTTCATGTGCTAATATTTTAGAGTTGTCATTGTCAAATGTAGAAATATTGATTGTAGAGGTATAAAAAGTTCAATTCAAGACTTGGATTGCAGAGAAAATATCAATAAATGAAATGATATCGACGAAATGTCTGCTAGTTCACCTGTCAAACATGTAAGTAGTAAACTGCTATTACTGTGCACTAACCGTTTATAAAATAAATCTACATGTCCATTATAAATTGTCAGTCGTCATATGTCGACAGCTGAACCATCAGAGTTCTAATCAAGTTAAGTCGTTTAAAATTTGGATTGTGTGTGCTGTCGTTTTCGAAATTTGCATTTCGCACATTTTTTTGGTTCAAATTCTCCCCAAGTCACGAAGCGACAAATGGTAAAACTTGGTGAAGACAATAAATAACGACACATTTTATTGTATTATACTTCACATTACTTCTCACAATTATTTGAGATGAAAAAGTAATCGTGCATATCCTGTTTGGACTGCAGACTTCATTAAGTCTGGATTTGCAATCACTGTTCTGACTGGTGCAAGATGTATGCAAGTAGTAAAGATTTAAGACACCGGAAAATTATTTCAAAATCTCTCGTTCGGGACAGATCAAATTATAAATTTCTAGAATGGAAAAAAGGCACAATCAAGAGTATACAGTAGATAAAGATGACTACATTATTATAACAGATGATTTATATTACACATAGTGCAATCCGAAATAAGCAAATACGACTTTTTGTGTATTTTTCTTTCTTCCAATTAAATTTACATGGAAAACAGAGAATGGACAATATCCTTGAGTTATCAGTTACAGTATGAAACATACATGGAGCATTTTGATACAAAAAATAACTTTTTGTTTTAATTGTGTAGATCTGACTTTATAATATTATCACAGATTATAACTTCAATTCGAAACATTTGCGACAAAATCCTGTTACCTTATTTTGTAAGTCCAACACACTTTTTTTATCATCAAAACAATCTAGCCGAAAACATCATGGTTAAATTGGACATCGCTCACGTCTTTCAAGTGTACTAAAGACAAGTGTAGTACAATGTGTGTCGCTTGAGGTTTTGTATGTGTGATATATGAACAATTTTCATTTCATTGTATGCGTTTCATAACATGATGACAAAATAATGCATAATGTCTTTTGTTACGTACAATTATTGATTGTTGCATAGGTTATATTGTTGAATTTGCGAAGGAATTTTCTTCTGGGTACAGTAGGTTTCATCAATCTTCAGATGTTACTTAAACATATAAGTAAAGCAAGGCGAACAAACAAAAAGCACATGCTCCTTTGTGTAAAAGAGGTCAACCGTTCACCATGTGTTTCACACTTACACTGGTTCGATAAGCCGGTTAATGTAAACATACTTGATTGACAGTTTAGGAACCATCCATCGTACCTAGTGGTAGGAAGTATTGAATGTAAGTACTTTTTTTCTAATCTCTTCTTCTTAATCAAGAACTCTTATTTTTTCTATTTACATTTGTTTTTTAAGCTACTGATATTGAAAAAATATTTACGAAATAACGTTTATAATAGAATATTTCTTATTATAAAAGAAGAACAAAAACATGACTCACAGCTCATTATGGTTGCTGGAACAGGATAAAGCAGCAATGGACATGGGGGCCTCCGTGGCCGCGAGGGTAAAGTCGCTGACTTTAACACTCACTCAGCCCCTCACCGCGTGGGTTCGAATCCCGGCAGGGCCATTCGGATTTTCATGTGAGGAAGCCTTCCAGCTGGCTAGCGGTAGGTCGATGGTTCTACCTGGGTGCCTCCGTGCATTCGGGATCTTCCTCGAACCTGTAATTAGCTGGACGTCGCTATATGACTGAAATACTGTCGAAGCGATAGTAAACTCAAAAAGTCAAGTCAATAGTCAAGTAATGGACATGCGTGAAGCATGCTTTCTGACAAATAATGTATTTTTTTTTTATCTATTTGAGCAGCACTGATTGATTAGTTGTTATAATCTCCTTATGCTTCGATTAATAGCTGTTGTTATTTATATATTCCATTGTACATGGTATTGATATTTAATTTGTCTATAATAATTCGGTTTCATTCATTAGTAAGGAAGCAGATTTATTGGTTATAGTCTATTTTCCTAGAAGATCTAGGACATTGTGTTGAAAATTCGACGTACGTTTTAAGAGGCGTCATTTAGGAAATTTTATGTTATTGTGATGATAATTCAATTTTACGTGATGACATGTATTGTGATGCTGATGCAGGGGAGGTAGTTTCTGTTTTGTCTTTGCATTTGATTTTTTTTTTGAATAAATGTTTATTTGATAGTTTGAATGTTCATTCTATTAATAGTAACTTTTTGAATTAGAAGTTAGTCATATACATGTAGATATTTTGAACACTTTCGCTCTTCATTGATTATGTTCATCCTAATTCAATGGAAATTTACATAATTTAATTAACAAACTGATTTAGATTTCAGGTTCCCGAAAGCTTTCAAAACTCCCTTTTTAATAAAATGTGAAATGTTAAATCAAACACGTAATAGATTTCCTTATTTTAATTGCATTTCTATATCAAGCGTGTTTATTATTTAATTTCTGGTTGTTAAAATTATGGCCACGTATTCGTATAACATCATTAGCAGGGATTTGTTGAAATTCTCTCGCTCAATTTTATGAACTTACATATCGTCCTCATGGTTTTATATGTATCTGGACAAAAATCATTGTATCGCTAGACATGTATGCGTGTGTTTTATTGGGCTTTTAAAAGCATTTCAATATTGTTTTGAGATGTGGTTTAAATTGTCAGTGTAAAAAAGATGTTTAAGTATTGTCTAGTTGTGTTAAAGAATAACAAAAATAAAGAATTAAATGAAAATCAGCTGTGACTTTAACCTGAAATTAAAATTTGGTTTTTGAGGGGAAACTTTCAGCATACTACAGTTGTGCCTTACTTCTGTTTCATCATGTTACACTAATAGTATGATTTATTTATTTTATTACCTTTTCTGTATATTAAGAACAAAAAAAAAAATAAGAATGTGAAATAATTGTCACAAATTTTGCAGTGAAATCTATGGATTTTATATAAATTTATATTTATTTATAATTTAGCTCAACTTGTTCCCTGTAAAAGTCATTGAAAATCCAGCATCGTCCACGATTAGTTTGTTTCTATTCTGGCATCTTTACCAACCTTAATTATTCTTAAGGATAATGTTTGTGGTCATAAGCTTATGGTCAAGCTCAATGTGTCTGGAAATGGGTCTGAAATTATGGTTTATGATGCTTAAGCTCGTTTTAAGAGCAGGTATGATCATGTGAGAGATATTGGGCTATTTTGCCCCCCCCCCCCTCCCTTGTTTGTACTTAGTTTGGCTTACCTCGATTGAAACATCTCAATCGGAAAGGTTTTTGTCTCTTTAGTAATGAATATACAGTAGTAATGATAGGTTTCACTGAGATCGCCGCAAGGTCGACATAACCATTCTGTAGATCGATTATGTAGGACCCATTCATTTAAAAATTTAATTTGTAGGAAAGGTGCCCATAGTCTTAAAGAAATTCTTTTTTGATTGCTTGTTGGTTTCTTTCATGTGGTGATCGGCAATAGCTCGACAAGATTGCTAGCTCATTGCAGTCCAGTGGTAACCTGTCCGCAAAAGATTGACAATGATGCAGTGATTTGTTATTGAATTGTTGCAAAATGATTTCCAAGCCTGTGCCGATCAATCGCCATGAGGATTTGCGACCTGTCACCACCTTAATCTCTCGGCACATAGCACAATGCGTGCTGGTATACTTTTTATCATTTCAACGCAACATTATAATTTTCTCATAGAGGCAAGGACGAAATCTTTGAAGTAATTCTGTAGAGCTTTGACCGTTAAACAAAGTAAACAATCAATGTTGTTCTTTTTTGTTGTTATTGGTGTTTTGTTTTTGCTTGGTTTGTATTTTTCTTCACTGCGTCGTTGCAGTAACCTAAAGAAGAAATGTTTCTTAAAACCATCTTTTTATATGCCATATGTTATGATCGGTTTACCTCGAGTCAGTCGTTGAAATATTTCTACCAGTTGCAATCCCAAAGCTGTAGCTGCCGCCGGTCAATTGAATGAACTTCCAACATATAAATGTTTGGGTCATGTAATGCTCTTACAGGAAAAACAAAACACTACACTTAAACTTTTAACTTACGTACGCTATGCTCGACCGGAAATGCGACTTTGAAGTCTGGTATTCTTATGATGGCCTTATAGGAGTAAAGTAAACCGTAAAGTTTCTAGCGAAGTGTTTTGATGAAAACGTGATTCGTAACTTGGATTAGCTACATGACGAACTCATTCAAAAAGCTCATAGAAAACGGCCAATTATAACTATCCACTCACTATTGAGACCACCATTAACTGTATATCTAATTCACTTACTTACTCCTTAATTGGTTATCAGATCAGCTCATCGTCATGTTTTTTATGATATACCAACACGACCTAACCGATATAATCTATTAAACATATGCATCGTATGTATCGAGATTTAATGGACATACAAAGTCCACAATTTACAGTTGACAATTTACAAATTAAGTATCGTTTGATATAGACAAAAGAGTAACAGTATGGTTGTTTGTTTTAAAATGCTGTGAATATGCATGCTACATGTATATTTATTTTTTTAAATTAATAATCAACATGTTAATATGTTTATCTTTTCTTTAGACAAAATGGCTGATTTAGATGATCTATGTGCACTCTGTAAACCAAGAGGGGTCTTTCAAAACGATCTTGATCATGAGAAAATGCTACATGTTGAATGAAGAACGAAGCCCTAAGCTTGTGTGCCAATGTAAAGTGTGGTTGAAGGAAGATTTATTCACTAATGAAAGGAAATGCGATCTTAATCTGATATTAAGACACTGTATTTGTTTCCCCTTTTTATTTTATTTATTTTATCTACACAAAAGTGTATACCCCTTCTTGCAAATGACTGGCCTTTGTCGTTTGTATTTCCTTTCGTCCGTCAAAATTATTTTTGCACTTACTTCCAAAACTATATAAGCCAAAGCCATAAAACTTAAAATGAATGTTCACCAGGATGGGTCAATGTGTACCTGGTGTTTCGTCATGTATTTCAACGAGCATTAGCTGAGTTACACCCCATCCCCGTCCTCGACTTGATCAAAATGGCACAATGTAGGGGCATCCGTCCCAGTATATTTTTTTTTGCTAAAATTGTAAAAATTAAAGGGACTTTTGGAAGTAACAGATTAGTTTATGGTTTGGCTAATTAAGGGATACACGATATAAAGGGTTTAATATGTTAATTGTTTTGTCTAGATAAGGATAAACTATAAACTATAAACTATATTCTTTCTTTTTATTTCACTTTCACTTTAAATCTTCTCATCTTTTTCCCTTTCAAATAGAAGGTGTTCAAAAAAATAACTGTTTCATCGCTATTTCTTAAATTAAGCAATTAATTTCTTTTATTTAATTAATAAAAAATCAAGAAAATTGATGGATCGACATCAATTTCTTTTTCGTCAGTATGTTATATGTTGCTATAAACATGACTTGTCGTTTCATAAAGGATGCATATGATAATCGCTTGAAATGTTTTATCGAATTTACTTATTTATTTTAACCAATTCTTGAACTTTGAAAGTAAAATAGTTGATTTTACTATTTAAAAACTATGGTGGCATATTTTCGCCACCACTTAACTACTTAGTTTTCATGAAAATTAATCTGATGACGTGAATATATATGCAGTTTTCATGATTCCGGATAACAGTAACTTAACTGAAATTTCGGCGTATAAGTACTTTAAATCGCCACCACATACCTGTTATTCTAGTTTCAAGGTATCTAAAGTAGTTTCATGAAATCTATTATGAAGAAAACTATCTGTTTTTGTGAAAATTTACAGGCTTTCTATATACCACTTATTTAAAAATGGGAGTAATTTGGTGAAAACTTTAGACCTATTTGTTATCGTGATATTTCGTTTTCACGATACTAGATAAATATCATGGAAAAACTCAATATTTCGAGAAATTCTTCTTTAGATTTCATAAAGCCTAATAGTTATGTGGTGCGAGAAATGGCAGTAACGTGCAAAGTTTTCTGTTAAGATAATTATTTGGTTTCATGAATAGTATATTAATTTTCATGACACCACATAATTTTTATGAACAACTCAAAACTTATCGAGAAAGTTTTATCAAAATTTCATGAAATCTACGTGATTAATTGGTGGTGGGAATATACCATCATAAAAAACTGTTCTATTTAGTATAGTTTTCCAATACCATAAGACAGCTGCATATGTCCTTACGTGCCAGTGCAGTATCTCTACTGAACAAGCTGCCCCCGAAGAGCTACCATTGTATATAATAACAATAAAATTGATGTTAGTGTATTATAGGCGTCTCTGTTTTTATTTCTCAACCCAGAGTTCCCTGTCTTGTCTTAAAACCTCATTATACTGCCTCATTCTAACGCATCGGTTAACAAAGCAGACAAAAATCAGACACTGTCTCATCAGGGGGGTCTCGTCCGTTATTGTAGCAGCTTCAACACAGTCAAGGGAAAATTCATTGTTTTAAATACCATTTACAGTTAATTCATTTGTCATAAAGTTGAATATTCATGAGGGTGAGTTAAACATGGGGAGATACAATACATGTATATAAGCTGTTTCCTTATTTGTGTACACAAGCTTATAGACCTTGTTGTATTTTGACAAATTTATCTAAATTATCATTCGGTTTATAATCTAACAAATAGTTTGTTCTAGCTTTTATATCTCCACCCAAATATACGAATCAATATAGGAAATATGTCTTTGTTAAAACGACTTTATTTTCTAACAACACAATTCCATTTTTCTCTGTAAAATTGTGATAGATTCGTCTGGTGCTACGTAAGCAAAATAGATTATGACATCCTTAATTAGACCAGAATAACTTGTTTTAAGGTAAAGTCTCTGTAATGGTTCCGCTACATTTCGAATCTCATGGCCTTTCACGGAGATAACCAAGGTTTCCTAATGTTTCAATGGAGTACCTTGGTTATCTTGGTAGAGCTTAAGTGGTCCAAGACGTAGCGGAACCATTACAAGGACTTAACCTTAATATTATGAACTATACGTTCTTTAAAATCAGTACATATTTGCCTAATTATTCTTGATTCTACTGAAACTTTTTAACAAAATACACTTGCACCTCCACTTTTCGAAATGAATTACTTTTTCTACTGATATCAAAGTGAATGTAATTTTGTAGAAAATGATAAAATTCGGTTTTAAAACTTCTGTATGAAATCAAATTTAAAATATAATTCCTATAAACAATTTGATATTAAAAATAAATTTTAGGTTTACATAATGCGTTGGATTACAAATTCATGAATGCTAACATATTGGTTGCATTACAAATTTATTAGTGGTAACATTTTGCTGAAAAAAGGCCCCCAAAATTGATCATTTGGACAGTTTTGTATTTTTAATCAAATTATATATATTTCTTTAAGTTTTAAAATTTCCTTTTCATTATGGACATTCTCTTTTTTGGTAAACAAATAAGGTTTGCTTCAGGTGTTGCCTAATGTGACCGGTGCAAGGAAATTGTCCTTTTCATATTTTTAAGAACTTGGCTATCGAGTTTTTAACCCTTTCCCTCATATAGACTCATTTTGACGCACTCAGTTGGTAACACATAAAGCCTGATCTGCAGAAAGCCACACTTAAACCTTACCAAATTTAATTACAAAATCTTCATTTCCAGACACTGAGGAGCAGCGAACAGCATAAAACCTGATCAGCCTGCGAGTTACTCGCAGGCTGATCTGGTTTTATGCTGTTCGCATAGGTCTTTTCATTGTTTCCTCTATGAGGGAAAGGGTTAAATGCTTTCTACGATTAAATCATGTTTAAGCTAAGCTTGCTTCTTTAGAAATTAAAGGTGATAGTTTATCGAATTACTGTTAAAGCGACGTACATCCTTTTTCAAGATACTATTAGAAAGAAGAAAAAGTGTAACATTATCGGATAAAAAATGCGAACAAATATTGGGAAGATAAATGTATTTCGCATATTATATTTGGTCAATCCTACGAAAATAGTTCAGTTTTGCGACTGTATAATTCTAAATTGACAATCACTGTATTCAAAAACACGGTGTATTGTTTAGCCATATATTTGACAGATCATGGTTTTTTCACATCTACTAATTTGGACTTTCTTTTTCTTTGAAAAATAGTTTGCAAGATTGCAACAATACAATGAAAAGTCCGAGACAACCATGTTCATCGACATCGTCTATTGTTTAGATGTTTATTCATTGTGAGCAAATAATTAAAATATCATGATTGTAGTTAGAAATTTACATCTGCGTTTATCTTATAAAAAGTAGTTTCCAACTTGCGAATACATTATTGAAAAAAAGGTGGTACTTATGTATATTCGTCGACATCGGTGATCTATTGTTTAAAAGATGTTAATTAATCTAGGGTCAATATTTCCAAAAGATCACGGCTACTGGGTTTATCTAATAAAAAACAGGTTTCAAGCTGGAGACCTCATAAATGAAAGAAAATGGTCAATCGTATTTAACAAAGTACATGTAGTGTACTGGATAAAAGTATTTCACATACTGGGAAGATTATTGGTATTAGCATAAATTATGACTAATTGGTTCATTTTATGAAAATAGCATGCAAGCTTATTAGTTTTTTGTATTTCCGTCATTTTGTGATTCCTTTATCATCATTTTCGTAATATTTCGGACGTGTTGCATTTGGCAGATAGCCGAGCATATCCGTTTGTGTACAAGTCATATGCGGGTTTCCCAAATTTAGAACGAATTGTGAGACCAGTTAGAAACACAGGCAATCTATTTATAGAGACTAGCGTCACTAGCTTGCACTCGTCAATACACTAGACCGTAGGATTCATCCCATGTAGTAAAAGCAGTTAATGAATATGACCAAGAGTTAAAAACATGAGCATGCATAGGTATTACTAATGTGTTTTTATTCTTGTCGTCACATTATTTTATAATTGTAGATTTAGCAATCCATGTAAACAAGAGTTATTAATTTATCCTACTTTTACTTTTACAATGTCGTATATAATTTGCTAAGTATTTTTCTCTCAAAATGTTATAAATAATGTAATAAATTAATTTCACTGGCATACCAAATTGACAATAACTTAACTGCGTGTTAAATCATTTTCTTTACGTTACTTATCCGTTTCAGTGCAATCCTTCAGTGGCTCAGCCATTTGGGCGGTGTTGCATTCGCCCTATGGAATTTCGAGCCCCTGTGATCAGCAATTGACTGCTTTTTCTGGTACATTGCTTTGAGTTAAATAAAATACTTAACATGAAACTATTTTTAGCTCACCTGAGCACGGAGTGCTCAAAGTGACCTATGGTGATCGCCCTGTGTCCGTCGTCGTGCGTCGTCAACAATTTTCTTTAAACGACATCTCCTCTGAAACCACTGGACAGAAGTTAATGAAACTTGGCAGGAATGTTCCTTGGGCCAACCTTCACAAAAGTTGCTAAAATAAAGTTAATCCATGAAGAACTCTGGTTGCCATGGCTACAAAAAGAAAAATAATTTGAAAACTTTAAAAATCATCTCCTTCAAAACTACTGGCCAGATTTCAAAATAATTTGGTACAGATGTTCCTTGGGTTAACCTCTACCAAAGTTGATAAAATTATTCCGATCCGTAAAAAAACATGGCCGCCAGGGGCGGGGCTTATTTGCCTAATATGTATATAGAGAAAAATTTAAACAACATCTCCTCTGAAACCACTGGACAGAATTTGATTAAACTCGGCAGGGATGATCCTTGGGTCAACCTTCACAAAAGTTATTAAAATAAACTTGATCCATGTAGAACTCTGGTTGCCATGGCAACAAAAAGAAACAAAAATGAAAACTTTAAAAATCATCTTCTTCAAAACTACTGGCCAGATTTTAAAATGAATTGGTACAGGTGTTCCTTTGGTCAACCTCTACCAAAGTTGACAAAATTATTCCGATCTGTAAAAAACATGGCCGCCAGGGGCGGGGCTTATTTGCCTTAAATGTATATAGAGAAACCTTTAAACAACATCTCCTCTGAAACCACAAGACAGAATTTGATTAAACTTGGCAGGGATGATCCTTGGGTCAACCTTCACAAAAGTTGCTAAAACAAACTTGATCCATGCAGAACTCTGGTTGCCATGGCAACATAAAGGAAAAGAATATGAAAACATCAAAAATCATCTTCTTCAAAACTACTGGCCAAATTTTAAAATAAATTGGTACAGATGTTCCTTGGGTCAACCTCTACCAAAGTTGATAAAATTATTCCGATCCGTAAAAAACATGGCCGCCAGGGGCGGGGCTTATTTGCCTTATATGTATATAGGGAAAAATTTAAACAACATCTCCTCTGAAACCACTGGACAGAATTTGATTAAACTTGGCAGGAATGATCCTTGGGTCAACCTTCACAAAAGTTCCTAAATTAAACTTGATCCACATAGAACTTTGGTTGCCATGGCAACAAAAAGAAAAAAATATGAAAACTTGTTTTAGCAACTTTTGAGGAAAACCTCTACCAAAGTTGATAAAATTATTCCGATCCGTAAAAAACATGGCCGCCAGGGGCGGGGCTTATTTGCCTTATATGTATATAGAGAAACCTTTAAACAACATCTCCTCTGAAACCACAAGACAGAATTTGATTAAACTTGGCAGGGATGATCCTTGGGTCAACCTTCACAAAAGTTGCTAAAACAAACTTGATCCATGCAGAACTCTGGTTGCCATGGCAACATAAAGGAAAAGAATATGAAAACATCAAAAATCATCTTCTTCAAAACTACTGGCCAAATTTTAAAATAAATTGGTACAGATGTTCCTTGGGTCAACCTCTACCAAAGTTGATAAAATTATTCCGATCCGTAAAAAACATGGCCGATATAGGGAAAAATTTAAACAACATCTCCTCTGAAACCACTGGACAGAATTTGATTAAACTTGGCAGGAATGATCCTTGGGTCAACCTTCACAAAAGTTCCTAAATTAAACTTGATCCACATAGAACTTTGGTTGCCATGGCAACAAAAAGAAAAAAATATGAAAACTTTAAAAATCATCTTCTTCAAAACTACTGGCCAGATTTTAAAATAAATTGGTACAGATGTTCCTTGGGTCAACCTCTACCAAAGTTGCTAAATTTTTTGAATGAACCCTTTGAGATAATCATAATACTTTGAATCTACGGATACACATTTATTGCTCTTGTTTATTTTTTGATAAATACAGAGATTCATATTTTGCCTTGTACTGCAATTTTTAGCTCACCTGAGCACAAACTGCTCAGGGTGAGCTATTGTGACCTTTGAATGTCTGTCGTCTATGGTCAGCATTTAAAGGCCCCTCCTCCAAACTACTAGCCAGTTTTCATAAAACTTAACAGGAAGTTCCTGTGTGGTCCTCTTCAAAGTTGTTCAAAGGTTTAAAGGCTGGATTTCAAAGTATTTGACCAGGTGTTCCTTGGGTCACTATCTGCCAAGATTGTTTAGATGGTCACCTGCCTTAAACGGCCAAATAGTCTTATCCCATGACTGGCTGTTTAAACCAAGGTTGACTTATAGTACAAATTTGAAAGTTCTTCTTATCTAAAAGTTCTGGCTGGATTTCAAAGTATTTAAGCACAGATGTTCTATGGGTCACTCTCTACCAAGATTGTTCAAATTATTTGGATCGGTAAAAAAACATGGCCACCAGGGGGCGAAGCCCATTTTCCTTATATGTACATAGTACCAATTTTAAAGTTCTTGTCCAAAAGTATGCCTTGGATTTATGGCTGGCAGGGGGCAGAGCCCATTTTCTATTATAAGATATTTGCTGTTTCTTTTCCTCCCACTAATACCTGGTTCTCAGGTGAGCGATCCCAGGGCCATCATGGCCCTCTTGTTTATTATTAGTACCATCATCATATTGCATTTGGGCTTTTACTTTAGCAGATGCAAGAATAAAAACAAATAACTCTTTCAAAAAAAATCTTTATAAATACTTTTGATTGCATCTGTTCATTTAAACAACAAAATTTATGCAAGTACATGTATGTGCCAATAATTTCAGACTTTATCGGTTGTTCATTTGACAGTACTTGTTTATCATACATAAGCCATGAATTAAACAAAAACAAGTGGTGTGCTTTGAATATACCTGCTTTTAATAAACTTGGCAAGTCTTCCTTTTAAAAGAAAAAAAAATCACATACTTGGTTAATCTTATGAAAAATATTTTACATCCTTACTAAATAACTGAACTGAAACTGAATAAATGATAAGAAGCAGAACACTCATTTTAGTGGCATGGTGTATTGTTAAACAAGAGTGTTTTATCTTTTTTTTTGGAACACATGTGTCACCCGCTGTTCAAAGCGTGACAAAAAAAAGTGTGACGGACAGACAGACCGACAGATGGAAAGACAGACGACGGAAAAGTGATCCCTATGTGTCACCTCTGCTTACACAAAGTTTCCATATATTTCGATAAAATATTTTAAAGATCATGGTTATTCAAATTAAGAAAAGGGTATTTTCTACGAAAAGCAGTTTTTAAAAGTGATTTTACACGGTGTCCAAATATTTGAAAGGTCATGGTTTGCCACATCTAACAATTTTGTCTTTTCATATGAAAAATAATTTGCAAGCATGCGGCAACATAATTAACAAGTGTCAGTCAACCGAATTCAATGATAGGGTCTTTTATTTAAATCATGTTCATTCATTGCGTTAAGATATTGAAAAAACAACAACAAAAAAACAAACATGGTAATTTGAATTTTACAACTGCATTTATCTTCCGAAAAACAGTTTTCAAGCTCGCGACTATATAATCGAAAGTTGAGTGTCAACCGTAATTAGATACATGGTATTTTGTGTAACACGTGTTAAATCATTTGGATAAAAATGAAAATATTTTTTTTCACATTTAAAAATTTGGTCTCTCTAAGTAAGAATTGCGACAATATCGTTGAAAGGAAATGGTCAATAATATTCAACAACATAATCTGTTGTGCAAACATTATGCTAAAAAATGCACCCAAATGTTTGAAAGGTCATTGTCAACCTGCTAAGCAGTGAATTACGAAGAAACATAATATTCGAACGATGCGATTAACGTGTGTCGCGAAAACCGTTCAAGCTGATGCGACTGTAGTTTCAACAGTTTCTTTGATATATCCATTAGTTTGTGCCACTGATATGAATAAAAGTACACGCATATTGCAATTAAGTTAATCATTAAATACTCACATCTTGTTTTCGACGAAGTCGATTTTAAAAAAGTACATGGGTAAAAATGATAACTTGAGGAGAACAGGAAAAATACTCCCCTAGAGCATGCACACGCAGAAATATCTGTTTAAACTTCTGGAAAATAATAAGGATCCGATGATTTGTTGCATTACCATGTGTTAATTAACAATAACAAGATAAATTGTTATATCACACAATGGACGCTCATTAACTATCAAACTACGTGTTTTCCCTTTAATCAACAAAATTACAGAAAACAAATATGATCATTATTCCCTTCAAATTAATTAGAGCCAAGTCTATTTTTGTTTTCGTTTCTTTTTAGCAATTCCAATGCCTGACAAAACAACCTTGAGGTCCCTGCAGCCGAGCGAGAGCCAGCCACTCTTAATAAACGTAACAATACGTGGATTTGCAACATTTAAATGGCTTCAGCTCCAAGTGAATGGCGACTATTAGAGAACGACACATTCTTTGTTGGGCGTAATTTCAAATTGCCCCTCAGTCTCCCTATAACAAATTGGATTTCCTCTATGAAATCCGTTTTCGTTTTAAGTAAACGCCATTTCTAGGAGAGTAGAAACGCATCGTTGATGTCATGGTAACGACATGAATGTGTGACTTCAGGGCGAACACATATTCAGACCACATCATTATCTTCGATATTTTAAATATACTGATGATATCTTTATGTAGTGTCTTTCGTAAATAACATAGTGACGATGTTTTTAATATATATATATATATATATATCATTAACTTAGATACTTTACTTGAAATATAAGGTATATTGTAGCGTGCCGAACTCAGGCAATATATTATTATATATACACAATACTATAATCTATGTTTAATCATAAAGACAATAAAAAATACAATAATTAAAATATAATATATATATATATACATACTATACAAACTGACATGGCTTCTTCCCCTGACATGGCTTCTTCCCCAGACCCAAGAAGATGACCTCAATACTTAACCTAGTCCAGATTTGTCTTGCTAGTATACAAAACCTGACAAAAACCGCCAGAACAAAATACCAATCTGTATAATATACCAGGGATTTCCACTTGCCACCCTAGCTTTTTGAAATTGGCAACTAATACAGTAACTGTCAAAATGACATCAAACTTGACCTCGTCGACAAAAGTTTGTATGCGATCTACAGCCATTATTTTTGGACCGTGAAAATTTCACAGAATTTGTAAGGTACGTTCTACTTGTGCATTCCAGTGTACGTTTTTCCAAATTCGAACAGGCAAAGGTTCTATGGCTTATCCAAGATTCGAACCATTAGCGTAAAATTTCAAATACGTATAACATCGCCTGTAGATAATTTAGAAAGCTAGTTAGAAAGCTGATATTTGGACTGAATATAAGAAGATGGATGTCTTATATCGTCATATGACGTCATAAGGTAAAAAAAAAAAACAACTTTTGTATTGAAATTCTATGGGTTCTAAGTCCTGTTGGCTTTATTTTTGTAGCAATGTCACTTCCTTTTCCGGAAAATTGCAAAGTTCAAGGCCATATTCAATTATCGTTTTTATTTTCTTCGGCCTTAAATAACTCAAAAACGATAAAAATTCTATCGAGACACTATGAGTATAATTTGTAGTGCTTTGAAAGACCTGTCAGATGAATTTTTTGATGATCGGGGTTGAATCAGTTGAGTTATGGCGGAAAAAAGGAAATTTTGTTACTCTGGGTGCGTTTAACAGTTTATATCTCGAAAACCTTTGCTTTTCGGAAGTATGATTTTGAATATTATTTGTAAAGCAATTTTTGGCTGTTCTTTTGATTTTTACAATTGATCCTTGAATGATGGAGTGATGGCAAAAAAAAAAAAAAAAAAAAAAAAAAAAAAAAAAAAAAAAAAACGAAATTCGTGTAACTTTATTGATTTTTGCCGTTTTCTGGAGGTTTAATAGCATGCATCTCAAAAGCTGTTGAAGATAAACCTATATATAAAGCAAGTAAAATATAATTTTCAGACAATTAGTTTGGTACCTAGACTTTTGAAATTGGTTAAAGTATAAGAAGATTTCATTTAAAAAAAGAATGTAAACATGAAAAATTTAGCGATTTTGCTCTTATCTCAAAATTTAGCAGTCGGATTTTTTTTAGAACCTCACATCTATATATAAACTTGCAAAGCGACACCGGGCGGAGCGCCTAAACGCTTTACACGAATCTATGAGTAATAAGAGTATATTGTTGCGGTCCAGCAGATGGGGGTCTCCGAAGAGAAGCTAAAATCTCCTGGTTGGAAATCCCAAAATAGAATTAATCATATCTTGTGGTAGCTGGCAATTTAGACGTGTTTGGGTGCTTTTAGGTGAAGTGCTGTAATTTCTTCAAACAAATAGTTGTAAGGGAAAGGGCTCTTATAGTACGAGATGTTTTGCTATTGAGTGATGTGTCCGATCTCTCAAATGGTGAAGTACGGTAGATGTCTAGGTATGATGATCACAACTTGGCCGTAAAATAAACGTAACGCTCTTTTCAAATAAAACTTCAGTTTTATTTTGTCAAATAAGAATACACAGACTTCAAATATAAATATTATCAAAAGTTATTTAATGCGTTTTAAAATCCTTCCTACTCATATAATATGCTCGAGTTTACTTTTACTAATGCTTAAATACATCTCTATAGGCTTAATTCATATACCAAGGTCTCTGTGTTGATATACTCCATACAGTATAGCATAGTTTATAAGTTCTTCAGCGCATAAAATATATGCGTACGCGTGCAATATCCTCTGTGACAAAAGATGGACTAGGTTCAGCACAATGTTATTTATAATGAATAAACCATGTGTATAGTTTAAGACAACTGGTAAAATTCTGCTAATCTCAAGGAATCCAGTTATTTAGAAATGTAAGTTCACATAGACGTCTTTACATTCTTATGTAGAATAAAGTACTGTTTACCAAGAAAATCGTATCGGCCTTCGATCAAAGCTTATCTTTCTGAAGTACGAGCTCAAATTTAAACTATACAGTAAAATGAAATTATTTTTTATCAAGAAAAACCGTAATGACTCGGCCTTCTATCGAATCTTAAGTGTCTGAACCCCGAACTGACAAAAATGCAACGCTTATATACTAAGCAGTGGTAGCATCTACCCGAAGATGGTAGATCTACCTTTAACTGGTAGCGCGTACCAAGAATTGGTAACGTCACTGGTAATCTCTACCAAAAAAATGGTAGTTACCCTGAATTAGTATTAGATTTAACATCTTGAATAAGGAAAAATGGCTGCCTAAACTCTTACGATAAAATAAGACTAACCATGTCAAACTTTATAGTAACTACGGTAAATACCTTTAGTGTAAAGTGTACAGTAGGATGTTTACAGTTATTGATTTTCTGATGAGTCACTACACATAATTTCCCAGAATCCTACAGTTAATATGGCGTAACATGTAAAAAGTTTTAAAAGTAAACAGTGACATAAAGTTGTTCAAAAGGGGATTTAACAATGGAATTTACCCAATCGGACTTGCTCAAATGTGTTACAAGTACCATGGAATAGGAAGCATCAAAAAGGAATTAGGACATAAATTAAACGCATAGGAAATTCAAGGAATGCGGAATCATGTGGCTTAGACCAATGTTCAACACGAACGGTAAAAGGAATTTAGGATAGATAAATGGCAACCACAATTCGTTTTATATGTAGTTGGCTTGTTAAATTAATCAAGTTTGAATGCATATTTAATGTATGGTGAGTTGCCACATGATTCACACGATTAACACAGAGACCTTGTAATAAAACTCCATAATCCATAACAGTTTCGAGCTTAAAGGTAAAATGTCCTATTATCCTTTTTATAGTTAACAGGCGGTTTTGGGAAAACCCGGTCGTAACAATATTGATCGAGGTAAATGAAAGAGATTAAGGTGATAAGACATTACTTTATTGTAAATAATTATCTATCCGTTAAATGATAATTATTTCTAATAGTTGACAATGCAAGAATGAATAATTAAACACGTATTTAACTTAATTTAACGTTTCAAGTAAAAACATGACGCCAAACTTAAAAAGGGTATTGACCTTTTTTTTTAAAATAAACTAGAGCTATCAGTGAATGCGATTGATACCCAAACGATCCTGCTGTTTTTCAATGATTAACATTTGGATGTTAGTTACCACCCAAAGTCCATGGTAATTATATTACCCACAAGCCCAATTTCATCAAGGCACACAATTCAGTATCCTGCATCAATGGAAAAAGTCAAGCCCAGACATGCCCAGATATTTATACAATACCTTTGACTTTTATGCATGACATTGACCTTTGAGCTAGCAACCTGAATCCTATGCGATACACAGTCTTTAGACGAGAGACAAATGTGTCGTGTAACTTGAAAATTCCCTAAACCTTTATAAAGTAAGAGCCCAGACAATCACATTGACATTCATTTTTACCCCCAATCTAGTTCTTGCGCGCAACACTCCATCTTGAAAAGGCAAATATTTGTGTCAAATATTTTGAAAGTCCACTGATTCTTAATCAAGTGAAAGTCCGGACAAGCAAATTGCATTGATGTTTTACCCTTGACCATCAAGAATGGCCTTGACCTTTCAGCTAGCAATTTGGTAATTGCGCGACACATCATCGTTATAAGACAAACATTTCTTCACACATGATTTGAAAATCCAATGACATTTCCGCAAGAAAATGCCAGTCCTAGCGAAATGGCATTCTTTTTTTTTACATTTAACAACCAAGTATGACCTTGACCAAGGAAGTAAAAAGGGCTGCATGTCCTATCTAAACTGTAAAGTTTCCAGTACTGACATTTCAGTTTGTCGTGTTTTGTACTGAACATATTAACCATGGCGTACTGTGGAAAAATGTTGAAAACGATTTAAAAAAAAACAACAACAAAAAAACAAACAAAAAAAACCAAAAAAACAACAACAACAACAATCAAAAAACTGCAGCGCATACGCATTATTCCTGTTTGAAATATATAGGGGATTTCGGTAGTAGGTCTACAGGACTATATACAAATAAATATTTATCTACACCCAAGTTAAATTTCCCCATAGTAAATTTCCACTCACAAACTTAAAATGTTTTTTTTTTTTCTAAAAGATAAACGTGGTGGCTTATTGTTGTTAAGATTTTATCACATATATAAGTACCTTATAGTATTCATTGAAGAAATTAAAAACAATCTGACTGTTTGAACATTAGAAAAAATACCATTGGTCTGTACTTTTCTCAAAAAGGTGTTTTACAGTCATATGTAAATATGTTTAATGACAGACAGACAGACAGACAGACAGTAAACCATAAATTCATTTTGTTTCATAAAAATTGATGTTTCACCAATATAATGACACAACAATTACTAATAATTGTAACGAATATGAAAAAGAAAAATAGACTTAGGATATAACGGTGACATTTCATCCGAAAATGCTGCTATACAGGGTAAACAAATAAAACACTTTTTTCCTAAGGCCAGTAACACCCCTTTTTTCATATTTAAGTAGATAAGATATTATACTATCAAAATACAAAGAATCATTAATTTCAGAATGTTTAAAAAATGATGAAATTGCCGCGATTGTCTTTAACCTTTTCAGTTTGAGTCAGAACAAATTTCGGAACGGACAAAGTGATAAATGATTCCTATTGCCTATAGAGCCCCAATATGTGTCACCATTTTGTCAATTGTAAGCGCACCTGTATGGTACGAATGCAATTCAAGGAGCTGTATAAAAGTTTAATATATTATCTTTGCCATCGAAAAGATTGATGTCGAGGACCAATAAAGGTATTGGGTGTCTAAAGATTGACAGGCGAACACAGAGACTGACGGGCAACATACATTAATGCCACTTTCACTTTACTCCTACGATATTACGGCAGTTCGTGGAAATAACAGACCGAAAGAAAAATACAACGGCATTTACCTTCAGGATAACTGGATAGCAATACACGTGCATATGCATTACAATATCATAACATCGAGTTATTGGATCAATACGTAAAAAACGTTATACAATATGATTATAGAGTGCTCATACCTCTTTTGGCCGTATGTCGCAGATTATATCGCAGAAAACGAGTTGGAAAAGCAGACGCAGATTTCCCTCGCAACCATGAAAGCGTTTCAAACAAGGGAGATTACCCTACAGTTATTAAGGGGAATGATTCGTCCCTTAAACGTTCGTACAATCTTGGGAACATACAACTTTATTTTGCAGGTTCTTTTTACTGTATAACAGATAATGTTCAGTCTCTCATCCAATGATCCTCCGCAATTTCTCCTCTAAGTTATATTTTATCTGCTGTATTTTGATTCACAGTAACCAGTCAAGATCGTGAATAAATCCTGTTCTTATTACGCTTCTGACATTTCACAGGTGGTCGATATCTGAAATCAATATAGACTGGGAGAAACCATTATTTTGAAATAAAAAAGATTCTGAATGTCAATATTTCATCTTTCGCAGGTGTTTGGAAACCCTGAATCTTCTTTGTGTAGTAATTAGATATATTTTTAGAACCCATTTCCCTTAATGTTTAATTCGTTATCAATGTCCTTTTTTGTAATTTACACCCTGTAATCACAAGAAAACTAATTTGCAAAAAACGGTTTGACTTGTTTTCTCACCGATATAGATAATTATAGTACCTCGTAAGTTTACTAGTAATGGCCTATACCTATATTTTGCAGTTCTAACTGTTGTGTCTTTGTAAATTACATTTGTAATAGAGGCGATCGATACAAACTAGAGTTTATGTCAATGAAATATACTTTCTGTCTGCATTATTCTCAGAGCAAATCTTGACCAGGCTGATACCTACACCAAATGGAACCTTCATCACAAAGGTTGTCGAAATATCTTATTCCTAACGCATTTCCCTATCAAGAAGTATTCAAGTAACCGAAACCAAACCGTCCGTTCGCCAGCAAAATTTAAATTCAAACATACCGGTATTATGGAAAAGAAACGAGTATACTTAAAGTTTTCACAAAGGGAACCAAATCTTTTAGCAATTCAACTTACAAAAAATTATAAAAAATAAGATGAACATTAAGACTGTCGACTCTCTCTCACTGAGTACAATATAACTTGTTAGCGTTTGATGGAAACTGAACAGGTACCTGTGACCATAAATTTATTAGTCATTATTTCTTCAAGTGGCATACATCAGGTCTTTATATTAAGTATTCTATGTATTCAAATACAAGGTAACGAGGTATGTTACCGATACTTCATTTCCACTACCATATTGCATTTTTTTCGCTTGTAGGTTTTCTTCTTCAGAACGAATGCATGAGCGCACCAGACCACAACTGTGCCCATTGAAGGCCTTCCATGACATTGGGGGCGTGAAACGTGTCCTCTAATTCAAAATGTTTTATTGTTTATACGACTATTATTTAAAAAAAAATCATTTACTTTTAAAATTCATTTTAATGATAAAAGTATTTTGTTAATGAATTAGGAATTATTTAAGAGAACTGAATCTGAAATAGTTCATTGCCTTTAATCCACCGCTTGGAGATATGTTAACGTAAAGCTGGTTTCAGAATATGATAATGTAGTATTTTGGCCAGACGCGAGTATTGAACTCATGGTAATTTAATATCAAGTAAAATATCAATATAGTCAAGTGCAATTATCGGTATTACTATTGGTATATCAGGAATATTAATGCAGCGAAAAAAATAAGAGCTTTAAACGGAATATTCATAAAGGAAAGGTAAACATTATCGGATGATATATAAATGTAAATATAAACAAAAGTATCAGTTTATCAATAAATTCAAGTTACCAATTTACATAATTATCGTCCATGTCAATTTAATCAACCTGCTCAAATGCGTTTCTAGACGTGCCTTGTAAACATGGAACTACTCAGGGAAGATGTGAAAATGAAGGGTCGTAAAAATAGTATTTTAAAGGTAAAAGTGGAGTTTGTCAATGCTATTTGAATTTGAAATTTACACATCCATATGAATTTAACAAAATGTAACATCCAGAAAATATGTTGGTGTTGTTGTTTTGAATTAACCGTCCCTGTATTTCAGTCATGGCGACGGCCTGTTTAAGAGGACCCCTGCCCTGCTTTCATTCACTAGTAAGAGTCGCAAACGTTGGTGTTTGCATCCATGTTGTATTGCAGCAAATAAGATGCAAACAAGTAACTGAATCCCAAACAGTTGCGAAATATTAGGAGCGTTATCTTTATCTGAAAGCAAGACATGTGAACAGGGTTGTCTTATTACATGTATACAAAATATCTGATTTTACTATTTAATACATGTACAATGTTGTTCATCATTATTCCAAGAAATGTCAATAGGTATGTATCATTTCTACCGTTGCGGTATGAAATCAATGCTTTGACTATTTATTCACACGACCGTTGATATTTCTTTCGTATTCTGTATAAAAGAAATGTCTTGGTTGTTGTTGTTGTTGTATTGGGGTTTCCCGTCGCTGCGATAGTATTTCAATCATATTGCGACGTCCAGCTAATTACAGGTGGAGGAAGACCCCAAGTACACTGAGGTACCCGGGTAGAACCATCGAGAAATGTCTTGGTAAACACGTGTTTTTGTCGAATTCTGAGAAAAACTACACGCGATAAACGTTGGGGTGACAATACAGCATACACAATAATGAGAGAGAGAGAGAGAGAGAGAGAGAGAGAGAGGGGGGGGGGGGGAGAAGAGAAAAAGATTTTGTGGGTAGATTGAGAAAACAAGTTTGGCTTGTATTCGAGTAATATATAAAATTGAATTCGTCTTTCCGTTTTATGATACCGCTGGTGCCCACAAACCAGCTCTCTGAAGATTAGCAATGTGTTTGCTGTTGAACGTTTCCAATGGAAACACTTGGCTATGTTTGAAAATCTAAAATGTACTAGTGTATTAGGCGGATTAACCTTCTCCTTAAATTGTATTCAAGGAAACTTTCTTCAAACAAGAAAACAGCTAGGATAAAGGTATATAAAACTTAATTTTTATGGTCATGGAGTCTAATTTATGTTCCCGAAAGTTTGTTATCGAACGAGCACATTATATAAAACACGTGCGCTTGCGCTGATTCAATGAAAAAAGAAATCCAGTTCCATCGTAGATTTGTATACTTTCAAGCTAAGATATTTGTATTGAACAAGAAAAAAGAAAAAATATAATGTGTATATATTACACGTCAGAGATGGAGGAAATAAAGGTATGTGTGTATTTTTTTCTCAGGTAATTGATTTGTGTACTGTGTAACAAATGAAAATTCATTAATAACACCTGTTACCTGTAAATTTAAAATAATCTTTTCAAAAAAGCTTTCCTTTTTTTTCTCGAATGTAATAAAATAATTCTCAGAAGCTTACCCAAAACATAAATCAAATACAGAAATGCATATAAATGCACATAGGATGTAAAATAAATTGATCGCTCGACCGGAATTCGCTTTATCTGTGATTACATATTTTGTTTCCTAGAAAATCCTTGAAATATATTACACGTATTTGAACTTGAATTTGTTTTTGTGTTTAAGTTTTAATCATATCATTTAAACTAATTACAAATGAAGGACGATTTAAGTAGAGGATCTCGGATAGTCTCTGCTGGATGGTCATAGTTGTCCAAAATCGCTCACTAAAGTACCACCAGCCTGAATAAAATAAAGGTGACATGTAATCATCAATAAAAAAATCAATATCAGGATTTGACAACGTGACTTTATTATAGTCACTTAGGGTTGACCAGTTTATTCTTTTCGTCATAGATATATGTGGGTAAGTATATCTTAAATTCACTTTGTTAAATAAGTTGAAATACACGTAGATATTTAAGCAGAAAGTAAAGAATAACATAAAAAGTATTACCTTTTGACAAACATGGCTTATACAGATATAATGAATTTGTTTATATAAATGACACGAGTTAGGTTGATCAAAATGTGTTCGAAAAACGCAATGCCCCCGCCTGAGCCAAACACGTTTTGGCACCAACCCTAGGGGTCAAATGCCAAATAATTGATGTCAGTTGGAAGCCATTTATATGTGGATTAAGTATGCCAAATATATACTTCATTCCATAAAGTAAAAAAAGTCATGGAGTAATATAGCACTTTCTTGACTGATATTTCTTCAAAGAAGATATATTTTTCTTAAACCGTACAAATAAAAATGTCACAGGGACTCAAGTCAGAAGCCAGTTAAGGGACTTAACAACCTCACACTTGTGGGAGGAGGCGTTGTCGTTCATAAGATGAACTCCTGACCATTCATTGGCTTGGACGTTTCTTATCGAAAAATTATTTCAGAATTGCTTGCACATTGACTTCCGATATGCCAGTACCGTTGGCTTTATCTCTTAACCGACAGTCGCGGATCATGTTAGATCACAGGACCATGTGCAGCATTCAATATATCTACGATTGTCCGTTTTACAATGTGACAAATAAATAAGGTCATATGACTGCATATACACAATCTGATTAAAATCAGCTCCTTAATGACGCTACGTAAACTACGCTGTATTACTACTGCAGCGTAGCACAGCGAAGGAGCTTATTTTAATCAGATTGGCATGTACATGTATTTTAATTTGAAATAACAGCAAATTGCACGATATAAACGGATACCGTTAGCTACCGAACTATACATTCGTCTCATGCTGGAATACAAAATAAAGCACCCCGTGCTACATTAAAACATGATGTTTGTGTGTGGTTAATAGTCTGGAATATAAGGTATGAATTAAGTTTATTAGAGTCTTCGGGTTCCAATTAATAATTGCAGATACTGATTACTATTTATGTCGTGTGGAGTCAGCAAGTCATTGACACAAGTCTCGTCGTTTTGACGATTCAATTTAACACTTCAGCGCTTTTTGAGGATAAGTTTGGTTGTTGATCACAAACAGCGATACATTTCTAATAAAATAAAGCATAATACAAAGGAATTATTGGGGAAATGTCTTCGCTGCGTGGAGGAAAGTAGAACCATATGCTATTTTCACTAGAGAAAATAGGTCCGGAGTTGTGTACGTTTTCAGTGTATACATAACTGGAGATAAACTAGATTCACAATTCGGTGCTTGCTAACAGTCATGTTTAATATGATTATTTAACTCAGGCGTATACTTGAGGCGATGCATCATGGTTGTAGAGGCTATATTTTTTATCCAGCAAGTGACGATCACCTGTGCATTGAAATATTAAATTGAATACCAGAGAAGCATTGCTCACACAGAGTTTCATTGCGCTTTTCAGTGGATATGAATGCAACCGGGTGTTTCAAGTTAGAGAAAGCTACGCGTCAAATGTACTTTGCGCAGTAACATGGTAAACAAATATGGCCCACAAAGTTTTTGATTTCTATATTTGATATTACTTAATGCTCATTTAATGTGGAAAAACAAAATGTTTTGTTTGCAGTCTCTGTTTGGAGTTATAAGCTGGTGTTCATGTGCCAGTTAAATGCATAGATTTTCTGAAAGATCTTGCAAAATGCCACTTGTTTCAAATGGAAGATAAATACTGCCTACGTTAGACGCCATCTTATGTAGAGCACGAACGTAACGGGAATATCTGACGTTGAGAGCGCTATAGTGACAGAACTGTTTTGCAGGACCCTCGCATGCCACATTTTAAGAAGAT
>CM037778.1:31206347-31256347 GCA_021229015.1 Solen grandis
GTAAAGCTTGGCACGTTGCTATTATGCAGATACCAAATCCGGATCTAGTTCCTTTGTGCCGTCCGTTATATTTTAAATAAGAAAAAAAATGAATAAAGAGACTATAATATACAATGTGTTCAATTCATTTAAATTATTTTAAAAATCCCCACCTATACTACGGCGGTCAGATTCAAATGGGAATATACGCTACCATAGTATCACCGCGCCACCCGGATTTTTAGATGAAATGTAACCAATTCATAGAAAAATCTATGACTTAAAACATGTGTAAATTTCATTGCAAATTTACAATGTTTTATGCACTTCATTTTTTAAAATCCCACCGTATACCACGGAGGTCATACTCAAGTATGAAGATACCCTACTCCAGTATCATCGCGCCACCTGGGTTTCTATTGGTTATATCAATATGGAAATTTGCCAAAACATAGAGAAAACTATATCCTAAAATGTGTGTAATAATTTCATTTCAACTTTTATTTTTGTTTTATGCATTTTATTTAAATCCCATACATATACCACGGCGGTCGGACTCAAATAGGAATATAGGTTACTCTATAGTTTCATCGTGCCACACGGGTTATTAAAGGTCTTATTTATATGAAAACTTACCAATTAATGAAGAAAAATATAATCTAAAATGTATGTAAATTTCATTTCAAAATTTTATTCTTTAAGTGCACTTTAAGGATTTTTCATATCGCACCTTATACGACGCCGGAAAGACTCTAATTGAAATATACCTACCCGGTAGTATCATCACGCCACCCGGGTTATTAATAGTCATATTAACATAAACGATTGCCATATCAAAGAGGATACTATATCCTAAATTGTGTGTAAATGTCATTTCCAAAATTTGATTCTTTATGCGCACTTTAAGGATTTTTCATGTCACACCCTATACGACTGCGGCAAGACCCTAATTGGAATATACGCTACTCTATAGTATCATTTCGCCACCCGGGTTATTAAAAGTCATATTAACAAGAAAACTTGTTAAATCAAAGAGAATACTATATCCTAAAATGTGTGTATGTGCCATTTCATTTTTTTTTCTGTTAGCGCATTCTTATGATTTTCCAAATCCCACACTTTGCGACGCCGGTAAGAATTAAATAGGAATACACGCTACCCTAGTATCACCGCGCCAACCGGGTTTTAACTGATCATATTTTTATGAAAACCTACCAATTCATAGAAAAAGACTATGACCTAAATTATGTGTCAATTTCATTTCAAAAATTTATTGTTTTATGCACTTATTATCATTCATTTATTTATTTTTTGATACCCCCACCTATACTAAGCCGGTAAGAATTAAATGGGAAATAATCGCTACCCCAGTATTTTCTTTAAAAGGGTTTTCTTTTTATGCCCTTTTATTATTATTAAAATTTCCGCCGATACCATGTCGCCGGCATGCATCTTAAAGAATATACGGTACCCCATTATTATCGCGCCAACCAGGTTATTATTGGTCATCTTCATATGAAAATTTACAAATTCATTTAAATGACTGTAATCTAAAATGTTTCTAAATTACAATCGAAAAATTGAAAGCTGCCCTAATTTTATTCGCGCCTATACCGTGCCTATAAGAAAGAAAATAAAAGCAAAACTCACGTATTGAATATATCGGTCTGATATCAACAGATCCCGTCCGTCGGTCTGGTCTATCAAGGTTGGTCTGTCTAATATTTGTGCAAAACAGACTTCGCCACAATAGCTCAGGTATATTGTGCCACAGCAAATTATATCTGTTATTTTCTTTAATTGAGTGTCGGTTACAATAGGCATTTTTTAAAGGTGTGTGAAGTTAGCGCGTAGATCGTAGATCGTAAATCAACACTATAACTAATTTTCTTTGTCGACCTGGGTCGTAGATCGTAGCTCAACCACTCAAATAAACCAAAATAAATGGTTGAGCTGAGTCGTAGATCGTAGCTCAACATTAAAATTAAGAGCTGGGTCGTAGATCGTAGCTCAACCGCTCAAGTAAACCAAAATAAATGGTTGAGCTGGGTCGTAGATCTTAGCTCAACCATTGAAAATGTTCATAGAATGGTCAAGCTGAGTCGTAGATCGTAGCTCAACCATTCAAATAAACCAAAATAAATGGTTGAGCTGGGTCGTAGATCGTAGCTCAACCATTCAAATAAACCAAAATAAATGGTTGAGCTGGGTCTTAGAGCGTAGCTCAACCATTGAAAATGTTCATAGAATGGTTGAGCTGGGTCGTAGATCGAAGCTCAACCATTCAAATAAATCAAAATAATTAGTTGACCTGGGTCGTAGATCGTAGCTCGACCATTGAAAATATTCATAGAATGGTCGAGCTGGGACGTAGATCGTAGCTCAACCATTCAAATAAACCAAAATAAATGGTTAAGCTGGGTCGTAGATCGTAGCTCGAACATTCAAATAACCCAAAATAAATGGTTGAGCTGGGTCGTAGATCGTAACTCAACCATTCAAATAAACCAAAATAAATGGTTGAGCTGGGTCTTAGAGCGTAGCTCAACCATTGAAAATGTTCATAGAATTGTCGAGCTGGGCGTAGATCGTAGCTCAACCATTCAAATAAACCAAAATAATTAGTTGACCTGGGTCGTAGATCGTAGCTCGACCATTGAAAATATTCATAGAATGGTCGAGCTGGGACGTAGATCGTAGCTCAACCATTCAAATAAACCAAAATAAATGGTTGAGCTGGGTCGTAGGTCGTAGCTCGACCATTGAAAATGTTCATAGAATGGTCGAGCTGGGGCGTAGATCGTAGCTCAACCATTCAAATAAACCAAAATAAATGGCTGAGGTGAGTCGTAGATCGTAGCTCGACCATTCAAATAAAGCAAAATAAATGGTTGAGCTGGGTCGTAGATCGTAGCTCAACCATTCAAATAAACCAAAATAAATGGTTGAGCGGGGTCGTAGATCGTAGCTCAACCATTCAAAATGTTCATAGAATGGTCAAGCTGAGTCGTAGATCGTAGTTCAACTGTTCAAATAAACCAAAATAAATGGTTGAGCTGGGTCGTAGATCGTAGCTCGAACATTCAAATAAACCAAAATAAATGGTTGAGCTGGGTCGTAGATCGTAGCTCAACCATTCAAATAAACCAAAATAAATGGTTGAGCTGGGTCGTAGATCGTAGCTCGACAATTGAAAATGTTCATAGAATGGTCAAGCTGAGTCGTAGATCGTAGTTCAACTGTTCAAATAAACCAAAATAAATGGTTGAGCTGGGTCGTAGATCGTAGCTCGAACATTCAAATAAACCAAAATAAATGGTTGAGCTGGGTCGTAGATCGTAGCTCAACCATTCAAATAAACCAAAATAAATGGTTGAGCTGGGTCGTAGATCGTAGCTCAACCATTCAAATAAACCAAAATAAATGGTTGAGCTGGGTCGTAGATAATAGCTCAACCATTAAAAATGTTCATAGCATGGTCGACCTGGTTCGTAGATCGTAGCTCAACCATTCAAATAAACCAAAATAAATGGTTGACCTGGGTCGTAGATTGTAGCTCGACCATTCAAATAAACCAAAATAATGATTGAGCTGGGTTGTAGATCGTAGCTGAACCATTCAAATAAACCAAAACATTCAAAATATTCATGGAATGGTTGAGATGGATCGTAGATCGTAGCTCAGCCAAATATTTCAACACATAGAAATGGTTGAGCTTTGTACCAGGTCTCAGCTCGACAATGAACGATTTGTATTGAATATCGTTTCTTGACCAATCGAATTCGAATATTTTGAGATGGATCTCAAATTTCATTATTTATCTGTCTGACCTTTTGAATACACATTGATGATGATGATGATGATGAATGTGTGTGTGTGTGTGTGTGTGTGTGTGTGTGGACAATTGTACTAGTCAAGAAATTTCCAATTTCTCTATCGGGAGTTTTTATTTTCGCTTTTAAAATTGTATTATTCGTGAAAATTGGGCTAGTTGGAATGTTGTTTTCGTCGTCTGAAATTTGTAATCGTTGGAAAACCGATTGTGTCGGAGATTTTTGTCTTGAAAATTGTAATCTTGTAAAGGGAAAATTGAACTCGTTTGGAAATTTTCTTCCGTCGGGAATATAGTATTGGTCGTGGAAATTTTATTGATTTTTTTTTTTTTTTTTTTTTTTTTTGTTGTACTCGCCGGTATAACTGAACTCCTTTAGAAAATATTATACATCAGGAATTTTTTTTTATCATGAAAATTGTATATTTCAGGTGAGCTTAAATGTCTCTACAAATACTGTCCTCGCGAGTATAACATTCTAGACGAAATTAACTTACCCCACGATTTCAGCATTCCCAGCAAACTTTTAAACTTTTAACCTGACGAAAGCAACGTTTACGATAAATACAAAGGTGTATGTCATACCGATATACAGAATTTGATGCTTTTCATAAGTGAACAATAAAGGTCTTGTAAAGTTGAGATTAGGTTGAACCTCCTAAACCCCGAAACCGTTGAAAATACACATGTAACTGCAAACAGAAATACAATGAAAAATCTATTGTCTCAATTTTCTCACCCTGCCTAAATTTTAATTTGAAATAATGTAATAACATAAGAAGAATCGCATAGTTCTTTGCAACTGTATATCAGTTATTGCAGATTTATAACGAAAAGTAAGCTTTTTTAGCATTTTACCTAAAGATGTCAACTGAAAATTATTAAAAGGCCGTTCTGTTTTGAAAAGGTTAGCATTAGCAGTAAGTAAATTCGTTTTTTGTTTGTTTTGTTTTTTCCGTGAAAAGTCTATTCATATTATATATTAGTCTAACATTATTAACAAGTATTATATGTAGTGTTTTAACTTTATATGAAATATATAAACAAGCAACAGGTGCATTACAATGAGCATTTATTTCAATATAAGCAAAAATGAAATGAAAACAATAGATATCATTTCCACAGAAAAAAAGGGGTAACCAGGCGCAAATGAGCGCAAATACATGGCTAGAACACTTAGATTCACTTCAGTTTTTTTAAAAGTTTCTTCTAAAGTTCCAGAAGAAATAACTAACAGCATGTAAAAATATATGTTGATACTTTTGAAAACATTTTTTTTCTTCAATGAATGAACAACACGTGTATGGTAAATACACATCTTGCATCAAAATAACATTTGACATAAAAGAGGAGGGCATGTGTCACATGTGTCACTATAATTCTATAACGACACCATCGCTCTATACATCATTATCTGATAAAGCGTAAGCTATTTACATCAAATATATAATTTTTAAGAACTAGTTATATGTAGGTCAACTTAATATTACTTTATCATAATTAAAACTTCTTACATATGAGAGAGAAAATCAAATAATATCTGGTATTTACATCACGGAAAGGCCAATTATTTTTAAAAACCAAAAGTTTCAATCAATCACTTCACCTACTGTTCCGATACTAAACAACTCAACTACAGGTCCAATATCAAACAGCATAAATACCGGTCAGTATCAAACAATATACCTACTGGTCAGTATCAAACAACACACCTGCTGGTCCAGTATCAAACACCAACAACATACCCACTGGTCAGTCCTACTGGTCAGTATCAATCAACATACCTGCTGGTCAGAATCAAACAACATACCTACTGGTCAGTATCAAACAACATACCTACTGGTCAGTATCAAACAACAAACCTGCTGGTCCAGTATGAAACAACAACAACATACCCACTGGTCAGTTCTACTGGTCAGTATCAATCAGCATACCTGCTGGTCAGAATCAAACAACATACCTACTGGTCAGTATTAAAAAACATACCTACTGGTCAGTATCAAAAACATACCTACTGGTCAGTATCAACACATACTCGGTCAGTATCAATCAATAACAACATACCTACTGGTCAGTATCAATCAGCATACCTTCTGGCCAGTATCAATTAGCATACCTACTGGTCAGTATCAAACAACATACCTACCGGTCAGTATCAAATCACACAATTACTTGTTCAATATAAAACAACAATTAGACTGAATTTGATAGTAATAGTGGTTTGAATTGTACAGAAACCTATCTACATTATCGGCATTACTTTAGATAAAATAAAACGATATCTATCAGAATATGTAGACCAGAGTTAGATCTTGAGGCTTTTGCATTATTGATGCATGCAGTGTATATAAACCATCTATGATTTTTTTGATTTTGCACCAATCATTGAATCAGGCAATCATTCGTGCGTTGCCTTTGATGGTTATGATCATATATAAGATTGCAAGTTCACATTAAACTAATATATATATATATATATATACGACTACAAAATTTCCCGACGGAAGCATTTTTCAAGACGAATGCAATATTTTCGACAAGTACAAATATTTTCGACGTAAACTCTTTTCCAACAAATTTTCCGACGAGTACATATTTCCCGGAAAAAAAGTTTCCGACAAATGTAATTTTCGTTGATTATACGACTTTTTCCTTACTAAAGCAATTTTCTGAAAAGTACAATAATCCCGACAAAGAAGACAAATATAAAAATATTTTTCGGCTAATACTAAACAAATCCCGATAGATAATTTACCCCGACAAGTTCATTTTTCCAGACGAGTACAAAATTACCGACGACGATTACAAATTTAGGACGACGATAATTTTCATGACAAATACGATCTACGACCCAGCTCAACAATCCCATGAACATTTTAATAGTCGAACTACGATCTACGATCTACGATTATGCGACTTTTTCCTGACTAACGCAATTTTCCGAAAAGTACAATAATCCCGACAAAGAAGACAAATATAAAAAGATTTTTACAACCAATTCTAAACAGATCCCGACAGATAATTCTTTCCCAACAAGCTCATTTTTCCAGACGAGTACAAAATTACCGACGGCGACTACAAATTTCAGACAACTATAATTTCCACGACAAATACTATCAACAACCAGCTCGACCATTCTATGAACATTTTCAATGGTCGAGCTACGATCTACGATCCAGGTCAACCATTTAATTTGGTTAATTTGAATGGTTGAGCTACGATCTACGACCCAGCTCAACCATTTATTTTGGTTTATTTGAGTGGTTGAGCTACGATCTACGACCCAGCTCAACCATTATTTTGGATTATTTGAATCGTTGAGCTACGATCTACGCCCAGCCAACCATTCTATGAACATTTTCAATGGTCGAGCTACGATCTAGGCTCAACCATTTATTTTGGTCTATTTGAGTGGTTGAGCTACGATCTACGACCCAGCTCAACCAATCTATGAACATTTTCAATGGTTGAGCTACGATCTACGACCCAGCTCAACCATTAATATTGGTTTATTTGAATGGTTGAGCTACGATCTACGACCCAGCGCAACCATTCTATGAACATTTTCAATGGTCGAGCTACGATCTACGATCCAGCTCAACCATTCCATGAACATTTTCAATGGTCGAGCTATCTTCTACGATCCAGGTCAACAATTTATTTTGATTTATCTGCATGGTTGAGCTACGATCAACGACCCAGCTCAACTGTTTATTTTGGTTTTATTTGAATGGTTGAGCTACGATCTACGATCTAGCTCAACCTTTCTATGAACATTTTCAATGGTCGAGCTACGATCTACTACCCAGCTCAAAAATTCCATGTACATTTTCAATGGTTGAGCTACGATCTATGACCCAACTCATCCATTTATTTTGATCTATTTGAGTGGTTGAGCAACGATCTACGACCCAGCCCAACAATTCTATGAACATTTTCAATGGTTGAGCTACGATCTATGACCCAGCTCAACCATTTATTTTGATTTATTTGAATGGTTGAGCTACGATCTACGACCCAGCTCGACCATTCCATAAAAATTATCTATGGTTGTGCTACGATCTACGGCCCAGAGCAACCATTTATTTTGGTTTATTTGAATGGTTGAGCTACGATCTACGACCTAGCTCAACTATTTATTTTGGTTTTTGAGTGGTTGAGCTACGATCTACGACCCAGCTCAACCATTCTATGAACATATTCAATGGTTGAGCTACGATCTACGACCCTGCTCAACCATTTATTTTGGTTTATTTGAATGATAGAGCTACGATCTACGACCAAGCTCAACCATTTATTATGGTTCATTTGAATGGTCGAGCTACGATCTACGACCCAGCTCAACCATTTATTTTGGTCTGTTTGAGTGGTTGAGCTACGATCTACGACCAAGCTCAACCATTCCATGTACATTTTCAATGGTTGAGCTACGATCTACGACCCAGCTCAACCATTTATTTTGGCTTATTTGAATGGTTGAGCTACGATCTACGACCCAGCTCGACCATTCCATAAAATATCTATGGTTGTGCTACGATCTACGACCCAGAGCAACCATTTATTTTGGTTTATTTGAATGGTTGAGCTACGATCTACGACCTAGATCAACTATTTATTTTGGTTTATTTGAGTGGTTTAGCTACGATCTACGACCCAGCTCAACCATTCTATGAACATATTCAATGGTTGAGCTACGATCTACGACCCTGCTCAACCATTTATTTTGGTTTATTTGAATGATCGAGCTACGATCTACGACCCAGCTCAACCATTTATTTTGGTTTATTTGAATGGTCGAGCTACGATCTACGACCCAGCTCAACCACTTATTTTGGTCTGTTTGAGTGGTTGAGCTACGATCTACGACCCAGCTCAACCATTCCATTAACATTTTCAATGGTTGAGCTACGATCTACGACCCAGTTCAACCATTTATTTTGGTTATTTAAGTGGTTGAGCTACGATTACACCAGCTCACCATTCTATGAACATTTTCAATGGTTAAGCTACGATCTACGACCCAACTCAACCATTTATTTTGGTCTATTTGAGTGGTTGAGCTACGATATACGACCCAGCTCAACCATTCTATGAACATTTTCAATGGTTGAGCTACGATCTACGACCCAACTCAACCATTTATTTTGATTTATTTGAATGGTTGAGCTACGATCTACGACTCAGCTCAAACATTCCATGAACATTTTCAGTGGTTGAGGTACGATCTACGACCCAACTCGACCATTTATTTTGGTCTATTTGAGTGGTTGAGCTACGATCTACGACCCAGCTCGACCATTTATTTTGGTTTGTTTGAACGGTCGAGCTACGATCTACGACCCAGCTCAACCATTCTATGAACATTTTCAATGGTCGAGCTACGATCTACGACCCAGCTCATCCATTCCATGAACATTTTCAGTGGTTGAGCTACGATCTACGACCCAGCTCAACCATTTATTTTGGTCTATTTGAGTGGTTGAGCTACGATCTACGACCCAGCTCAACCATTCTATGAACATTTTCAATGGTTGAGCTACGATCTACGACCCAGCTCAACCATTAATATTGTATTTTGAATGGTTGAGCTACGATCTACGACCCAGCGCAACCATTCTATAACATTTATCAATGGTCGAGCTACGATCAACGATCCAGCTAAACCATTCCATGAACATTTTCAATGGTCGAGCTATCTTCTACGATCCTACTCAACAATTTATTTTGATTTATATGCATGGTTGAGCTACGATCAACGACCCAGCTCAACTGTTATTTGTTTATATTTAATGGTTGAGCTACGATCTACGATCCTAGCTCAACCTTCTATGAACATTTTCAATGGTTGAGTTACGATCTACGACCCAGCTCAAAAATTACATGTACATTTCAATGGTTGAGCTACGATCTATGACCCAACTCAATCCATTTATTTGATCTTTTGAGTGGTTGAGCTACGATCTACGACCCAGCTCAACAATTCTATTGACATTATTTCAATGTTGAGCTACGATCTACGACCCAGCTCAACCATTTATTTTGGTTTATTTGAATGATCGAGCTACGATCTACGACCCAGCTCAACCATTTATTTTGGTTTATTGAATGGTCGAGCTACTGATCTACGACCCAGCTCAACCATCCATTATTTGGTCATTTTGAGTGGTTGAGCTACGATCTACGACCAAGCTCAACCATTCCATGAACATTTTCAATGGTTGAGCTACGATCTTCGACCCAGTTCAACCATTATTTTCGTTTATTTGAATGATCGAGCTACGATCTACGACCCAGCTCAACCATTTATTTTGGCTTATTTGAATGGTTTTAACTACGATCTACGACCCAGGTCGACCATTCTTTGAACATTTTCAATGGTTGAGCTACGATCTACGACCCTGCTTAACCATTCCATTTACATTTTCAATGGTTGAGCTACGATTTACGACCCAGCTCAACCATTCTATGAACATTTTCAATGGTTGAGCTACGATCAACGACCCAGCTCAACCATTCTATGAACATTTTCAATGGTCGAGCTACGATCTATGACCAAGCTCAACCATTTATTTTGGTTTATTTGAATGGTTGAGCTACTATCTACGACCAAGCTCAACTATTTATTTTGGTTTATTTAAGTGGTTTAGCTACGATCTACGACCCAGCTCAACCATTCTATGAACATATTCAATGGTTGAGCTACGATCTACGACCCTGCTCAACCATTTATTTTGGTTTATTTGAATAGTCGAGCTACGATCTACGACCCAGCTCAACCACTCATTTTGATTTATTTGAATGGTTGAGCTACGATCTACAACACAGCTTAACCATTCCATGAACATTTTCAATGGTTGAGCTACGATCTACGACCCAGCTCAACCATTTTTCTTTATTTATTTGAATGGTCGAGCTACGATCTATAACCCAGCTCAACATTTATTTGGTTTATTTGATGTTGCTACGATCTACGACCCAGCTCAACCATTCTATGAACATTTTCAATGGTTGAGCTACGATCTACGACCCATGCTCAACCATTTATTTTGGTTTATTTGATGTTGAGCTACGATCTACGACCCAGCTCAACCATTTATTGATTTATTTTAATGGTTGAGCTACGATCTACGACCAGCTTCAACCATTTCATTGAACTTTTCAATGGTTGAGCTACGATCTACGACCCAGCTCAACCATTTTTCTTTATTTATTTGAATGGTCGAGCTACGATCTATAACCCAGCTCAATCACTTATTTTGATTTATTTGAATGGTTTCGCTACGATCTACGACCCGGCTCAACCATTCCATGAACATTTTCAATGTTTGAGGTACGATCTACGACCAAGCTCAACCATTTATTTTGGTCTATTTGAGTGGTTGAGCTACGATCTACGATCCAACTCAACCATTCTATGAACATATTCAATGGTTGACTACGATCTTCGACCCAGTTCAACCATATTTCTTGATTTATTTGAGTGGTTGAGCTACGATCTTCGACCCAGCTCAACCATTCTATGAACATTTTCAATGGTTGAGCTACGGTCTACGACCCAGCTCAACCATTTATTTTAGTTTATTTGAGTTGTTGAGCTACGATCTTCGACCCAGTTCAACCATTCTATGAACATTTTCAATGGTCGAACTACGATCTACGACCCATCAACCATATTTCTTGATTTTTCAATGGTTGAGCTACGATCTACGACCCAGCTCAATCATTCCATGAACATTTTCAATTGTCGAGCTACCATCTACGATCCAGCTCAATTATTTATTTTGAATTATTTAAATGGTTGAGCTACGATCTACGACCTAGCTCAACCATTCCCTGAACATTATCAATGGTCGAGCTACGATCTACGACCAAGCTCAACCATTTATTTTGGTTTATTTGAATGGTCGAGCAACGATCTAGAACCCAGTTCAATCACTTATTTTGATTTATTTGAATGGTTGAGCTACGATCTACGACCCAGCTTAACCATTCCATGAACATTTTTCAATGGTTGAGCTACGATCTACGACCCAGCTCAACCATTTATTTTGGTTTATTTGAGTGGTTGAGCTACGATATGACCCAGCTCAACCATTCTATGAACATTTTCAATGGTTGAGCTATGATCTACGACCCACCTCAACCATTCTATGAACATTTTCAATGGTCGAGCTACGATCTACGACCCAGCTCAACCATTCCATGAACATTTTAAATGGTTGAGCTACGATCTACGACCCAGCTCAACCATTTATTTTGGTTTATTTGAGTGGTTGAGCTACGATCTACGACCCAGCTCAACCATTCTATGAACATTTTCAATGGTTGAGCTACGATCTACGACCCAGCTCAACCATTTATTTTGTTTATTTTCAATGGTCGAGCTACGATCTACGACCCAGCTCAACCATTCCATGAACATTTTCAATGGTTGATCTATGATCTTCGACCCAGCTCAACCATTTATTTTGGTTTATTTTAGTGGTTGAACTACGATCTACGACCAAGCTCAACCATTCTATGAACATTGTTAATGGTTGAGCTACGATCTACGACCCAGCTCAACCATTCCATGAACATTTTCAATGGTTGAGCTACGATCTACGACCCAGCTCAACCATTTATTTTGGTTTATTTGAATGGTTGAGCTACGATCTACGACCGAGCTCAACCATTTATTTTGGTCCATTTGAGTGGTTGAGCTACGATCTACGACCCAGCTCAACCATTCCATGAACATTTTCAATGGTTGAGCTACGATCTACGACCCAGCTCAACCATTTATTTTGGTTATTTGAATGGTTGAGCTACGATCTACGACCCAGCTCAACCATTTATTTTGGTTTATTTGAGTGGTTGAGCTACTATCTTCGACCCGGGACCCCGCTTTATTAAACATCTTACGCTAAGAGAAATATTGTCGTAGATTTTTTGACTTACAATAAAATATCTCTTATATTAAGACCGTTTTATTAACAATGTCGTACGCTAAGATATTAAAATTACGATAATTTTACACGTTCGACAAAAAAATTGTCGTAACTCTTCACTAATGAAGGACGAAATGTAGTATCGCGCGACGTGACGTCATTTTCGCGCGCGACTGTCACCAGACGTCAAAATATGTCTGTCACACCAAAGCGTAAAGGAAATTGGACGGCGAAAGAGACGGATGTTTTGGTGGAAATATGTACGTCTTCCATAAACATCATTAGTGGAAAACTATCTAATCATCTGACTGCGTCTGACAAAGCCCTAATTTGGGAGAAATGTACGGAAAGCTTCGTCATTTCATCGCATTTTAACCCTATACAGTACGATTTAAAGTTTTGTTCAATCACCCAGTCTCGAACCCCACCTCCTCTCGAACCCCGTGAAAAAAACCTATTTTACAATGCAATAAACTAGTTAAACATTGTTTGGCAAAGAAATATAATGAATTTATACATTGTTTTATTATTTATTCTATTTGTGTACCAATTTGTGTTTATACCATTACAATAATTCCAATCAAAATGATCCTGTGTAAAATGTTAAGGGGTTCGATAAATGCCAAGTCCACCATATATTACACCATTTCGAGTGGTATGAGCAAGCTAGGCTAAGTGCTTACCTATTTATATTTTTAATTTTCCATATTTAAACTGTAATACAAATCCAATTACTCTATTTAACAAAGAGCTATACTTCAGTGAATTAATATCATCCGTGATCTGCTTGTGAATTTGTCAAATTTAACGCTGTGTTGGGAAATGTTCTACTTAAAGATCGTCATACTATCACTGTGGAAACCAAGGATTATTTCAACATGTCGTTATATTTGGATATATTATCCCCGTATACTGCGTATACATTCTGTTCATCTTTCCTATTCCTCAGGGTGAACAGTGTCGGTGGCTTTGGGTGGACAATAGAAGAGGTCAAGAAGAAATGGACAGACATGAAATTACATACATACTTAACAAATTAATTGCTTCCACTAATCCGACCGGCCGTATTTTTTTTATTTATTTTTTTAAAACCGACCCTAACCTTTTGTCGTAGCATTCGGACAAATACGGTTACAAAACACTGTATTTATCACTTCCTCTAAAAAAAATAAGGAAATAATGAAAAAAAAAATGGTAGCCGACCTTCCGATCCTATTTTTTCAGAGATGTTAGTGGAAACATTTTTTTTTCGCCTAATTACCATAAATATTTGCAATATTTCATTCAATAAAACTGCCAGTTTTGGATATTACTATACAATAAGTATCAAAATGTTTTATTGCATGTTTTTTACTTTAAAAAATAACGATAAAGTCAGCAAAAATGTGCAAACCTAAGTATCGATGTTTAAAATTGGCATAAAAATGACTGTAAAAACGTACATTCGATCTATTTAAAGTCTAGCAGTAAAAAGAAGGCTATAGCCCTTGGGAGGGAAAGAGTGAAGACTGTTGGGGGTCCGCCACTGTCCACCCTCACAGATCTGGAAGAAAAGGTACGGATATTCACACACACACATTTTAAATTCCAATTGATATTTTCATAATGCATTGTTTGTTTGTTTTCGAAGTTCGTTTTCATTACCTTAACAATTACTGATGTGTTGTAAATTTAATCCCTACCTGTGTAATAGACGGGATAGACGGTGGTGTGGACACGTTTTGTGAGGTGGTGTGTGGTTTGCATTTTTTTTCTTGATAAACAAATACTGACATGCATTTAAACTTTAAAGCTTGTAAATAAGATGTTGATTGCTCATTGTTATTTTTTTTTATAAATGAATGCATTTAAATCAAAAATATATTTCTTGGCTTGACAAGAAATTTTGGTTAAATAACGTATAATTGATACATTTGTGCTATCATATCAATGTAAAGTTGTTATCTAATTTATTTTACTATGTTCAAAGGAAGCAATGACTCTCTAACCACTCGATCACCAGGGACGGGTTCTCAATTTCAATACATTTGTATTGTCATTATATTGCAAATTAATGGAAGAACCACGGACTTAACACAAACTTGAAAGCTACAATATTCACAGTTCCGAGACTCAAACCCATATCCGTGAGATATATCTGTTAAATAATTGCCATAGTGTGTTGGCCCCTATTGAATTTCATCTAAATGGTTTGTTTATCAAACATGTATTTGTATTTAAAAGTTGTGTTTTACATTAAGTTATATCTGTCAATCATGTGGATATAACTGTACATGTACCGATTTATTTTTATACCCCCGAAACAAAGTTTGGGGGGGGTATATAGGAGTACCCGGTGGTCGGTCGGTCGATCGGTCGGTCCAGCGGTCCGTTGCATTTTCCTTGTCCGGAGCATAACTTGAAAACCACAAGTTGGAATTCAATACAACTTCATGCAATGATCAAGCACATGGAGAGGAAGTGCAGTGCACAAGAACCTTAACTCCATCTGACTTATTACAGAGTTATTGCCCTTTGTTACTTTTCCTTGTCCGGAGTATAACTTGAAAAGTACAAGTTTGATTTCAAAACAATTTCATACAATGGTCAACCACAATGAGAGGAAGTGCAGTGCACAAGAACCATAACTCTATCTATAGGAATTACAGAGTTATTGCCCTTTGTATTTCCTTGTCCGGAGTATAACTTGTAAAGTACTGATTGGATTTCAAAACAATTTCATACAATGGTCAACCACAATATGAGGAAGTGCAGTGCACAAGAACCATAACTATATCTAGAGTAATTACAGAGTTATTTCCCTTTGTTACTTTTCCTTGTTTTTCTTGTCCTGAACATAACTCGAATATTATACATGGTATATACTTGAAACTTAAAATGTAAACAGATGGCGACTAGGAGAAGTGCAGTGTCCAAGAACTGTAACCTTATATTTTTAAACTACTGTGACAAACAACAATTATTGACTCTATATCAACTTTAAATAAAAACTTTACTTACTTATTACTATCACAACCAATATACTATGTATACAGGTTCTTATCTATGCTCTGTCTGAAGTCTGGCTTCTCCTGCATTAAAGTATTTTGCGGGGGTATTAATCACCTTCAGTGATAGCTCTAGTTTATTATTATTACCGGTATTATTATTCTATCATACGATATCTTATAAAATGTTACAGCCCCATCTATAAGTAAAGACGTTTCAGACGAGGTAATGCCTGCGGACGACACTCTGACTGCATCTACCTCAGGTTCTCTTTTTTTCCCATAATCCTTAATGGTTATTCGTTTTTTGTTGGTCTACAATGACGTCACATTCTCTATTTATAGATTGCTAGGTATATGGAAAACTATTTAGTAGTCTCTGACCTACAAAATATGCTTTGCGCGAAATCTTGTGATACGAGTGAAATAAAATGTTTTCCATGAAGAGTGAGTAGGGGCGATAAATCTTGTTTACCAAATTTCTTGTTGTTTTTTTCTCTTCTCTCTATCCAAAACTGAACATCTGTCAAATATAGAACCAGTGACATACATGATAATATTAAGAATGTATGACCAAAGGCAATTCATTTTTTAATCCATGACTGTTTTAAAACTACGATTTTAAATGATATTTAAATTTTTAATCACGTGATTTTGTACGAATAAATTTAACTATCGATAAAGATCGTCATCTGACAGCAGTCGTGACCAATGTCATTGAAATGCTGTCAAAGCTCTCTCTCTCTCTCTCTCCCCCCCCCCCCCCCCCCCCCCCCCTTTCAATATAAATCTTTCTGTCAATATCTTTAACAAACTATGATTTGAAACATATATATACATGCGACACATTCACTTTTTTTTTCAGACTCTACACTGTCCATCATGGCTGGTATAGCAAATGTTCCCCAAACAAAAAGGAAAAGTAATTTATATGTTTTATTCAGTTCTCGCAAATATGATGTCAAGTTACTTCCTTAAATTTATATTCAATGTAACTTCCAGCATAAGCATTGAAAATTATAACTCAACAATTTTCATTGCAAGCTTGGTCTGCTGATAAGTTAAGTAACATGTTATTTTGTGTAAACTACATAGTATCTCAGCGAAGCTATTGGATAGCCTGTACATGTAATTCCATTGGAATGATTACATGTATGTTTGTTGGGTTTAACGTCCCGCAGACAGTATTCAGTCATTTTGAGATTATGTCTACTTGAGACACAGGGTTGTATCACGCAGTAGACATATGGCATGATACCACACCCAGTCACATTATCCTGGGGGGCGTGGCCAAGCGGTTACAGTCGTGGACTACATATCTCTCAGCCCCTCACCGCTGTGGGATCGAATCCCGGAAGGGACTTCGGATTTTTCATGTGAGGAAGCGTTCCAGCTGGCTTGCGGTAGGTCGGTGCTTCTACCCGGGTACATCTGTGTACTCTGGGTCTTCCTCCACCTGTAATTAGCTGGACGTCGCTACATAATTGAAATACTATCGCAGCGACGGTAAACTCCAATACAACAACACATTATCCTGACACCGGGCAAACTAGTCATATAACTACTCATGTATGCTGAACGCCATGCAAGTACCATTTTTTAAAACTTTGATGTGGCGCTGCCTGTATAAATCTTTACACCCGAGCATACGATACTAAAATATGACAGAAACATTTACACATATGGGATATAATCAAATAAATTCGTGCATTTCAGATACAATGGGTTGTGACTGCATGGCAAAAATCATACATTTGGAAAAAGAGAAACTGAGTGTCTTGCAGGAAATTGCAAGGATGAAGAAAGGATCTCAGGAGATAAAAGAGGAGATGCTTTTGCTAAAAAAGCAAAAACAAGTAGAGGGTGTTTTGGCGCCAAATTATTTTTAAATAAATGTATCATAATGTCGTCTGAAAATGTTAACTCTGTTTTTTATTTAACTCTGTGTCACTGACGATTAAGTGTAATATACCCTTTCAATCCGAAATGAGATATAAAGCTATGAAAACCAATCATCAAATCTATAAGCTGATGTGAAATTTCAAAGATTGTTCAATAGATATATATATATTGTGCACTTGAGACAATTGACTATCACCTAATGAAATGGTATACTGACAGATGTAACTGAAAAATGGTATATTTACTACAGTTTAAATCACATTAACAACAAATATTGATTATCGTGGGCATGCAATTTATGAAACAACAATTAAATAAAGAATGCCACTTAATTATTTAAAACTTTTACCTTATATACGTTTTTATAACACAGCAGAGTATATTAAAGAGAGTGATTTCACTGCCTTAAATCACTTATACAAAGTTTGAATCAACGGAGACGGTGTAAATTTTATGTACAAGATATTGATTTTTCTGTGTAAATACAATAAATGGATGATATTAAAAACAACAACTTTGTTCAGGAAATCAGCTATTTACTGTCCAGTGCAATGTTATTGTTACATATTTTTTACATCTTCAGCATAAAACAGTATTTTCCGGGAATTAACCAGTACTAATCAATAATAACCAACCATATTTCAAAACAATTTAATTATGTAATGTTATTGTCACATCTTTTTTACATCTTCAGCATAAAACAGTATTTTCCTGGAATGAACAAGTACTAATCACAATAATAACCAACCTTATTTCAAAACAAATTAATTATGACTTGTCTCACTTGGTGACCTGCCCCAAAACCTTGCAGCATGACATCATCATTGCCGACAGCAGGAATAATGTCATGATCTGGCAATGGCACATTTCTCTCAATACACATATTGTTAAGTTTGACACAGGCGGCCACTACCTTGCAGCATTTGGAGGGCGCAAATGGCAAACACTCTCCAGACTTATGTAGGCATCTGAAAATATTAGAAAGTAACACTAAAACCGGTACATCATTTTTAAGGAATCAACAACAAAACACAGAAAATGATTATTTTTAAATATAATTAATCACAGTTTTTTTTTAACAAAAAATTATAATTTTGGGGCATGCACTGTAATTTCCATTTATCATTAAATCCAACTAAAATTTTTCAAACAAACAAACCTAAATCTGGACTTCAACACCCCAAATGCTCTTTTAACAACTACTCTTGACCTCGAATGAGCGGTATTATACATAATTTCTTGTTGACTGCGAGGGTGTAGCACCGGAGTCATCAGGTACCTCCTCAGCGGGTAGCCACTGTCGCCCAATAAAATGCCAACATCATTATCCTCCAGGTAGTCCTAAACATGAAATTGAAAATAATAAAAACAATCACAAAATGATATGGGATATATCCAGTATAATAAATTATCATTTAAAATATTAATTGGCCAAATGTTTGCACAATTTCTTGTTTGATGACCATATCATAAAAGATATGCAAGTAATCTTATATTATTGAAATAAGAGGAGTTAATAATAATAAAAAGACATTTAGATTTTTCTGAAATTAAATGTTCCATTTGACAATTCCTGACACACAAAATTTAAATTTATGACCTTATTTCCATTTTTGTTGTATTATTTTTTCTTCATCATGCATCCTTCTTTTAAAGTTTCCAACCTAAAAAATTTTTCCAAACTATTGTATGACCCACACTGTCACTTATATCCTTCTTATGCTTACATTATGGATGAATACAGATGTCAGAAAAACTTGAGACAACGAGAACCTAACACATGTTTTTTTTAATTCTATTTTATATATTTTTAAATGGTTATATTTTTCAATCTGAACTAAAAATTACCTGTTGATGCATCAACAGTTTACAGAAGAATCAAAGTTTCATGGAGTAAATTACAGGTTTTTAAAGGTTTTGCAAATGGAAATGGTATTGACCAGTCGCAATGTTAAAAGTTGAAATTAAAAAAAGAAAATCCTTTTATTTTTATATAGAAAGAAAAGACATTTGCATTCCTTTTTTAATTTCATTGAAATAAAGCCACAAGTTTTGGAGAATGGTTTGATTATTTATTGAGTATACAGCTGATAGTATTTCACTAATTTGAATAGTTTTTCACTCATTTAGATACATGTCCTTTTAAGACAGATAAAGTGCTATTACAATTCTGTATACAACATCCAATTCATTATCAGGAAATTGGACTAATCAGTGCTGGAAAATCCTTATATGATGTGCGCCAAGAAAGGCAGCTATACCAGTAACATTTCTTTAAGACTATGATAATATATTGTTACCTGGAATCAAACCCAATAACATCAATATTGAATGATATGTGACAGATAATCTAACCCTAAATTAAAAAAAAAGGTCATAACTCCGATATAATACACATTAAAGATTTTTTTTTTTAATTTTGAGTGTGAACAAGTATGCACATAAAATATACCTGAATATTGCATTAAAACATAACTGTATTATAAATCATCCCAATCAAATGTAGAGGATTAAAATAAATATAATGACTTCCCTTCAAATTACAGGCATTAAAAATGGCGGAATCGTGCTGGGATCCAGGCCACTTAGCTACCATGTCTGTAAACCTGAATAGAATTTTAAAATTTAAACTATGAATATATCTTTTATAAATAAATAATAACACACACAGATGGTGTAAATTGACATAGAATAAGGATACAATTTAAACATGTAAAAGTTATACAAAATAATGACAGTGCAATCAATTAAAAAAATATAAGATCACAATTATTTTAATCAATGAATTATGTATCAAAACTAAAATATTCATTATTTTTAATTTATTTTATATGCAAAAGGAAAAGGGTAATTATAATTGTATACCTCATCTGGTGGTCAACAACTGCTTGTACATTTAGAGCATGAAAACCCTTGCGGCATACATATGCCTCTTCCTGGAGTGATGGGGCTTTAATTGGTATCAAAGTACCATCTACGGCCCCAATCACACCAGGAATTCCACTCTTCTGAAAGAATTTGAGCTTAATCTCCCGCTGTTGATGTACATCTGTTGGGAAGCTGATTAAATAAAATATGAAAATAATTCATGAGACAAGATTATTGGGGGGAAAAAAACAGGTAAAAAATTAAGACAGTGACAATTTAATATAAAATATTTTATTGGCAAGTCCCTGCTGGTCATAGCTCAGTCTGGATTGGGGCTATGGTAAGGTTTACATCTATACTTACTATCTATCTCTGAGATTTTGCTTCATAGTAGAATTTTTAAGTGTATAATTAAAAAAAATAAAAAAATGATAGCAAATTATATAAATAGAAATAAACACAGACAAGAAAGGAATATCAATTTATAAAATGGAAGAAAGAGCTGTATACCTCACATTCTGTAGACGTGTATTTACAGCGTCTAGGAAGGGTTCTAAGTGGCAGGACAGTGATGCCTTACTTATCCCGTGGAGGTCACCAACCTCACTGTAGAAATCCCCTTTCGCAAGATATCGGAGACCAGCTAATATCTGAAAATAAATAGAAAAACATACTTTTTTTTTTTTCATTCCTAAAAAAGTGGGTGGGGAAGGATCGGGATTTGAGAAGCTTGGATTAAAGAAATCAATGTAATTTATCTGTGTGAAAATTAAATTATGTTGTCATGAACACAGTTACAACATTAAATAACAATGATTAATGCAAAAAAATATATCAAAATATTGATCAATGTCCTTCTCCCGTATTATGTAAACATTGATCAGCGGCGAACAATTTCTTGGACAATTTTTGTTTTCATGGATAAAAAGGGAGAGTCTAAAACGGACTTCCAAATATTTCAGGTGCGTGTTTACAGACCTCGGAATATCCATTTATATTTAGATCTATATTAAAATACATACCTGCGTCAAGGGTGAAATAGGGTGACCCCTATTGCAACTAGGGAAAAGATCTCGAGAGATCAACCCAGCAAGATAAGTTATGCTTCCTCGATCTAGTCTGTATCGAGAGAGAATCTCTCTGTCTGTAAAACCATCTAAAAAAGTCAGTCTCTCGTTGAACTTTCGCATTGCCCTTATATTTTGCTGATGAGCGGCGTTGTAAATAAATACGGCAGCCATAATACTTACGATATTCTTTCGGGTTACGCGAGCGTTCAGCCTGTCGTAAGTTTACGAGAAAATTCTGCGATATCGTAGCTAAGATTTTTTAATAAAACACCTCTAAAATCTGACGAATGTCGTACGTGAAAAATTAAGATAAAATTTAGCGTAAGATGTTTAATAAAACGGGGCCCAGGTCGACAAAGAAAATTAGTTATAGTGTTGATTTACGATCTACGATCTACGCGCTAACTTCACGTTTATAGTTATCCATCAATTGTTAATTTATAATCATGGTCCTTCAAATGCTTAAAAGACTTCAGATCAGATGCAATCATCCATTGACTTGGAAATATAAACTATTTTACTCCTAGTTTATAAAGGCTTGCATTTACAATAAAATTCCTCAATTCATTTGATGGACCATGATCACAGTTGATTGAAGTATGAATCACCTTAAATCTTAACTGTTGTAAACCATTGCATTCTTTATCATGGCAATGTATGCATTTTCGTTGGATTCTATCGTCACTGAACCACTGCGTTATTTAGATATAATCTTAATATTATTTAGGATTTCAGACTGATGTTAATGCAGACATTGGTTCATGACACAAAAATGGAATGGGTGGGTAGGGCGATCCAATAGATTTATACTGGACTTTCGCCTTAACAGTAAGTTTTGCTTAATGTTAAAGACCATTTGAGGGTTGATGAGAATTTATAGTCATTGTCTCCATATATCAAGGAAGAAATGTCCATAATGAAACCAGCTTTATTATTTCTGAAGTGTATTTCCATACCATGGTGTGCAGAAGTTCTTAATTATCACTTCTCTTGAATATCTCGTCCACTGGAAATTGAACAATTAAATATACACATATACTTATACAATATAATCTATATACAGGAGATACAGATACTTTTCCACCATATAAAGTCAAACTTAGTAAATCCACCAATAATTCCGGCCCCACACGATCTTAAGCTACTGGTAAACACTAGGTAGTTAATCCTCGAACTGCAATATAAACATTGATGACTTTGATTATACTTATGATTTATCATGTACGCAGGAGAAATCGAAATTAAAGTTTCGATCGAATGTTGAATACGTTTGTATGCTAATATCAAAAGGTAGACAGTTACGTATCTTTGCGTACATGATAATCCTATCAATTTATGTAAATTGCAATGCACCTAAGTGTGCACTATCTTGACCGAGATTAAGGTATTATACCCAAGTGGGTATCACCGGACGACTGCGGTGATGTCGACATTAAAGATTCTGATCTCAGCACAAGCATCTCTGTACCTATATTTATTGATAGTGTAAAGGTGTGGTCCAAGAGATGAACGTGTTTGGACTCGAATGACAATTTATTTATAAATAAGGTAAATTCGTGTGATCAGAACAGGTCTTTACTTCAAAGTATATAAACGCTACACTCAAGCACAAATCGTTAATTCTTCATATCTTGATATGATACTGATAACTTCGTTGTATTAAGAAAATGTTTCCTTCTCGTAAGAAGTATCTGAGGTATTTCATATAAAATACATTTAGTTATAACTTTAATAGATGTGACAATATTGGCTTTTCGGAAAGTTGCTTATGTTTCTACTGCTGATCTGATTTCGAAAGATCTCAAACTACTGTAGAATAATTAATTTTCGTGGGAAACTAATTTTCGTTGATTTCGTCGATGTCTTTATCCATGAATATTTATCCCCACGAAAACTGTTATCCGCGAATATATGTACCAACGAAATTGATTTAATCACAGATTCCTCGAAATTTAATGTCAATGAAACTAAATGATTTACAGTACTGTTTGGTGAACCAGTGAACATTCACTTGTTAATCTTGTTTCCCTGTCATTTTAGGGATTTTATTCTCCAGACGAAGAACAATTTTTGGCTGATTGACCACAGCGCCGAAAGAGACAAATATGTCCGTAGATTTATTCTTGCAAATTTAAGTATCGCAAAATTGGTCCTTGTTAGTCCTCTACTGAGTTTTGAGAGTAAGGAAAAGTACGATTCTTAAAACTAATTTCGTCCAACTTTAGAGACGTAATTTTTTGTACTTTAATATGATGTGATCACGGTTATTAGTCTATTGCTACTGATAATGTCAGGGTACAATTAAGAACAGAATTATTTCATTGTAAAGCATGAAAACGTATGCATCAACTTAAGTATCCTGCAAACAAATTGAGTGATATTTTGTTATGCGTTTTTCTCCTATTTAATCCTTAATTTCTGTAAACCGTCTTTCAGATCTTCCATACGAGTAAACAGATCAGAAAATCTCTGCCTGGACGTTGTTTGTGTACTTGCAACAACTGTCGAGTCCTAGGGGGATACGTTCGTTTTACAGTATTGACGTTTTATGCCCAGCTCTGATAGTCTTTGCCTATCCAGACTTAAATGCATATGGTAATGTGTCACACTGTATAGAGCTCACTTCAAAATATAGCTTTCCCAGGTAGCTATATTAGAAAACATTTTCGAGTTGTATTTGACTTGCTTTTTCCCCGTATACGGCTCGCTAGATGAACTATCCAAAAGAGCTATTCACGAAATATAGCTGACCCGAGGAGCTATTTTCGAAGTGAGCTCTATACTTTGTTCGATTATGTCTGCTGAGGCTTCTCTGTAATAGTAAATAAGTCTGCCTATTGCTAATCCATGTTCGCGTATTATATGTGGTTATCATAAAATAAATAACAGTAGTGTAGGATAGTCCATAGAGGCATTGTTAAATCAGCGCGATAGAATTGTTCTGTTTCCCTCGGTATAAGGTTAAAGGTAGTAAAGTCTTTGTTTTCTAACTAATAAATTTGGCTCTAGTAAGTCACATTCGCAAGGAAAACGCTATATAACGCTATTTTTCGAAATGCCCAATTCAGGGAATTCGGATAAAATACAGAATACGGCATACCGTTCAATATATATACCAGTTATTTACTATGAAAACCCCTCTGTTGAAAAATTTTACAATCTTATAGCATGTAAAAATGAAGATGTCATTAAGAAATTAGCAATGTTTATCTTCCATGCAACTAATGTAAGAAATGAATATTTAGGCAAGTAAAGTTTTACTACACTATGACTTATAATATTATGTATTGTCTTTAGGATGTGTCTTTGTTATATAGTTTAAATATGTTGATAAATATGACTACCTGTCACAATACATACGTTGCTTTGCATGTGCAAATGATGTGTATTTATATTTTTGTGTATGGGCTGGAGGCCTTACCATAATAAAATCTTGAATCTTGAATCTTGAAGCAGGTATTTTCTGTACAACGTAACTTATTCCGCAATATGGCGTCTTCACAACTTCACGGTAGAGAATTAGAATGATGATGGTTATCCAAATAAATGAAGAGAGAGAGAGAGAGAGATTATATGGCTTAGAATAAAAAGTAGATAAACAGTAAAAAAAAAAAAAAAAAAGGTTTTCAATGTCATTATGAGAGTGTGGATAACTTTTATTGATTGAAAATTAAATAAATAAAACTTTAATGATTTTAATCATAATTAGAAAATAAAGCGGTATCAAGTATCAATATTCATTAGGGGAAATATTAATTGAAAACAGCAGATGTTTTAACATGTATGTGTTTGTGTGTTGTATACCGTAGTCGACAGACCGGACCCGCGTTTGATGCTAGTCCTACAATAATTTGCTGGAGTAAATTTTTCTTTTGATATTAAAAACAAGCTAGTGTTGTTTAGTTTGATGATGTTATTGATTATCTTATTGAAATTATCTCATTTAGACATGTTAAAGGCCAGCTGGCTTGCGGTAGGTCGGTGGTTCTACCCGGGTACCTCTGTGTACTCGGGGTCTTCCTCCACCTGAAATTAGCTGGACGTCGCTATATGATTGAAATACTATCGCAGCGACGGTAAACCCCAATACAACAACAACAACATGTTAAAGGGGTCCTACTAAAATGCGCCATCCAGGATTATGCGCCATCCATGCGCCGTCCAGGGTTCTAAAGCGCCACCCGTTTTATTAAAACCGAATAAATCCAAATAAATGGAGAGAGAGAGAGAGTATATGGCTTAGAAAAAAAAAGAGATAAACAGAAACTATCAAAATAACAAAATGAAATAATGCCTTATGTAAACTTAGCAATACTTGAATTTCCAGTATTCATTGTGGAAAACAAAAGTATTGCCATAATTCAGAGCACAATGACACAGTCATTACCGGAAATGTTTTGCACGTGTAGGCAGTATAAGTATATTGTATTGATTTCAGCATGTCCAGACTGGCTTTTATGACTCGTTATAATATACACATTCAATTGCATATTTAAATTCACCACTGATTAATGGTGGAGCTACATCAAATGCGATATGCTACAATATAAACGATTCTATAAGCATTCTAATAAAGATGATAAAACATTTAACTTTTCAAAGCACCTTTTGATGAGAGATATATCCGATTCAGAATCAAACCACTGCTTATGTTTTGATTAATATCAAATATTAATATTAATATTTTTTCTCTTTTTTTAGCCAGGAATAGAGTAGATCAATTGACATTCCTACAATCTATGACAGGGCCAGGTAATAAAGTGATTGCAGTAAAGATAATATTTCATGAGCAAGTGGTCTTGGGATAGAATCCCAGCCGCGACATGCAATAGAAGTTAGAAAAAGGATTTGGTTCAACAATAAATTCACACAAGCAATTACACACTTAAGTGTATGTATGTATGTATGTATGTATGTATGTTGTTGTTGTTTTTTGTTTTTTTTGTTGTTTTTTTGTGTGTTTTTTTTTAATATTTGTTTACCCAGCAGTTGCTCACCGTTTCTTGTTATACTCCGCGATCTACTAATGTTCTTTAGATAATCTGTGTCACGATATACCCGTATTTTTTTTATTTATTTTTTTTTTTTTGGGGGGGGGTAAAATTAGGTATTTCAACATTTTGATGTAGCGTGTTTAGCGTGCATTATGAGTTTTTGACTATAGCGCGGTGTTTGCTAAAGTGGTGTTTGAGTACATTGATAACTTCTAAAACAAAGTATTTTGGCGATTATTTAATTATATGCAAAGTTTTAATTTTGTACATTGTTGATTTGGTAAGCGTATCGGTAAGATGAACCATCAATGACGATTGAATATTCATAAATCTTCATGAATCGTTGGTCTATTACACATGTCTGTATGTAAATCGCTATTATCACTATTGCATATTATATAAGGAATTTTGCGAATCTCTATTCATGACGATAGAATTCCATTAATTGGTGGTTTTACAATGCAGTTCTTCTATTAATAATGCACACCATTAAATTACGTGCTAATATTAGTATTTAAGACAACGATGTCTTAGTTGTAAACTAGATGTATTGGCATAAAGAGTTATTTTGTAATACGTTTTTAAATGGATCGTGTGTTTAAAATAAACCTTGGTTATGTAGACACTTACACATTTTATACTATAATAGTAGTCGTTTAAATCTTGGGTAAGACGTATGATAGAAGATGGGTCGAGAACACACCAGTAGCGTTACGTCGGTGCTGTATGGGAAACATGTTGCCTACGTTGGGTCATACCCATTGACATTCGTTTAAGTCACGTTATTGTGGATGATTGGACAATTTTATATTAACCCTTTCCCTCAAAGAGGACACCATGAAAAGACCTAAGCGAACAGCATAAAACCAGATCAGCCTGCGAGTAACTCGCAGGCTGATCAGGTTTTATGCTGTTCGCTGCTCCTCAGTGGTCTGGAAATGAGGATTTTGTAATTAAATTTGGTAAGGTTTAACTGTGGTCTTCTGCAGATCAGGCTTTATGTGGTACCTATTGAATGAGGGAAAGGGTTAAAGCGGGCTGCATACTGATTGTTACTTGTGATATTTGAGTATATTGGTGAGCTCGAAGTGATAACCTGGCTTAGGCACTAGAGATCGAGTATTGCGTCTTAGGAATTCGTCAACAGTTGCTGACGGATTGGTATCTGGTCCGGGTCAGTAATATATTGGTTTACCAACATTGCCGAACTTTGAACTCTGCCGTGTGGCCATTTTAAGTTTTCATCAATGCTCTTTAGTTTCATGATCGAATACCCTGTTCATTCATTTATTCATTCTTGTCAATATTTGTCCTGTTGTAAATAAACCTTGTAAATAGTTATTGGGATTTGTATATTGAAATCTCCCTTGACTTTCATCTCTCGACCACCCTGAACATTACAATTGACCAATGATTTATTACGTATGAATTATGAGTGGAACTTGAAGTCGTGTAATGTATGGATTAATCGAGGGACTGATGTGTTTATAGAACCAGAGTAAGTTGAATGTACATCATATACCGTAGTTGAAGACCACGGGCGCTTCAGGTGTGGCCGCTGTAGAGAGATGTGACTGAATGCATCCGCATCACAGCCATGACGTTCCTCTGTCCCTCTCATGGGAGGTAACTCGGTAGGTCTTCTTGAACAACGCTTTTTAAGCTGGCTCACACATTTCGGATATACATAAATATACGGTTACTAAATGTTATCAAATGAATGAACTGCAATCGATAGGCTTTTTGAGGGTATATAAAATATGTCTCTCTCTCTCTCTCTGTGCATTTTGTTTGAAATGAGCTTTATATCCTTAATAATGGTTTAGTATTTTAGATGTTCACCTACTACTGATTATCACGTGATATGACTAAACGGGTTAATTAATTCACTATTTTATCTTGATTACATAAATGCCGTGAGACTCAAATGAAATATGAGTGGATGTTTGTTTGTTATTTCAGCACGTGTCATATGCAATGCATGTAGTGTTTGCTACAACGTTTTATATACTTTTATGTACTGACTTTACAAGGTGTTTAATAATGGATAAGCTATAACCGCTGTCAAACTCTCCTACCGTGAATATGGAATATATCTAATCAGTAAATCAGTCATTTGGAAACTAGTTCTACTTGAGACAGATGCCGCACTACAGTATCGCCGTAGAAATGTGGCATGATACCACACCCAGTCACAGTATCCTGACACCGGGCCAACCAGTCCTGGAACTACTCTTACATGCTGAGCACCAAAGAAAGGGATGTTCACCAATACCATTTTACAACTACGATATGTCACGGTCAGAGATCGAATCCACAATCTCCCGATTCAGGGGCGATTGCTTTAACTTCTGGTCTGACACAATCTTTATCGGTCAAAATGAAGTAACATCACTTCCGAAAACGTATTGAATCTAGGAATAAAAAATACCTTAATTAAACATTTGGCCAAACAATGCGTATATAGGGCAAAAACAAAGGAATATTTGTGTCTGGGTTGCACTGCAAAGGAATAACTAAGGAGTGATCCGCGATTTTGGAGTTTGTTCTCATAACGTTACATGTTGAAAGGCTGATTTATTCTTAGTATAAAAGTACATCTGATAATCAACGTCACATAACTATCAATATGGATAGTTTGGTTATATGCTTAGTCTTTTTAACACATGTCGAGTTTGTTAAAGGGTTCAAAACTTCGAATACCATAAATGATATTTATACTTAGACCATTTCGCCAGAAGATCGGCTATACCCGATACAATTCGCCGATTTATATTGACCAATCAGTGACTGGGGAAAAATCGCAAGTGGTGTATGATTGTTTCCCACTGAATAATGTCAGCATGTAGATCAGTATGGCAATACCACGTGACCGTGACGTCACAAAATGCATCAAAACCGAGACAAAACTGTCAATATTGGCTCTGCTTGAAAAAAGAAATTACCTGTGTACTTAAACAGTTACTTTGGAATATGTTCACGACCTGACTACAGTTCCAAGGTTAGTGCTTGAAAAAAAATCGGCTTAACTGTTGATGGATTTCCTATATTCCGAGGAAAGCTTATATCTTTTTCCTTAGTAACATGTCCCATAAAAATCGATGAAGAAATGAATATTTACGGGTAATTTTCTATTTTCAAGCGGAGCCAAGTCTTCAATGACGTCACGGTGACGTGGTATTGTTACATCGTAGATTAGGTATTCGCGAAGTGCTCGTTAATTTCCGTAGGTTTACGTCTCATTTCGAAAACAAATTGTCTATTGGAATGTCTCGTTAAAAGTTATTTTAGGGAGATTTATATAACGCCTCATTTTGTGTTATGTTGTAAACATTTCCCACGAAAATGTACCAATGAACGTTGCACACTTTACAGAATGAATAATTTTCCTTCACACATGCCTCTGGGCGACACCGATGCTTCTTGTGTTCCTTTTGTCATATGTACAAACATCGTCGAAAACCCACGCCCGATCGATATCATTCTAAAGGCCGTGGGATTTTACGCCTGTATTTTGTCGTTTTTAGGTGTGTCTAATAACGCCATTTCATGGGTGCCATCACGTATTTTTTCTTTCTTTTTTTTGTTTTTTGTTTGTTTGTTTGTTTAACGAATCAATAGAGGTCCTTTTATACACAGCTTGTTTACATCAATGCTTTTCTGAGTTTACATAACTTTAAAGTCTCCACGCCGAAAAGTATTTCACTAATAGGGCGCGTTTTCATTGGTCGATATTTTAGTCAACGACTGCTGAACATATTATACGACAATTTGCTTGCCTATTCCAAACGGCATGATTTCGGAAAAAGTCAGCCGGGGGTCTCCGACGATGGTGTACAACCCAGATAGCAAGGGTATATGGGACCCATATGGGCTGTATCTGGGTATGCCTATATGGGCTAAACTATGTGGGACCCATGTGGGTCCCATATGTAGAGTTTTTTACCCATATGGGACCCATATGGGCTGTATCTGGGTATGCCTATATGGGTTCGACTATGTGGGACCCATGTGGGTCCAATATATAGAGTTTTTTTAATCCCATACTGGATCCATATGGGCTGTATCTGGGTATGCCTATATGGGTTTGCCTATGTGGGACCCATGTGGGTCCCATATACAGAGCTTTCTTTCCCATACTGGACCCACATGGGCTGTATCTGGGTATGCCTATATGGGTTCGACTATGTGGGACCCATATGGGTCCCATATATACTATTTTACACATGCGCACTCTACATTTCCGGTTAACCGCAATATTCAAACCAACGGTCAACAACACAACGCGATGTTAACCTACTTAGCTTTTCTTCAGAGTGACGGCCAGACGAACATTATTAGCCTAATCAAAACGTGAAATACGTATGTATAACATTGATTAAGATGCCTTTCTAATAATTAAGTCTTGCTTTTTTTGAAAATAATTCTGATTATGAATAAGGAATTGGTTTGTAACGTATTTTCGCGAGTTGAGTTCGACTTGTTTATCGTATATTGTATGTACCGGTAGTTCAAATTCAAGGTGTCTAAGTCTAGAATTTACTTTTATCTGCTTTAAATTTTAGTTTGAGGACCAAAGGATCAATAATTTCGATCAAAAGTTAGATAAATTTTATTGTTACTTTTTGCATTATTTACTGTATTGTTGAATAATAATGATAACGTTACGTACTGTCATTGGCAATTTTCTGGTATACATTCCATATGGTATTCCTACAAGATAACAAATCCTGCAACAAATCTGTGTTTACTATTATCATGTATTTATTTATTTCTGTATCATAAAGCACTGTTATAAATCACTTGTATTCCGATCAAAGTATACCTTGCTATTTAAACTTGCTACAGATATACATGTAGCTACATTAAGGTATTCACATCTCTGGCATATAGAACTAGATGATTCATAATGTATACGCTTTGTGTAATTGTAGATAGAATACCAGAATACCTGTCAACCTGTTTAATTCAAATCTCTGGGACGTTGTGAGGAGTTTTCTGAATGGAAATGAGCTGGATGTAAACTACAACTTCCATGGACTGAAGGGGATGCTGCCATTTACCAAACTGCATATCATGGATGAATTTTACAGTAAGATTTGCTGCAATAAACTCTAGCCAAGTCTTAAATGTAATGAAGTCATAGTCAATGCCTTGGAATTATTCAATTTTTATATCATTTACAAGAAAGCTATGTTAAGACTAAATGGAACCCAGAGGCTTGAGCTGATAACACACATCACCTACATTATGATTTATTTATAAAATGCATTATTCAGTGGAACACATATGAAAAAAATGATACTTTATTCTCATCAGTTATATTTTTTAGTTTCAATGCCAAGTTTAACAGTCCCAACATTGTTTGGTTTGATTCCTTAAGATATATTTTATACCTTTTGAACTTTCAGAACCACACCACTGAGGACGCTGAGTAAGAGGTCTATAAATGGCTGGCAGGTGGTACTGAACAGGGAAGGGGGAAGAAAACAGTGCAGCAAAAGTCAGAGAAGTCTTCAATGTAGGAATTCCAACAGGAGACACTCTCAATAAGTGGAGGGACAGATTCATAGTGAATAGTTTAGAATATAGTTTTGAATAGTTGAATATCAGTCCATTATTTTTCAGACACGCCAAACTTTGAATTAAGTATACTATACTATTTTTTCTTTTATTAAGCTTTAAAAGAATCTGTTCTGTAACTAACAGTTTTGTGGAGATTGGACTACTAGTATGTGCATGAGAATTGTTGATAAGATTAATTCAGATTATTTTTTCACATTGTTAAACATGCTATGCCAACAATATATATGTTTTATATAAATTATATTTTCACATATCCATGTATCACTTGGCTGAACAAGATAGTCTGCTTAGTCTGTATAATTATATTTTCACCATCCAGTTTGATATGGTTGATTTAAGTATTTTAATAGTACTGCTGAAGTAATCCATCATTACAGTAAGCCTTTTTATTTTGAATTTTAATGTCTTTTCATATTTCAAGTACTTTAAGGTTAAGAACTTAAGAGTTGTTATGTGTGTGATTGTGATGCATTTATTAGTCTAATCTTGTTATGCTAGTTATTTTCTTTATACAATAGTATCATTTTTGTATAATAAGTTGTTGAGTTTATGTGCAGTGTTAAAGATATGCAATCTTTAAGTGTTTGTTTTTGTTGCATAAGAAATTGCCTTATGGCTAGGAAATAAATTTTAAACTTTAAATAGCACATTGAAAATGAAATATATCCATTTGTATTCAAATTGTATTTGAATGAATTATGACTTTTCGAATTGTATTTTCTCAGCATGTGATTAAATTGAAATTTTAATTAAATTAAGAAGAAAAATAAAACTGTATGTTGTATTTGAGGGACCAATTTTCTGATTTTCAGAAATATATTTTTGGAGCGACAGATTTTCAGAGGCTGACAGTGGTATGGAGCCATATTACATGCAAATGGGGTGCAAGTATGGGACCTTTAAGGGGCCCATATTGGATCTTGGTGGACTGCCCATATGGGACCCAGGCCAAAACAGGTTGCACTTTCGACATGGGTCCCATGTGGGTAGCCCATATGGGGCCTATTGAATGGCAGGCTGCCCATATGGGACCCTTAAGGGACACATATTGGATCTTGGTGGGCTGCCCATATGGGACCCAGGCCAAACGGTTGTTTGGGTCCCATGTGGGCCCATAGGGGCCCGTGGGAAACCATATGGGACCCATATGGGTCCCTTATATATTGCTATCTGGGAAATAGCACCAGCATGTTATCCGGGTCTTTCTGTAATGTATTCCTTGTACATACTAATGAACGTCAGCTCAATCCAGTGTCTAGATATTCATATGTATCACAATGTTAATTACAACAATGTAGTTTTAATGCACTCCTCGGAGTCACTGGTGAGTGACAATTATACCAGATGTTGATGATAATAACGAATGTGGGGGACTATCTGGTGTAATTGATTTTATCTGTGTAGCATCAAGTAGGATATTAGGAAACAAGACACGTCTGAACCCATTTTCTCATATAAAGTATGCATAAATTTATGCTAAGATTGTATAGGCAAAAAAGTATTACAATTGTAGGAGAAGTGTTGTATTTCTTACGTAAGGAGGTCATGTGATACCAGGTAATCATTATTAAAATACTTGAATAGTACATAACCGATATATATTATATTTATATCAACGTATCATGTGTATATACATATATAGAATATTTGAGAAAAAAGTAGAACATGCAAAGAATTACTCAGGATGAGTTATAACAGACGGTATAACACCCGGATCGAATTCCACCAACAATACTTAGCGCTAAGTAATACTTGAAGTCTTAAACTGGGTAGAAACACATTCTACTATTACTTTTTCATGAAATATTCAAATACATGACTAAACCGAAATGAATTATTGCCTTAATAACTAACAATAATTGTTTAAAAATAAAATATTTGGTTATTTTTATTACATAAACAAGACTAATGAAATTCACCATTAAGTATTTAAGTTTTACTTCGCGCTAAGAATCGTTGTTGGAATTCAACCCTAGTAAGATAAAGAACCACGTGATAGACAAACTCAAAATAATTATTCAAGAAGTTAGATGCCTACCTACGTTTATACCAAATTACGCTACCTGTATTAGAATGGAAAATGTTTTCCTCGTTGCCCCGTCTGTCCTTATTTCATAAATATACAAGTTTTATAAAACATTTTCCATGAAAAAAGTAATTTCTATCATGTTTATAAGTGTATCATTACCTTACGGGCCGTACTTTCATTCTGACCCAAAACTCGGTTTAACGATATACTTTCAGAAATAACCTCTTTTTTACAAGATGTTAGTTATTTTCATGAAGGAAAATGTTCAACGATGTTAGGTGTTTCTTGCATACTGGGCAGTGGTTTCTAAATGTTAGGTTCTTATTTCTTTTTATACAATTTTATTGAATAAAGTAAAACTAAAGTGGTCACAGCTGGAAAATATTATATGAGTAATAATATTAGATAGATAAATAAATAATACATAAAAATAAACAAATAAAGCCACTCTTTATCAATATTTCGGCAAAAATTGCCATCATCGGAGAAAACATGAATGTGAATTGCTTCTACATTGTTTACGTTTGTACAGTAGCCATATTATTTTTATTATAAACGAAATCAGCAAAAATGAATTTATCATGCCGTATTCTCTCGTTTTCTTAGCTGTCGGTAAAACTTTTTTCCCCGATACCAATTTGTTTTATATGTCAAATATTTAATTTAAAACGGTTCCTTCGAGTGGCTTCTCGCAAATGACAGTGTTCATCTATAATAATCTGCCTGGTAACAACCTTGGTATTGTCCTAATGTGATGTCTCTGTTTGGTTAAGACTAACGTTTGGTGCAGCCTACTTCACCGGATTGCCTGTTTATTTAATGTAAATGATTGGTGTGCCAGGGGAAACCGGTATTTGCCCTTAATTCTTTTGAGACGGTGTTCAGTGCTCTTAAAGGGGCTGTCACTGCACTGGGACAATTAGTGTTTACTTATGGTAGTTTATGAGAAGATTTTACTGTTTTCAAAACTGAATATTTGCTGAACATAGTCTGCAATCCAACACCAGAATAATGACGTGTACAACTATTTAGCCTGACTATTTGAGTTTACCGTCGCTTCGACAGTATTTCAGTCATATATCGAAGTCCAGCTAATTACAGGTGGAGGAAGACCCCGAATGCACGGAGGCATCCGGGTAGAGCCACCGGCCTGCCGCAATCCAGCTGGAAGGCTTCCTCACATGAAAATCCTAATGACCCTGCCGGGATTCGAACCCACGCGGTGAGGGGCTGAGTGAGTGTTAAAGTAAAGACGTGTACGAACCGAATTTTGCATCTTAGAAATATATATAAAAAAAATACATATTTAAATTACTTTTGTTGTAAACACGAATTGATAACAACATTTTTGTGTCCCGCATCTTGTTTGCATTTGGTCACTTTCATTTTCTCTCCGGAATGAAATTTCAAGAGTAATCCCGAAATTAATTTTAGTATGAGAAACAAAAATATATAAAGATAAAATAATGGTTAGAAGCCCACACCATAGACCCTTTAGGGCTCTTTTACAACCCAAAATAGTTCCTCTGTTGTACTGAGCCATTGAAGATGAGGGAAATGGTAAATTCATTTGTTGAAAATCTTTACCTCGTTTGGGTAGTATGTATTTTAAGAATGTTCGCGAGAGATACAGGGACGCAGACTTCTTCCTTAGTTTACGGATGTTTCTAAATTTGACCTACATTAAATGATGTGCGAAACGATTCTAATTTCAGCAATCAGTGATAAAATGGTGTGCGACACAATATCGAATTCATTCCAGCAATCGAAGATAAAATAGTGTATATGTTACATGTATAAACGGAGGTTCATATTTAAATCATAAGATATATAGATATGATCGTCTTCAAGGTAATATTGCAATTCTCATGCCGAGCTAAGAAAATGTGAGCAAATGTTCCAAAGGATGGAGACAACCTGTACAAAAAGGACAACTTCCGCTGACATAAAACAATAAAGATATAATATATATTGGTACAGAATCGCTTTCTGAAATATGTAAGGTTGCCTGGATAGCGCAGTGGTTAGGTGCTTCGCTTCTCACCAATGCGCCCCGGGTCCGATTCCTGCTCTCGTACGTGAGAGGGTACAGTGGTCGCCCGTTCAGACACGTGGGTTTTCTTCCGCAATAATGACCACATACGCTACCATCTGAGTCATCGAGGGGGATTAATATAAGTTGTGAGAACTTGTTTCGTAATCGATAAAAATTAATAAAGTTGAACTAAAAACTTACCATGATTAACGAAATATTTAATTATCTCCCTTTATTTTGCCCCCCTTTCCCTTGCTTTACCCGGTTGCATTCAGTTGAAATTGAAGGATAATTCATTTACTTGAATTCAAAAATTAAAGGTTTGGATATATGACATTACTTCAGAGATAAAAGTTAGAAAATATGCTATGTTTATTTTGGTTGATATTCATCTTTTTGAGAGTAGATCAAAAGCCGTACAGATCCGGTTCAAAACTGTGATTCCCCGCGATTCTCGCACGTTTCCATGTTGACTCTCAATCATTCTTTTATTTACATATGGGATTTATCATTTCGAAAATTAACAAGATTATTTTGAAGTTTCCCCCGTCATTTCAAGGTTAAAATTGGTCCGTATGCAAATTCGATACCGTACCTCTCTCTGAATGAAAGTGGTCCTTTAATCAACGTATTCGCAACTATATATTGTACCATTATAAGAATATTATGCTTAACACTACATTCTTAAACTTTCATTAACACACAAAAAAGTATATCTCTGTTACAAGGAAATGGAATCCAAGGACGAGGTGTTTCCAGCAAAAACATCGGAACTGAAAGAAGTTCCGAGCAGGAATAATGAGGAATCGACCGTGCAGAAAGTTGTTAAGACCATCTTCCTGGTTGGAGTTTGGGCATGTCTCGTAAGTTTTAGTATATATATTAAATTATCATTCATTATCTATAAAATGTATTTTAAATATGGTTGGTTTTAAACTATCAGACACTCACATATAGATAGCGACTGAATCTTGCAAACACACACAAAAAGAAGAAAAAAATACGCAAGCGTTCTTTCTCTTTTATATATGTACATCTCTATACACTTTTGTTTGTTTGGACCAGTACATAGCACTTTAGGATGATTTCCCTAATAGTTAGAACCTACCTCCTTCGGATGCGGAGTAAATGAACGCTATCACTGTCTCTATCACGTCACGTGACGCTTTAAATCTGTTGTGATGGGATTCGAGCAGTGGCCTTCCATCACTACCACTGTTGTCATGTAATATATTGATATTTTTAGAAATGGTGAAGTAGAATTCCCCTTTGTTTTATACACATGTATATTGTTTATCTAATGTTACAAACAAATGAAGAAAGAAAAGTAAGATAATATGCTAATAATTATCTCAACCCCACCTGAATAAAATCCTTTGAGACGAGTAATTAGTAAAAATGGGTAATAATCCTATGGGACCTTTTAGATAATTATGGAAATAAGAGTATTTTTAATATTTTTGTTTTTCCAGGGTCTTTTCCTTGAAGTGACGGGACCTACATTTCATGACCTAAAATTACAAACAGATTCCAATAATGAAGACATCGCCACCGCTATTTCCGGTCGCAGCGTTGGATTCTTCATAGGATCCGCCATTGGCGGTCTGCTCGTGGACAAGTTCGGGCTGTATTGTGAATTAATGGTGGCTGTTTGCTTGGACGGCGGAGCCTTGGCAACAACGGGCATTCCCTGGGTAACAAACACGAACCTGATCTTTGTTCTCTGCATCACACAGGGAACATTTGAGGGGATAATAAACATAGGTACTTACTATGACAATGAGATTGAAATATAAATTTGATGAAGGATAAACAAGCAAGGAATTTATCAGTAGCAATATTGTTTATATTCAATGATGTATATCGCCTAGCCAATATAAAGAAAATATAGTTCTGTTCCTTACTTCATCCATCAAATGTGTTAACGTCCGTGTCTTAACACGGATTACCGGTAGATACCTCCTTAGACCATTGATTGGACTGTTCTTCAAATTCAATGTGAACAATTCCGAAAACTACACCATAAGTTCGACATTATTTTGATGTATTACATGTAATTGCAAAATAACAAACTACCTATCAGTCGGAATTCCAAAATAAAATAAATCAGTGAAATTAAAAATAGAAGTGATGCGACATCATTTCATAGATATTGGTGTCTTCTTTAATCGAACTTTTTTTCCACATTTAAATTTTATCGTGACATTATTGTACTTATCAAGATTATATTGGTTTAGCTTTCTACGACAATAAAAACTTTACAAGCTAAACATATAATATGTATTTCCATAATTGACTTCATTGTCTGTTGTTGTTTTTTTCAGCCGGCCAGAAGTTAATCCTTAACATGTGGAAAGAGAAATCTGCTTCTCCACTTCACTTACTTCACGGAGGATTTGGTATTGGATCCTTTCTCATACCACTGATCGCTAACCCTTTCCTAGCTGAAACTCCGCCTGACGAGGATGACGTTACCACGCTAACTGTCGTCACCACAACGGCTACCATTGGACAAGTCAACAACACAGAGTCAGCTGTTGATGTATTTAAGGAATCCAGAATAGAGTTTGCATATTTGATCCCTGCAGTCATTACTGCTGCAATGTCCTTCATTTTCTATTGGTATCACTGCACAGGGGGAAAACGTCGAGATCAAGCACGATATGCAGCCGAACAAGAAGGGGAGGAGAATCAAGGAAAACCGCTGCCTTTCAGGAAAATGTTTAATCCTGCAACCTGCGCCGGGGGAAGATTGTTCTATGGGTTACAAATATTTGTTTTGGTTTTCTTGTATTTCTTTCAAGTTGTAGGTGGAGAGAGGGTTGCTGGAAAATTTATAAGGGAATTTTCCCTGGATTATTTTCAGTTCTCTAAAGACGATGGTTCGTATATCAACACCGTATTTTGGATTACTTTCTCAGTAGGAAGAGTGTTGGGTTTTTTGACGGCCAGGTGGATCCCAATTCGAATTCTGATCGTGTTGGAAACGGGTGGTTGCTTAGCAACCACTATCTGCCTGGTCATATTTGTCCCTGGCAGTTCAACTGCATTCTGGGTTTTGATGCCAATGTTGGGGTTCTTCTGTGCCCCTTTGTTCCCATCGGGCATAGGATGGGCGAATAAACATATTAAAATGACTGGAGTCAGTATCACTACTTTCCTCCTGGGTGGGTCCCTAGGCGGAGTTGCTTATATGAAACTAAGTGGATACCTGTACGATTCCTTTGGGCCAAAAACCTTTTTGTATACGCTGATGGGCTATGGTATTGCAGTATTTGTTTTGTCTGTGTTGATGGACATTGCAGGAGCCCGGCACGGCGACAGATTCATGGAAAAGGAGGAAAAAGAGGAGGAAATCAAGTGAATATCTTGTAAAGATGTCGGTATAAAAGTATACAGATGCATTGATTGCATGATATAAGACTGATTGTAGGATTTTATATTATGAAGGCCTAACTTTCTTCGTATTTTAGATATATATATATTAAAAACATATATCACTTATAATAAGTGATATATGTTTTTAATCCGTGTTTAAAGATACAAACTGTTTACATATACATTTGTATATACTTTTTTTATTCTTGGATAAGATAGAAGGCGGAGGGGGGAGTCAGTCAGTCGTTTACCCTTTTTGGTGCATGCATTCGCATCGTGACACGGCAGTAACTTGAGAGGTTTTCCATTCTGGTAATAACCATTTAACAATTATTTGATACTCTCCGGTGGTACATGTTGCAAGACAGTTCTTTACGTCCTTACATAGATTTCATGGCGCTACCTCGTGAGTTGTTAGATTTGGGGTGGCGACCCTGCTGGCCGGGTGGCAGTTTGAGGCAAAGGTACCCGGTACGTTGCTGCCCATTAAAAAAAGGTTGGTTGGAGGAATGCAACAAGTGGAATATTTTAGTTAGAGAATTTCTGTACATAGAAAGCGTGCGCTATCTGGTGTGGTGTCACTTGGTTGGATTTACGTTTCGAAAATATTCATTTTAGTTGAAGTATACTGACGTTACGAAATTCTTTTAGCGTATTAGGATAATTTTGGACTCTAATATTTAGTCAGTTAATTTTTATCTGATTCTCAAATTAATTGAACGTTGGTTATTTGAGACGGTCGTTGTTTCAATACTTTAAAAATAGGCTCTGTATATATTATGTATTGTTATATAATTACATTCTAATACCGAGTGGCTGTTACAGGATTAAATTATATTATATAAATGTTAAATGAAATGTTTTCGTACAAATTATCATAAATACTGCAGCATCCACTCTCCATTTGATTTATATTAAATTTTTGATTACCAATCAGACTATTATATTTCCTTAATTTATGTTTATATGTATATTGTTTGACGAGATACATGTACTTGTATAAGTCAATAAAATATATTCTGATTCTGATTCTGATATATTTCATAGCTAAACTTTATTTTTTCTAATCATAATAATGATAATAATAATAATAAGAAGAAGAAGAAAGTCTTATGGAGAATTAAATTATGTGTATATTTAGTATTATAGACCGCTCGGACATGTGACACGTCACGAGACTATTTAATTATGTAATTAAGCATTGCCTCTTTAATCTCAGTCTAGTAGCGTTGTGTGTTTTTGTATCTAGCATTTCCATGTCTTATAAATATTCATGTATTTCATAGAAAACTATTAAAATTGAAAAACTAATAGAAATGCACTATTTTTATATGACCGATTCCCGTGACCAGTGTTTAAGTTTATATACTGAGATTGGAAGACCACGGATGAAGTCCCGGACCATAACAAACTAAAGTCGTAATATTAAAACTGGTATTGTGCTCCCCTTGCTAGGCGATCTGGGTGCAAGGGTAGTCCAGGACTTGTTATGATGTCAAGAAATAATGACCGGATATGAAGTCATGTCACGTGTCGTGGTACCGCAATAAACAGCATTATACATGTGATTTTCCACATAACAGCTCAGCATTAGATAAGAAGCCTTGTACATAGTTTTCGATATATAACAGTTATGTATTGTATACGGCTTAATCACTAGAACTGTTCACCCTTAATAATATATATTTACTTTATTCTTTTTTATTTATTTATATTTTTCATTAAGCATCGATTTCTTTTAATTGGATGAGATATAAAACCTCAACAACATCACGATACGTTAAGAACTACCGGTATATGAAACACGGTTTGACCAATCGGAACTTCTCAGTAATTCCGTCATTCTCTATCACCAAGGCGTTCCGATTGGGTTTTGACAAAAGTCAAAACAATTAAATAGCATTACGCCACATAATTCAATTGAATTATACCGGATATTGCCGATCCTCTGGTGAAAATGGTCAATTGTAACTATGTTTTGAAGACTTTGACCAACAACAACAACAATGTTAATGACATTGTAATTAGAATAAGATATGGTAAGCACTAATCATAATGTATTATTGAATATTATACAACATGCGATAAATATAGTACACATCAAAACAGAGAATGAGCATACTATAATAAATAACGTGCATATAATAGATAAAACAGAACATTGTATACGTGTTTCTGTAACAATACAGATGTATATGAATCTACATAGCATAGCAAATACTGCACGTTTAGCACATTAAGCAACAAATGTCTCGCACAATGAGAGCACATGACATAATAAACAAGCTATTTCAAATAATGAAGAAATGTTGCATGTACAAATCTCTAAACATATTATCAGGTCTTTGATAATGTACTCGTATATAGTATAATACACCACTCAGCGGAACAAAAATTATAAGACCGCTGAGGCGTTCCAAATATATGCCCTGTGAGTTTTTCTCTTGACGTGATTCATTCATGCTATATACATGTATATAACCAAATATAAAGTTTGCACTTTAAGATATTTGAAGGGTTCCATATTTGACTGCCTTTAACATTTGTGCCATATGTGACATTCCCAAAAAGGTGTTACTTTGTGTGTGTGTGTGTGTGTGTGTGTGTGTGTGTGTGTGTGTTACGTACATAAATATGTGTAATATGCGTTATATATGTACGGACCCGTGAAAGATTTTTAGATAAACACATACGTATCTTAAAACGTTAAAGGAAAATAATGACGCAACTTGAATACAATAAACATAAACAGTCGACATTGCATTGATGTTCATAAGACACAGAGCATTACAAATCGAAAATAACGACTTTGAATATCGCAGTGTCTGTACACTTTTGGGCAGCGCGCCATCCCATTCGCTAATGCATATATCATTTTGCTCTGGCAAGTAATAAAATCAGATTAATTTTAACATGTCTATGATAATTTGTCTTTGTAACTCCGGATAGAGCGATATTGTTATTGTTTTGCATGTATGTAGTGTGCATAAAAGTTCTGAAAGTAGTTCGTAGTTGTTCTGAAAGATTTTATTCTATCAAATTATTATGTGTCTATGATTTCAAAATCCCATGAATTGCCTTGCACAAACTTTAAGCTAGGATAATACAGCAGTAGTTTTCAATTGGAAGCTCTCAGGACTATTAGTCATTTATTTACTTCTTGCCTGTCTTTGTAACTCGGACTTTGTGGAATATGTATTTACAAGATGATTAAATATTTACCCATCCAGACAAACGTGGTATTATTGTTCAAGATGGCTGAGTTTAATCTGAAGCATTTAAGTGTACACAACAATTACATAGGTTGACCAAGTTACTGTATAAATATAACGCGTGCATTGTATGTACTTGTTTTTATTATTTGTGCGTTCTTCGATTAGGTTGGGAAACACATTTTTTCAATTTAAAATTTTACCCTAACCCCAGCCCTCTGAATCTTATCTGTATCGTGCGCCTTTGATGTAACTCAGACCATGAGCCATTGAACAATATCATACGACCGCGGATGCATTAGTTGGGAACATCGAGGGTTTGATTCCCTACCCAAACGTTCTTAGACCATGAATTCGTAGCTCCCATTCCTGCCCGACATTAATGTACAACTCTAGCTTCTTTGTATCGTCTTCTATATGTACTTTGCAGTAAATAATAACCCTTAACAAAGATTCAAACACTACTGAACTATATAAATGTCTTTTTTCTTGTTTTTTTTTTTATTTAATCACCCCTTTTCTTGCTTGCGTGTGTGCATGTGTGTGTGTGTGTGTGTGTAATTCGATAATCATTTATAGCATTTTATGTGTGTTCACATATCAGTTACAAAGATTGATATAGATTTCCGATTTCTGGTTTGCATACTTATACCTAAATAAAAAAAAGAGTTGTTTTAAATTTTGCTGTGCTTGATTAGATCACAATCTTAATTTTGATCAGCTATATCAATAGATAATGTGATCTTAGTACAAGGAGGCTGAAAGACAGGTAAAAAAAACCGAAATTGCCTGAATCTTTGTTTAAATTGTACGCGAAAACTTTGAACTGACAACTTGATAGCTTTACGAGAATTGACATCATACTTTACGAAAGAGCCAATGACCAAAAGTGATACGTTGATGGAAGTATAAACTAGCGTGTTTGTCTCACGTTCTGACAGTCACAGTGAAGTCACGCATCACATCGTAGACTAGTATGGTTGCCTGCCTACTATAGTTTATCAGTGCAGGTAACCCAGGCTAATCGTAGACGTTCTAAAATACCCAAAGGTCAAACTGTAAGCCAGGCCATTTTATCGAATTTTCCATGTCGCGGTCGGGGATAAACCTGCTCGTTTTAACTTTTCGGCACCAATTTATCAATTAAATAATAAATACAGATTAACAATGTTATTGAACAGGGTTGCTTGCAACACTGTTCTTATGAAGCACACAATTTTCATGTTTATTTCAGTGCTATTGCGTTATGGAAGTCGAAATTGAATAAAATTGTGTTGAAAATCGATGCTGGAGATACCGTATTTAATAAATTGTGACGAAAAAAGATAATACGCAGGAAACAAATCACAATCTTATGCGGAGATATGGCTGGAATTTCCCGCGATAGCTAACAATTTATACATAAAAAGTTTCATGATTACGTCACAGTAGCGAAACAGTGCAGTGGTTCAGCATCTGATTACCATGTTAAAGGTTATAGGCTCGAGTTCCAGGAGAGTAACTTTTTTTAACTCTTTTTCTGTTATAAATTTCTACTGCAATATAAGACATACATATTTTTGTCATACTGAAAATCATTAATTTTAGTACATGTGTGTATATATTATTCAAATCTCAAAAAGAAAGTTTGTTGTTTTAGATTACATGCTTACATTATCTTATAAACTGTAGGCTAGAGAAATGGGGAGAGGAAGAGTGGCGATGTTTATCGTTAGCAATCCATTGAGACAAATGATGGGTTTATCGTTTTTAACGACCGTATTCAAGGAATGTAAAGCTGGGTTTATTATATTTGATTCAATGGCATCGTGGAAATATTAAATTTACTTTGAAAAACATAAGAAATGCGACATCATCATATTAAAAAGCCTGTTCTCTCAGCGCTATCAGCGCTTTGATTAGTATATCTAATTTAAGTTCCTCTGTAACAAAGGTAGGCATTAAATACCTTCAAACGGCAGCAACTACATTTAGGAACGGCATTGCTGTCTCTGCCCTTTTCAAGATTCAAGAGGTCAAAGTTAAATCCAACATTAACAACAAATGGCGGCCCCACGCGGGGGATCGAGAAATACTTTAGAGACTTAAAATTGCAAATGTCAAAGGGACGATCATTTTGAAGTGTACACTGAATATACTTTTTAAAGGTCTAAAGAATTGTTTTTAGAAGTGAAGTGATTGATTGATTGGGTGAATGCATATTGTTTTATTAAGCACAAAAGGTTCAGTCAAAATTCAGCTTAAATGAGAAATATTCGGTGCTCTACAAAAAAAGTTATCCGTCTACCACCAAAATAGCTCATGGTTAGTCTGGTACCCGATCTTACAACTGAGAGTAAAGGTCCTTTACTCTCTGTAGTTAGGTCGGGTACCAGACCAGCTCATAGTATGCATTACTGGTAAAAATATCGGTTGTGATATGCTACAGAAATGCGCGTTGGTGATGAATTCATTTTATTAACCTAATTTTACTGTAATATCATTATTTTTCGTTGACATTGAACTTCGTTGATTATGTACTAAAGACAATTTCGGGAGTACATTTATTTGTGGAATCGTGTTCTAGAAAAGTAGGTTAATTATTTCACTCCCGTCAAACGAGGCAGTATTAAACAAAAACCCAGTGTTTAAATATAGCAAAAAATCATCGAATGATACTTGAGTAAACAGAATACCAATGAGACATTGAATCTGTAATATATCGTTTATAATTCATTTAATTACACATGCTTATATATCTTATTGCTACCACTGCAGGTGAAGACCCTTCGCTACACATTATCCTAATTGCGCGGCCTTAGCATATCTTATCAGTTCTGGTTTATCTAGGGTTAGACTTACAACGAACTACAAACATTTGTGGATGAAGATCACACACTTTATGTATGATCCGTTTTATTAAAGGAAAAATAATTATTTCTTAATTATCGGAATTCTGATTCGATACGGTATGCGTTACGCTGTTTTAAAAATATGTTAAAAGATTTGAATCTTTAATTATTGAATTATTTTTACATGTTCAATTACTTGATTTTTTTTTATCGTTTACCTAGTGTTTTAGAATTTTCAACAACGTAATTCCTTAAAAAATTAACTAGCATTTTTTTTTTTTAATTTTATTGCTGTTGTTGCTTCTGATATATTTGTAAGCGATTCAATTTATAAGATATTCTAGCGGATAACACCGTCAGTTTCTTGTTTCATTTTAATTATCGGTAGAGTTCATGCGTGGTAATACATCTAATTAAAGATAAACGTGATTTGAATAGTTATAAGTTTACTCAAGATTGCTGACGGTAGTTTACATTACAATCTTGTATTCAAATGTGCAAAAATTGTGTTGAAGAATTACCTATATACTGTTCACAAATTTCTCACAAATACTTTCGAAAAGTGTGATATATGTTAGCGCCATATTTCAAATCAGCGGCAAAACTGACGTCAAACACATGACGCCTTGACAATAAATACAAATTATGTAAAACGAAACGTAGATTTTTTTTGATTTTTTTTTTGCAGTTCAGATCGTGACCGCCTTCTACGATTCCTAAAATAAAATTAACGACGATTTGGCTGTGACGAGGTCATGACGGGCACCAAGGAGCCGGAGATAGAGGGTCTGCAGCACAAGCCTGCTAACGGAACAACTTGCCAGAAAGTCCTGGAAACTGGGTTTCTTGTGGTCACGTGGTTAGCTCTGGTAAGTTTCTTTAATTCAAAACGATAGTTGCTTTGTTACATCTTTGGTAGCTGTATACATGTATTTGTATTAACAAAATAGAACATGTATCTCAGAATAAGTATTACTGATGTTCCACGATCTGCAATTGTATATCCTCTAAACCATGGAGGATATTTTTTTTGTTTTGTTTTGGTGTAAGGTCGATTAATAATTTCCCTGAGTGAACATAAAAAGTGATATTTTCACGAGTTGCGAAGCCACGAGTGAAATGCATCTTGTTATGTTCATGAATGAAATTATACATCAATCTTTCACCAAAACAAACATTATTTTCTTTTTATCTAATGCTTTAAAGGCCAGAAATTGGCTGTGTTATTCACAAAAGACGTCAAAATTGGCGGGATTACCTCACCTGCGTAACGTTATTTATGACGTCATTTCTTGCGTAAAACCCAACACTCTTGACGCTCCGATCAGTTTATAATATAGGGTCGGGTTCAAGTTCCTGATAATTTCACTGTTCAAAACAGTGAAATTATCAGAATATAACCCACTGATATTTCCCTATAATCCAACGAAAAGCATTAAATAAATCTACGTATTTAATCCCAGTATTTAACTATCATATACAATTATTTTTTATCTAAAATATATTAAAGTTTATTTCTTATATTCCTATTAATCAAAATCAAACCAACATACTATCTATAATAAATTTAAGATATTAGAAATATTAAAATTCCCCTTTATTTTTTTTTCCTTTTGTGCTGAATCAGCCATTTAATTTAAAATTGAGATACGTGTTGCTCTACTTTGCCCTCAAACCGGGTCAAACTGTCGTGGGTAACCAGTTAAGGACAACTACAGTTTAGTACAAATGCAGAGAGTCACAAGCTCTAGAAGTGTCTAAAGGTTTACATGAAATATGGATCGACTATATTTATACGCGGGTATTGTAACGTGTATCAATCGGGGATATAACAAACTTTGAACATACGTGTTCTTAATTATCAATGGCTTACTTAGACTAATGATTATTTGCATGAAATATGTGAATTAACAATGATTCTAACAATGATTCGTACGGCTCTTTCAACAAGTATACAATTAATAAAATCAACAACAAAAATCCTAGTTACGATTTTGTGTCCTAAACATTATTTTTCTCAAACACCTTGAACAGAATCTTCAGTTGTGCCTTGCGTGTCCCTAGATGTCTTTCAAGGAGTCGTTTCTGACGGGCAGCCATGAAACCTTACCTGACATTTGTTTTGTAGATTGAGTGTCAAAATCACAAGTCTAATTCATGAAGACTGACTTGGTTCACATACGTACCAGATGAGCACCAGCAAATGCCTGCACTAACCCTTTACCCTTAAAGATTCAAGTGTATGCAATAGGTTAAATTCATATTTTAATTCTTTTAGGGCCTCTACCTTGAAATCTTCGGGCCAACCTTGATCGACCTGAAGATAAAACTCCAGACTGACTATGAACAGCTCTCAGTTGCTACTTCCGGTAGAAGTGTTGGTTTATTTCCGGGTGCTCTAATCGGCGGGTATCTGGTGGACAGGTTCTTTAGCTACAGTCACCTTATGATTGGCTTGTCCTTGTTCATCGCTGCCTTAGTAACAGCCGCAGTCCCATTTTCCCCGTCGGTACAATTCATGTGGGCCATGTGCTTCATCGGTGGCTTCGTAGAAACTGTCATAAACGTGGGTAAGTAATACTAGTGGTATAAGAATTAATTGATTGTTAAAGTATCAATAAGTATAGGCTGATTTATTTATTTAATAATCATCTGTGTTATTTAAATTTGTAAATTACCTTAATATGATTCTTCGCGGTTAAATGAGCTTGGATATACCCGAAATATGAATCATTCATTCCTCAGCATTCAAACTCAGTTTTGGTCCTTAAGATATTCAAATCATTTATTTTTTCCACACAGTGTCAGGTCATCTTGAAAGTACATATTTTAGCAAAAACAATCAAGCCGATGAGAGTTGCACGATTGATTCTGTTACAGCTGGTCAAAGGCGAATCCTTAGTTTATGGCTTGAAAAGGCGACGGCCCCGATGATTCTCTTACACGGAGGGTACGGAGTAGGGTCCTTTATCATCCCGCTCTATACCAATCCCTTCCTGGCTGTAAAAAGACCAGATCCCATCAACGGAACATTACAGGCAAACTATTCAGCGAATACAACAAATGCCCTCGTGAATCCAAATCAAACGGATGTAGACACCAGCGAATCTGAATACCTTAAAGAGTCCCGAATAGAATATTCCTACGCAATATCCGCCATTCTCGTTGCATTGTTGTCCATTGCGTTTTTTGTGTATCAGGTCAGAGAAAAACGACTTATCAGGAACCATCACCGGCAATTTTCACAAAACATTGGCCTTGAACAAAGACAGAAGTCAAAGCCTTCAGCACCTACAAAAAGTATAAAAGAGATGATAAATCCGGCGACGTGTGCAGGAGGCCGGTTTTGGTATGGTTTGCAGATAATGGGACTACTTTTCCTATACCTCGGCAACGCTGGAGGAGGAGAGAGAGTGATAGCAGGGTTTTTGAGAACTTTCTCCATTGACCAGCTTGGCTTTGAAAGCGATGCCGCATCTTATATAAACACGGCCTTCTGGGTAAGTTTTACTTTGGGAAGATTTGGTTTCTTCATAGCGGCTCGGTGGATATCAATCCGGATTTTGATTCTGGTGGAAACCGGCGGTGTACTAGTCACGGCGGTGTTGCTGAATATATTTGCGGTTGACAGTGTAACAGCGTTCTGGATATTGGTTCAGCCCCTCTCGTTCTGTCTGGCACCAATGTGGCCCAGCGGCGTGGCGTGGACGGACTATCATATAGAGTTAACTGGGATGGGGATGATGATGCATCTAATAGGAGGCTCTGTGGGTGGAATCTGTCATCTCAGACTCATCGGCTACCTGTTCGAGAACTTCGGGCCTCGTACATTCCTGTACCAACTTCTCGGATACGGTGCGTTTGCGTTTGTATTAGCAGTGGTTCTGGACCTAGTTGGTGCCCAGCACGGCCATCGGTTTTCTCCCGGGTACCAAATTGATAGTGAAGAAGGCAGTAAACCAATAAAGGCACAAGACCGTTCTTTCACATCAGAGGAGCAGTCGGAAATATCAGAAACCATGTAAACAATGTAAAAATGGATGATATAACACACCCGATCGCAATTTTCATGACGGTAATGAAATTATACTTACATGCAAAGGACACGGAAACAATATCATTATTTTTTAAACTTTGTTTTGTCGCTGTCAGGTACTGATGACGCGTCGCATACATATCCCAGTGCATAGGCTACCCCAATAATACAAAGTAACACTTTAAAACCAGTTTATAACAAAATTTCAGAATTCAAGAAAAAAAATATTGATATCATAAAATAAGAAAAGGTATGTAACTCTCCGTTCAAAATCTATAGGAAAACTGACATGGTCGTATTCTGAGCTTCGTATCTGACACAATTTTCAGCC
>CM037778.1:31256447-31306447 GCA_021229015.1 Solen grandis
AAATTGCAACTCATCTGATTTTGAAGAAAAAAAAGAGGTGAGCTGCTGTCTGTGGTCACCCCATGTTAAGCTTAATGTTCAGGTCAACTTGAACTATCAAAGCTTAATTGCCAGGAAACTTGGTACATACATTTATTCACCATCATAATTTGACTAGACAAGAACCATATAGCTCTTTCTTGCTTTTGTGCACAAAGTATTGCCCCTTAACATTTAGAAAGATTGATGGTAAAGTTTTGTCAGAGGTTTTTCTTTACCTATACAAGCTATGGCTTACTTACACTTACCATAACACTGACCATGCTTTTTGCAAAAATTATGGCCCTTTTAACTTTTCATGTCCAGTCAGTAAGTAATATCCTACAATATATAAATGTCTTCTATGCATCATCCCTGAATTTTTAGATTGATCTAATAAAAAAATTGAAGTAACCCAGAAAATTTAAGTCAAAAAGGGGCAAAACTGTGACAAAATGAATATTAGGTTTACCTGCCCTTTTGAAATTGGTTTCCTTATAGATAGAAAAAGTATTCCAAGTTTAAGGTGAATATGTTTGATGTTTTTAGGAATAATCTTAACCTATAAATAAAATCTTAAGTCAAAAAAGTGCCATAACTGTGCAAAAAACAAAGGGTGGGGGGGGGGAATTTTAGGGTTACATGCTCTTTTGAAATGGGTTCTTATTTCAATATATGTAGTGAACAACTTATCCAAATTTGTTGTGAATATATGGCCAACAGTTCTTGAGGAATTGCCCTTCACAAATACTTAACTAGTCTAGAAAAGTCTTAATAATCAAGTAACTGGTGTTGCAGGCAACACATGAGTACCCTACTGGTGAGGTACATAATTTTCCCATTCCAAAGCAACCAGATTTTTGGTCAGAAGAAAAAAAAAGAATAAGAACACTGCATGTGGTGTTAATGTTTGTTGGTAAAGGGCAACCACTATCATTATAACTTTAAAGGGGGCATAACTTCTAAAAGTATCGCTTTTAGGATAATGTCCCTTGTCTTATAAGGAGTATGTGGTGCACAATCTCAATACAGCCATCAATCCATATTTCAAGTTTCATAGAAATATCTTCAGTACTTTTTGAGTTATCATAGGATCCAGTTTTTAAGGACGGACATATAGAGGGCAAACCTATAGTCCCCTCTGGTTTCACCGGTAGGGGACTAAAAAGGGCCATAAATGTGCCAAAATGATTTTTTAGAGTTATTTTTGTTGATTGTGAATAAGCATACCAAGTTTGATCTGAATTTGTTTGAATGAAAACCTTAACCAACAAAGAAACCAAAGCTGATGCTGGGAGAGAGTCATGACAAAAGCTCCACCTTTTTCTTTGAAAAGTGGAAAAAAATTCCTTGTGGATGCATTTACTTCACAATTTAAATAACTTGACAGAACAGCCAAGAACCAGATTTCAAGCTTAAAGGTCAAAATCATTCTTGGAGGTCAAAAGTGAATAAGCAAATAAGCCTGTCTGAAATTTTATTTCTACTTACTAGGGCCATATTATTGCTAGCATAGACCTAATAGTATGGTAGTTTATTATCCAAATTTTAATCACTGTCAAGTATGAGTAGCAAAGTAATGAGGTATTAACCCTTTCCCTCATATAGACTCATTTTGACGCACTCAATAGGTACCACATAAAGCCTGATCTGCAGAAAACCACAGTTAAACCTTACCAAATTTAATTACAAAATCCTCATTTCCAGACCACTGAGGAGCAGCAAACAGCATAAAACCTGATCAGCCTGCAATTTACTCGCAGGCTGATCTGGTTTTATGCTGTTCGCATTGGTCTTTTCATGCTGTCATCTATGAGGGAAAGGGTTAATCACTTTAACCTTGGTCATGTCACAGCAGGTGATCTAACCCAAAACCTCCTGATTCTGGGGCAGATGCTCTAACCACTCACAAACTTGGACTGGTCATTATATGCTGGATTTTTTGGCTCTTATTCAAAAGGCCAAGATCAGAGATTCATGTATTGGAATATTTGAATTAAATAAACCTAAAAAAATCCTTTACTTCATATAGACTCCTTTTGATGCATTGGCAAACAAATTGACCCAAATCAGGGTCTATATGCATAAATAAACAGTCTGCAAAGCAAAGACGAATCTATTATACATTTGTATATATATATCGTTTGTATAGTTCAGTCAATTAATATTCATAAAGCCCTAAATTTGTAAATGATTAAGATACTCCATCTTTTTTCAATCACTCCTGGAATTTTTTGTCCAGTTGTGATCAATGTGGGGATAAAAAATAAAGCGTGCATACATGGACAAGATGGAAAAACATGACAGGGGAAGTGGTGCAGAACACTGCCATCAATTATAGACAGATGATATAATAAAACCAGATCAGCCTGAAAGTTCTTATCAAATATCAAACTGATGACTAAGGTTAATTTACATTTATGTATAGCTTTAATGTGGTCAAGATTCTCTTTATATCTTTATAAATGACAAAATTAAAATGTAAATAGGCTTTTTAAGTTAATGTAAATAAGTTTAATTTTATCTTTACTGTGCTTGATATTATGCTTTGGGTAACAGATTTAATATTTGAACCAGTAACATCATAATTTAGTGGTTGATTTCATCAATCCTGTCACCATCCCATTTTCAACCATGCCAGTTTAAAGTTGAGCCGAGTACAATCTCTACCACAGTGGTCTAAACATAAAGGGAAACTTCAGTGGAAATTTAATGGCTTACAAATGGAGCTATAAAATATTGATGTGTCTGCTACCCTAGACATTTATGTATGTCTGCCAACTTGCATGTTAACACAAGTTTATTTGAGAGGCAGAAAATGTGCTGTGTCACCATTAGACAATGTGCACTAAACCTGCTAATAGAATTCAACACTTCCATATCAGGAGTGTGGTCTGAGAGAGAGAGAGAGAGAGAGAGAGATTAACCGAAAGAGAGAATAAAATAAAAATAGAGTAAATTTAATTTTCTTCTTTCAATGAAGTATCAGTTCTTCACACTTCTCCAGTTCATACACATTTCCTAAATGGGCTTTATTTTATTACAATATCCCAAGCAGGGGACCAAGAAACAAAAACTGTTTAAAATTTTCAAATTTATTTTATATAACATTTTGTAATAACAACTAATACACATAGTTGTTCCATTTAAATAGGTTTAATAAGAAAATCACAAGAGTATAGTTAATAACAGAATACTACCATAGGTGATGTCATCCTCTCCTTAACACAGGAAGGTGAGGCTTATGGTGATACACCATTCAGAGAATACTAACGTAGGTATGTGACTAAGTACAACAGCATCCGTCACCATCCTTTTGTGTACTTATATAACTTGTGGGATAGGTCTTTTTATACATCAAATATGAACTAACTATATATTTACATCTTACACTTTTAAAATAATCTGTAAAGATAAGAAATGGTATAATTGAGATTTTATTGTACCAAAACTGTGTTAACCAACAACCATTGACTGTGTACTATTGTTTGTAATTAATGCTTTGCTGTTGACTATATATACTCAGAAGTACTCAAGAAGTGACGTCTGTAATGAGAAGTACTTGTTATAGTTCATTTTGAAGAAATCCGGTGATTCTATAGCACATAAAACTGAACTTTTGACACAGGAAAAAGTCCTCTGATTGGAAGGTAATTGTAGGATTGTCACATGGTAAAGAACAAGAGTGACTAGTTGGTTACCTTATGGGTTCACCATCACACTATTGTGACAGAAAGAGGTAGGGAGACCAGAGTGAATGTACAATGACACCCAGTTTTATCAGAAGTCAACGAAAGGATTTCTCACATGAAGAATATAAGAGACCAGACTAAGACTCGACCTAAGACAACTAATTCACTCACTCGGTCAAGGAGGGCCTCCTATATAGCACAATAAATAAAATCGTAGATAAATCCACAAATAAAAAAAAAAAAGGAAAAGGGAAAAAAACCCCAAAAAAAATTAAAATATTTCATAAGACAAATGCTAACTCATGACAGAACCTTAAAACTCAAATTTAATCTTTGTATAATTTAGAGAAAAATGAACACAAAGTTTTGTCTTTTAGATTTTGAACAAAAAACAATGTAACTTATTGGCAGAACTTTTAATACTTCCTTTCCATAATCTTTAGTTTGGTCTTGGCTTTCCCTATTTTCTTGTACCTAAGATCACAAGAGGCAATTTTTTTACCAGTCACACAGCCAAAGCAGGTCACCCTGTCACGTAAACATTGTTTCCAGGAAAAACTGATTGCAGTATGGGTCACACAGTTTGATATCTCAGAACTGTACACTCCCAGCTCATTATTTATTGACAACAACAAATATCAAGTTTTTTTACAAGACTAGTCTCAAGTTTTCATTGTGAAACAATCCTTGTTGTTTTTATTATCATGATCCTCTGACATTCAAGTTTCTACACAAGGAAAAAATTAATGAACAAATATTTTACAGTCGTACATCAATAAAAATATTACAAAAATTGGCCTTTGATCAAATAACTATGAATCACATAAATTCAGAAGTGAAAAAACAAAAAAGCCCGTCATAGTTGAATATTTCTCTTTCTGGTTGGAATCCTACTTTATAATAAAAAAATATCAAAGGTAAGGAGGCTGATCATGTACTTGCTTTTTTGGTTGAAAAGGCCATTATGGCATTTACTGGGAAACTTTTATTGTAGCTTCAACTCATCTACAAATGTCAAGAAAATGTTAATTTATAATAATTCAGCTAAACCATGAGTTAAAAAATGCTCATCCCCTTGATAAAATAAAACTTTTCTGAGCATACATTTGTTGCTTGTGACATCATTAAGAACCAAGGTATATCAACAGGTTAATGTATTTAGTATAACTCACTACATAAACACAAGTCTTCTAGAATATATCCTTAGAATATCGCAGTGTGTTGCACATATCTATTGCACCAGTGATCAAATCTAAGAATACCAGTATATCTAATTGCACCTCATACACATATATAAGCAATACATTTTTTTTTTAAATAGCATCATTTGTAAAATTTTCACTATCAAATGGAGAATATTTGGAAAAGTGTTTTTTTTTCACTGAGACATTTCACAATAAACTTGCATTATATATATATAGTTACATGGAATGATAAAGTGTTTGAGAGATAAGAAATGGTCATGTCGGTCGTCAGTTGATGCTTTACCAGAGATATGTCCACCTTTCCACGAAGAACAATGTCAAACCATATTACACCAAAGGTATCCGGTATGTTGCTTTGACTGACAAAACTGTTGCATTTCAAAAAAAAAAAAATCAACAACCTTATATATATAAGATCATTTTTTTTTTTTAAACGGGCAGCAACGTACCGGGTACCTTTGGATGACACTGGGATCCATCCTCAGTCCTTCACTACAACTACATTACAGTATACACTATCTAGACATCACAATACATTGGACCACACTTTGTTAACTTGTAATACAGTTCCTTAACCCTTTCCCTCATATAGACTCATTTTGACGCACTCAATAGGTACCACATAAAGCCTGATCTGCAGAAAGCCAAACTCAAACCTTACCAAATTTAATTGTAAAATCCTCATTTCCAGACCACTGAGGAGCAGCGAACAGCATAAAACCTGATCAGCCTGTGAGTTACTCACAGGCTGATCTGGTTTTATGCTGTTCGCATAGGTCTTTTCATGGTTTCCTCTATGAGGGAAAGGGTTAAGTCAAACAAATCACAAAATACGGACCTGGAGTCCTTGTTACATTATTATATCAGACTGCACTATAACGGATCAACACGTTACAAGATCATGTGTGACTGTCTCATGATGAGCTGCTATAAGTCTCTGACATGTTGATTCCTGATCAGCCTTAAGTTGTCTGTTCACAGATTGATCTCTTAAATAAAAGCCTTAAAGGTAAAATCTTTATCTGCTGATTTTATCTAAGCTTCATCACAGACAAAATCAATGCTGTATCTTTAAAAAAATATACTTTGCATTATTTAGACTCTTCTCACATCAAAATTAAAAATGATATCAAACACAATTATGTCAATACAGAAATAATGTAATCAAAAGTCAAATGTTGCAGACTGCTATATTCAGAAAACACAATTTAACTATTTAGAAAAAAGAAAAACAAGCAAATTTCATGAAACAATTCAACAGGTAAAAAACCAGGTTTAATATAGTCCAGATTTTCAGCTTGTTTATATTCATTTCAAAAACAATGATAAAAACCATCATTTCAACAAATGAATAACCGTTTTTTTACTTGAGTGAAGCTAGCCAATAAGAAATTTACCGTATAATTAAAATTGATCTTTTTTTCAATATCACATTGCAATGCTTTGGAATGTACTTCAAAGGTCAAAGGAAGAAATCTACAAACTCAAGACAATGAAATAATGTAAAAAAAAAAAAAAAAAAAGAATTAAAAAAGAAAATGGCAACTACAGCTGTAAACATATACAAAGCTTATTTATCAAGTGCTTATTTATCAAGTTCTTAACGACTACTTATCTAAGCTACAAAACAAATGAAAATTGAAAGACAACAGGAAATGGGTATATATCTGGCATACCAACACACACACAAACATACATACTGTAGTATATATATAAAATATATTTACACACATACACTTTACATATAAACAGATTTCCATAAAAAGGTACAACCAATAAATGATTGAGACTTGAAAATTGCTATTATTATGCTGTACATTAGAAAATTACCAGTAGTATTTGTAATCACTTGAACCACAATCTGTGGATAACAAGATCATTATTTAACAATAAAATATCAAACATATGAGCTTATTTGATTTTAAGAATTTTAAACACTCTCTGCACTTAGAACTCCCCATCCCCAAAGCACAACTCCAAACTTGCATTTCATGAAAAGCACTTCTTACTTGATGAAAACTTTGGACTTCCTAATCCTAGAGGTAAAAAAAAGAAAGAGAAGAAAGTTGAGAATGAAGAAGGACAAACAGGCAATTATGATAAGAACACAACCCCTTATTATTGGTTCCAACATTGAACAATTGGAGAAACCATAATGTAAGAAAAACAAACAGAGACTTAATGAACATGAGAAGCCAGGTCTTCCATGACAAACAATGGAATTGTGAACATAGTTTTTGAACTTCAATTGGCACATATTTCCATCCTTTAACAGTCTCATGCAGTGCATCACGACACATAGCTGTTGGATCTATACAATTTCTGCTTCTCCAGTTTGTAAGCCAGACACAATGCCCTCGGAGTTTGAGTATAAATGGAGTTCTTGAAGCATCCTTTCAAATTCATGATGACCTTCTTGACAGACACCCAACCAGTTGTATCCTCATGTAATGTTAAGTAGATTTCAAATGTTGAGACAGTGTTTGGATCACACTGGATCTTCACAAGTTCAGAGGTCTTGAACTTATCTTTGAGGTGAATAACTAAGGAACAACCTCGAATACCACATGGCTCACTCTCTGACATGATGAGAATGTCCCGAGCGATGCGCTTTATGAGTCCACACGGAACAAGTATCTCACACTTCAGCACTGTATCTCTGGCTGTCTTTAGCCCATCCTCAATATGCCTGGCTACCTACAAAATAATTCATCAACTGTTAACATGTTTTAAAAATGACCTACACCTCCTAGGTAAAACCTATTTTGGACAAGACTTTTTCATGCACAGTAAAATGTTTTCTTCCAGGAGTTGGGGGCCTCCGTGGCCAAGAGGGTAAAGTTGTTGACTTTAACACTCGCTCAGCCCCTCACCGTGTGGGTTCGAATCCCGGCAGGGTCATTCGGATTTTCATGTGAGGAAGCCTTCCAGCTGGCTTGCGGTAGGTCAGTGGTTCTACCCGGATGCCTCCGTGCATTCGGGGTCTTCCTCCACCTGTAATTAGCTGGACGTCACTTTATGACTGAAATACTGTCAAAGCGACGGTAAACTCAAATAGTCAAGTCAGTCTTCCAGGAGTTGGAATTACTATCACACATTTTCATTTATCATATCAGAATAATTATAAATACTTTGTATCATTTTGAACACATTTCAAAAAACAAGAGTGTTCATTGGAACACATGTGTCACCTGCTGAAGTGTGATGGAAAAGTGTGAAGGACAGACAAATAATGGAAAAATGATCCCTTAATAATGTGTCACATGCTGTAAGCAGACAATATATTCAAAACCAATTTTCCAGGGTAGAACTAAATAACGGCAAAAGCAATATTCCAGAAATAGATAGAAAATGTTCTTAAGGGACTGAAGTAGTTGCTAAAGGACCAAAAGCCAAAACAGTCTGCTCTCTGTAGCAAGAAAAACTGGTTTATCTACCTAATGTGTTTGCACTGCAACTGAAGAAGATTTATTGCAGATTCATCAAACCAAAAGAGGATGGGAGTGCCATTGTGTACATGTAACAGATGCTTCTTACAGGTATATTGATTTTTCACCATGTGTGAACTGGCAGAAAAAGTAGTAATAGGGTCAATTGATAATCAATAGCTATTTCTCAGTACATCAAACAACATACCTACTGAGAAAGCAAGTACAATTAATACAGGATTATGAACATGAATCAAAATCTGAAAATTTGTGGTGCTTGGGTACACAAAATAAAAAATAATCTGAATAATGATAATAAATGGTTGTTTGCTTGTTTAGGTCATCCCATCAACAGTACTTCAGTCATTTAGTGACTTTTGTTTACATGAGAGACATACAGCTTTCTCAATGCGCTATTAAGTTATAGAAAGATGGCAATATACCAATCTCATTAAACCATATCCTAACAGATGCTCACCAGGTAGGTGTATCAGAGCTAAAATGTAGAGCCGATTTTAAAGATATTGGCAATATACTGTCATTATATTGACATTAGGACTATGCGTGCTGAAGCCAAGCACATTTTAGAAGGAAATACCAGTACCATCTAGAATTTTTTATAAAACTGCTTTATTGGGAAATTTGACAGATGCGTAACACTTCTACTACTAATTAATACTTCTAAACATTTCCTGGGATTTAAATTCCGGACCAGTAAATTGTATCTGAGGTCATGAAAAATCTTGCCTCAATCAACAGGGTTCAACTCACAACCTACGGATCTGCTTTTGGGTGCATTACAACTGAACTTCAGCACACTTCACCTTCTGTAACTACTTTGGTATAAGCCATATGGTCAAGATAAAACATACAAATTAACCTGTTAATTAATGATTATATTCAAACAATCGTATACATTATAAAAACAATAAATTGAAGATGGATTTAAGTAAATTAAGTTACCTCGTTGCATTTAGCTTGCTCTGCTGCATCTTCAAATGTTCCATACCAAGGCTTTGTTGCTATTTCACCACCTTAATTGTGAAGGAAATTAATGTTAAGAATACTTTATTCATGACAATTAGGAAAATATATAATTTTAAATGTTCATAACTTCAATACAGAATAAACATAATGAAATAAATTTAACAGACATGAACAAAATTCTTCAGCATTACTAGAGTGAAAAAATATCTGAATATCTTAACAAAAACAGTCATTCATAAGGAATGATGATGGGCTTGCCGTATATATACATGTTGGGCTGAGCAGTCCAGCGTGATGAATAATTATATCAAAATTTTATAACCTCGTTTATATCTTTTGATTCAAAACTTGAAATGGACATTTCTTTCATGAACTTGGCGTTTAGATGAAATCATCGAAAAATTCCACAGCCCCTAACGAAGAGGTCGAAATTGGGGCCATTTCAAAATAAGTATGGTCCATCATAATTTTGAAAAGCGACTTGCGAATTTTTGATGATTTGAGTCTGTTTTGGTACAAATAAGCTATATAACCTAAAGCGTTTGGTTGATAAAAATGTTAAAAATATTTAATGAAGGTTACAATACTTAAATAGAACGGGTTTTCATGTAATAATGTATAAAACGCTTGAGATAACCCCCAGCTAAAAAAACAGCTGACTCAAAATGATATTCGGACAAAGAACTAACCTGTCTGTTTATCCTTCTCTCCATTCTCGTAGTCTGTTTCTATTACTGGTTGCTGGTCTCGTGCAATGTATCGATGAAATGTTGATTTAAGTTTCTGAACCATTTTTAAAACGTCCTTTTCTGTGGTGTCGTTTGTAGCAGAAATTTCCATCGGCTTCGAGTGAAGCAGACGAACACTCCTTTTATTTTTCAGTCCCAACAACTCAGACAAAATGTTATATTAATAAGTACTGAATTAAATTATTCAACTTCACTTCTTCTTTAATTGATGTCACTGTACTTCCACGACGAATAATTTAACTTAACTGACGATTCCTTGTCTTCGTGTAATGGTTTTATTCTCGTTCCGATCAGCTGAGCGGAGAAACACGAATTTGCATATCACTCCCATATATGGATTGGAGCGGTCCACTATCTCAAAAAGGGTGGGTTTAGTCCATGGATCAGAAGTGATTCACGACTGTCGTTTACTCTGATATTCGATAATATTTCTCTACTTTTAAAACATGTATATATGTATTTTACTTTTTTTCTTTCTTTCTGCCAAAATTTGATTGCATGAATGCCTTGTGAATGGATGACACTGATTCTCTTGCTCCCTCTCTCCCTTTCTCTGTAATGTATCTGTAATGTACTGTACACATGTGTAAGACTACATAGGTGGATGGGTTCGCCTGTCTGTCTGTTGTCGACTAATCAGATATTTTTTCTTCTGTCTTTCCGTCGGATGAATTCTTATGTATGTGGATTATTAATAAATGTGTGTGGTCTTACACCTGCCTGTATATAGGCCAAAAAGCGTTGTTATTTCAATAAGTTGTTTTGTTTGATTGTTTGTTGGGTTTAACGTCCCACCGACAGTATTTTTAGTCATTTGGAGATGTCTACTTGAGACAGATATAGTGATGACACTGCAGTATCACGTCGTAGACATGTGGCATGATACCACACCCGGTCACATTATCCTGATACCGGACAAATCGGTCCTGCTACTACCCTTATATAAATATGCTGAGCGCCAAGCAAGAGAGCTTTATAACAATACCATTTTTACGACTTTGGTCACGACCGGGGACCGAACCCACGACCTCCCTCTCCCGAGGCGGACGATCTAACCACTCGGCCAACGGTCAATAAGTTGTATGTAGATATATGTACATGTATGTGTATAGGTCTACATATATGTATTCTACCCGGATGTATCCGTGCATTCGGGGTCTTACTCCACCTGTAATTAGCTGGAATACTGTCGAAACGACGGTAAACTCAAATAGTCAAGTCTATATATATGTAGCCTATAGTTAAGTACTGCCGTACCAAGGACATTATTTCAGTCATTTTGGGATGTTGCCTGTAGGCCTACGTGAGGCAACGACGACACGTCGCTAGTCTTGGATCTAAAGCACTATAGCTAGCTAAGCATGGAGCCAATATACCCCCGTGTTGGCATTCTAGGTTAATAACTTTGCCACCACGATTTGTGCGTGTAATTTAGATCCAAATAACTGACCAGTATATAGCCTAATCAAGATATCGATCCCATTTCCTTCGTTTTGAAGGCCGGAGATCGAACCCACGACTCCGGTTACAAGGTGGATGCTCTAAAATACCTCACTGCCTCTAAAACTAAATCATTGTAACAAAAAGCGCTTAACAATATATAGGCCTAGACAATGCAAATTTATTCTTTATCCATGACTTACAAGATTGTTGACGAAGTGGGTTAGTGTCACTGAACTTAAGATCAGATTTCGTCACTTTGTGATATATGATCGCTTCTTGGTATATCACGTGAGAGTAGGTGGCTGACTACTGAATACACACGTCTGTGAGTCAGTCCTTAACTATCCATATAGCGGGTAGGATTTTGTCACGACCGGAAGACTTAGTCAGTCAGCCTAAGGCTTCCTAAAACATTTGACACTGATATCAGAATATATATAATAATGGCCGTTATTTAGGGGAAAATGAAATAATGAATCGCTCACCGCTAAGATAAGGATTAAATATCCGAAGCTGACAGTTTGTGAAACTGTTCATTGTCAGAGAGAGAGAGAGAGAGTTTTGTGATAATTTTGATATGTGGCCGGCCCAGGGCAGAATGTGACTAGCATGAGTAACACAGAACTCAGGTCTTAAATTTATACGTGATCCTTTAATCAACCGGTATAATATTCACATATAAAAATTACTACAAATCATTTATGTATATATTCAAATAATCGAGAGTTTTAAGCTTTCTATTTCACCCCATTTTGTTTAGTATGTTTGTGAGTTGTATTATTTCAGTATGTGACAAATAAAATACGTTTTTAAAAACTGAATAATCAAGAACACGCGGTTAGGTTCACCTTTTTAATTATTAGCAAAAAAAAAAAAAAAAAATTATAAAATGATATACGATTACAAAAAAAAAAAAATGCTTAAAATATCTGACTTAGTTGCACGCTAGAATTATTTGTACATGGTTGCGTGATGTAATTTTATGCAATATCCCGTAATGTCAGCTGTCCCTCGAATACCATTACAAAAATTACCTGTAAGGCTCAACATATCCCGAGTCATAAATGATTTAAGCAAATACCGTGTCAGCGTGTAATCCCTTCACGAAAATGTGATAAAATAACCTTATCTACCCAATATCGAGCTTGCCTTTGTCAGCTCTTACAAAGCGGCGAATTATTTGAGATTTTACTTAAGTTATTAACTTGTGACTCCTATACACGGCTAAATCAAAAGAAGCATTGTTATGTAAGGCCGGGTGTTATAATTGCTGTATAAACTTTGCCAGTAGATCTCTCGTTTTAAAAACATAAAACTTCTCTTCTATCAAATACAGAGACGAACAGATGAACAGGTGTGCGCATGTAAACAGTTGGATCAGTTCCAAAGTGAAAAACAATTCGCATCTGTTGTCAATGCGTGTATGATGGAGACGTGTATAGTACACCTCTAATATGACGAATTTCAATAGCAATATGATGATGTCGCTTTACACGTGTCAAGCAAACAAAAATCTTCATAGAGGAATGTTTGTAATGTGACCCGTTTTAATGATTATTACAGGATTTATCACGGGATCTTTGATGAACAATTGTACACATGAATATCATAATATATGGCATTTCTTTACCCTTTTTACCTTATACTCGAGGTGTTTGTGAGTTTTGCGGTGTGTGTGTGTGTGTGTGTGTGTGTGTTTAGGGTCAGGGTGTAGGAGTTGAGTGGTGTTAAAATTATTATTATTATTATTTTTAATATTATTATTATTATTCATTGGTAGAAACCTATTTATTCAAATGGATTCATGTTTTATTACTATTCCCTTCACGACTGCTCCTGGGTTAAAGCAATACTTCGTGTTTGGAAAGGCCATGAACGAATCTTACCCCCTCAAAAACCAAACCCGAAGTATTTTTACATTACCACTGTTCCATTACTACGCCCCACATACCCCCCCCCCCTTCCATCAGAGAGAGAGAGAGAGAGAGAGTACGTGTTATGTGGAGTAAAATGCCTTTGCTCGAGTTCTTGAGAGGCATTGATTCAGTAATACAGTGACGTCCAGCTAATTTTCCTGAGTTCACAAGGGACATTCGAATTGAATAACTGGCATTATATGAATCTATCTTTACATGAACAACTAAATAGTAAGTCAACAACTACAAGTTAATCTTTGTGATTACGATCGAATGTACTTGTAGATTATCACAAATCTGTAATTAAAAGCCATAAAAATATTTTTTGGAAAAAAGGAAGAAAAAAAAAACAACTAAAATATATGCATATTTTATGTGTGTGCGTGTGTGTGTGTGTGGGTGTGTGTGCTTACCTATTATGTGGTTCATCCTCTATGACAAAAAGTTGTCTATATTGTATGTGACCAAATGGATTATGTGGTTACTTTATTTATATTGACTATGTACATTGTACACGTCGAAAAATAAAGCTTATTCCTTTGTCCTATAAACACTCGACTACGGAGCCCCATGCTAGGAGACTAAATAATGTGTATGTGTGTGTGTCACAGTAAAGAAGTTGGAGTTAATAAACGGAGTAAACTCGAAATTTCTATACACAAATTTATTAAAAATTACAAAATATATACAATCAAGAAACATTGTTTCAAATGTATTGTGATACTCTGGTTATATGGCGGACCATCATCCATAGAAAACATTGATCAGCAAGACACCTTCACGAAAAAAAAAAGTAAAGTGGGTTACTATCCAAGAATATGTCTATGTCTTTTACTGTAACAATATATACACCTGTCCAGTCTCACGATAGAGTATAGAGAAAAGCAAAGCTTTGGTGTTTACTGATAAGACAACTCGGAGCATTATTTCGTTGCAGAATTCACTACAAACGATCTATTCTAAGCACCTAGCCACGACAAGAAATTAAAAATGATATATTTGACAGATAAAGACCAATTAATCAGCCCATATTGACCCAATGTCATTGCGTAGTGTTTTGTTCCACATCTTTCGTAGTTCATAACATATTTGGTTTGACAATACGACACCAGAACAATGTAAAGTATAATCTATAATCTACTGTTGTCCTTCTCTGCAGCTGCTGTGAATGTCCAGGTAGATAAATGTAATCAAAGGTATACGGCCTGATTAAACAAACCCTACACACGTGACAATAAACAGGATGTGGATATCAGCTGAACTATACGTTACCTAGGTAAAATATAATTTTATGTTCAAAAAAATCAAATAAAAAAAAAATCGAATGATGTACAGATTTAATTTCACCACTTTGTTAGAGGTGACAAATTTGCTATTATTGTAAGGTAGAAATATTTAGTTTATGTAGCAATATTTTTCCATTTTTGCTGATATTATCAAATTAATATAGACATATTACTAGTTATATATTTTGACAGAATAATGCTCAGTTTAAACAGACAGATACTATAATCCACAGTCATGCTGAGATTTTTTCATAAAGATTGGAAATTATGACCATTTCCTAGGAGAATCTGAACTTAAACACATGTTTGTTTTCTTTGTACTTAATAATACCTCCCTCCCGCCCTCCCTCTCTTTCTTCACACACTTCATTCCATTCGGTCCTAGACATAAATCTAAATCAATATGCTGTTTACATGCGTTAATAAGGTAATAAATATTGCATCGAAGAAACAAATATACAGATATCCCCGAAACTATGACACCTGGACAGATTACATCCTAAATCGATGCAAAAATTGTGCACAGCTCTGCGAATACCGACTATATACAACGAGTGCTTCGACATAACTATAGGATCAATATCCTTTTCAGCCACATCTTGAAATCGGATTGTAATCCTTCGATCTCATTAAGGTTTCTTGATTTTCTGTAACTGCGGTTGGTATTTTTTCCCTTCTGGATTTATTTAGTTTTCTTGAAATAATTCGAAAATATATTCCTATTTACATTTTCCAGATGTTCCATGGAACTATATTAAATTTGGAAGAACACAAAAACTGTCGAAATCATTTTCAGATAGATCCAAATTGTGGGAAATCTAGCGAACACGCGGTTTTTCCTTTCTAGATGAAATATGTGTTGTAGGTAAAGAAGGCAAGTCTTGCAATAATAGCATCAAACCCAACGTTTGCGTGATGAAATAGCTCAGTGTGTGATATTTCAAATCTTTGCTTCCCAATATAGTTACAAGCAATTAACGCAGTGGCAAACTTGATTAATTTTGCATTTGGAATTCATTAAGAAGAATTCGTTTCATTTACTGTAGCAGAAAATAGCTCTCCAGAATCCACGGGCCACATTTCACAGGGAAACAGTCCAGTACAAAACATGATGGACATTTCAGCAGTAACTAAATTTGTACACTGGAACGGTTGGTAGCGATAATTAAACCTATTTACGCGGGACTGACTCTATAATTGGATCAACACTCAAATAGGTCCGAGAAAATTATATTAATGGATTCCATGACATTAATAAAATATTAAGTATTGTACTTTTTTTTCATATTAAAAAAACAATAGAAAAACACTATATAATTTATGCTTGGTAGTTTAAATATAAAGTAGTCACTATCACATGTTCAGTTTTAAAACAATGTCTTAAAAAAGCTTTTAGCAAATATATGTATATAAACACGTGGCATAAACCCCAACTTCCGTGTAAATAAGTAAAAAAAGTACGTGAATAACTTCAGAAAAGGAATACATGCCACATGACTTTATCACGAGTTTAAGTGGAGGACAGGCAACATCTCTCCACATCCTACTGTAACAATAGAACAGAACAGATACTTTATTATTATTTATTTGTAACAATAGAGAATCATTCAATGACAAAGTCGGGAGAAACCCTCCAGTAACCACAACTTTACATTGTGCACAGGGCATACGAGGTCTTTTAAACAACTGACAAGGTAACCATTGTATCGGTAAACTGAATGTATGATAAAAATAAAGAATTTTGAATAAGCAGATAGAATACAGTCTTTTCAATTTTGAATAAAATCAACGGACATATTTTTGAAAAATAACTCAAACGGGCAGTTGGAAAATCTAATTTTAAGATGTTTGGACTTGATGAAATATTACAATATGTGATAAACACTACTCAAAATAAGTAACACGACATTTCTTGATTTCTTTCTTACGAACTATGTAAATAGTTTCAAGTTGAGGTAACTGAAGTCATCTTGTTGATTTTTTTTATATTAAACATTGTATAATGTCTTTTTAAGTGGAATACATAGATAAATGACTTTGCCAAATATGTTATCTTCTAAATATAAAGACATTATTATTATGATTATTATTATAATAACTATTATTATTATTATTATTGTTGTTGTAATTATGGCAGTTCGATAATTTACACACGTGACAATCAACCCTGACAATCCTGGGGACACCAGGTATCAGATTCCTAATGGAATACTCATATGCCATGTTCATGTTGAGGTATGTTGAGGTATGTCGCAGTTGATATCAAATTTGATGCTATAATTACAAGAGACCGACACCATGAATTACATTTTTATCTTATATCAGTAATACATCAATATAACATTAAAATGCTGATTTTCGAATAACGCCATGAATATATTCATATTTATAACTCGCCCTGGAACCTTGGATACATATATTACAGCTTTCTCTGGAGTACATGGTTTACATAGTATGAAATACAATCCATCGAATTCGAATTCAATTCTTATTACCTGCAATAATGCAGCTGATGGCAAAATTAATGTTTTTAAAAATTATGTTTTAGAATGATATTTCTTAATGTAAAAATCATCTAATATACCATTTTTTATCATGTTTGATACTGTTCATTTGAGAAGCTGATTCATTTTAAATTAAATTTTGTAATTAAACAAATATGTTTAAAAATTCTCACGTCCCCTATTTTCATATATCTAGGAAATTTCAGTCTGATAAAGTATATCCAAGTGAATACATAATAAAAATGTTCAATTCTAATTTAATTTTCAAACACTAATATGTTTCACAAAGTCAAAAAATGCTTTATCGTGTGAATAAATATGTAATAATGAAATGTATCGATTAAATGTATTTACTATAAATGTTATATAATGTTGTATACAGGTGTGTCCATTGATAAATGTGTTCAACAATGTTCTTCAACAGCTGTCTGCACGGCCCTTTTTGTGGGTCCCACGAAATCTGGTGACGCGGTGTTGATAATGCTATGTTATGATCTTTCTTGTTTCCATACGACCAGGTCACTGAAATATGAAATATAAAACATGATAGACACTCTTTATATCTCGCTTTATGAATCAGTAAAACAATTTTTGGTTCAAACAAAAGTGCCAGAACTGTCTGAAAGTTTTGAAGCGACTGCAAAGTCATGCAGTGGTCGCTCAGATAAAAAAATACTTTAAATGGTTGTACGGGTTTATATATCTTGAAATATAGTATATAATGCCTGACAAAATACGTTAAAATCAAAGTAAATTTTCTTCAAAATGTATGTTTTAAAAATATCAATAAACCCCCGTTTGTTTCAAGATGAATTAAATGTGACGTCACCGATAGTGGATCCATCGCCTCTCTAACCTTAGTTTCGTATTTGGGACGGACTTTCTTTTACTATACATGTATGTCTTAAAACAGCTAATTCACACTTGCTCGGTAGAAATAAAACAATCTACCCTCACCCCTCCTTAATATTGGTAGAGTCTTTGTTTCCTGACAAATAAACTCGGCAAGTGTAGGTCATATTGCACAAGGACGGCTAATAGATATCTTGACAGCATCATATTATTGTCAACATGTTTACGTAATTGTCGATAATTGAGGCGTTCCATCGCAAACAGACACCTGGGGACAATAACTCAGTCATGCATAGGGTAAACATGCACGTGCTTACAGTGATGTGTTACCAAGATTTTAGAAAATCAAGTACATTACAAAATGCAATAAAGTTACAATTTAGCACAAGAAGTTAAGTCAGAAATAATGGGAAAAATGCGTAAGTTAATGTTTTACAACAAACGTAATACTTCCTGCATTGATTTGATAAGTCTGCATATTTCTAATCAAGTTCAAAAAAGGCCACGTAGTTTTGTATGATTATAACGACACATAAACGATACTCATCAATCCAAGCAATGCTAAACCAGTAATCATGAGACATTTTTATTTGAGATACTAAACAAAATTATGACGAGGGCAAATTTTACTGAAATTGCATGAAGTCTAGAATGTGTGTGATAATACTTGTCATGTATTGCAATAAATTGAACAAAATAAAGCTGAATAAACACGATTAAGTCAACAAGGTCATTAACTTGACAACTTCTATCGCCTACTTAAAGGATGTTGCTGACGCATTGAAAGTTTAAATTGGGAGATGCAAACAGGTCAGCAACCTCAACAAAAATATTAGCAGTGCACATGTCTCAGCAGCAAAGGCTTAAATGGCCAATGACATCTTTTATGTATAGGTTAGAGTTAATTAAGAAATTTTAACGGGAATAAGTAAACGAAGTGAGTGGAGCGCAGCATAGCGAACTTACTAACGAACTTACTAGCGAACTTACTTACGTTTTCCCGTAGGAACTTCTTAATAAAATATATTCGATTACGGTTTCCCGTGAACCATTCCAAAGCAATACTACTTTTAAAACCACATGTTCCTCCCAGATTTCATCAGCTCCACGGCAATATAAAGTGAAAACAGTCACATTTTGTGTGTGTGTGTGTGTGTGTGTGTGTGTGTGTGTTTGTTTACCTATAGTCAACATGGACGGTAACTAATCTTGATTTACAAATGATCTAATTTGTTACCCATCTTGGACAAACACTCGTACAGAGATATCATTTTCAAATAAATTTCCATGCACATGTACTTTAAACACGTATTCTTGACCAGCTCGTGCACTAGATCCACATCACGTGACATCAATTAAGTACATTTTGTAGTGTTTGGCATTGCTTTATCAGTTTTATCATATCCGGTATCCAAAATGGGACAGCTTTATACCTACATATGCACATAGTAATCACCCACTTATCCCCCAACTGTGACGAAAATGCATCTCCTCATGATGTCATAAAATGGGTTGAGACCTTTGCAATCGCACTATAGCTATTATTAAAGGTGATGAATACCCCACCGTAAGAATGATACTGAACTGCCTTTTTTCTTCGTAGCAGGGTGTTATGAGATTCATTATGGTATGTTAATAGGATACCATCTTACAAGTGCAGATGGACACTGGTGCAAAACTGTAGCATTTCTTCGTAATCGCCACGGTATTTCGACTCACAGTTGACTACCCTACATGTCGTTAACTTAGGAAAGCCTTAATAGACCATATTTGTAACGAATCACACTTGTAAAAACAGTATTATTCAAACAAACACACACGTAACATATTTTGGGACGAATGTGTTTGATGTCGATTTTTGAAGTGACATACAATCACATATGATCACATTCGTAAAATAAACCTGTATCATGTGTGATTTGTTACGACTGTAATCTAAAAAAGACGATTCTCAAGTTCCATAGTTTTTTCTTACATGGTCTTATCACTCTATGCGCTAAAAAAAAAAGACAGCTGACAATAATGAGCATTCCGATGACGTGAGGGGAGAGGCCCCGATATGTCAATATTTTCTTTCACATTAAGAGAGCGGCGTCAGTAAATTGGTACATCTGATCAATTAAAAATCATTTAAGCATAACATTACATAATATATTTTTTATTATAGGCGTAGGCACTCAGTCCATCACCATAAAGATCAACATTTACAATGGCATGAGGAGAATTTTATTATACCCCTAACCCGAGCGCACACCTGCTATAATACAGTATTCTTTATATACCCGATGTATATCCGTATCGTTATTTTGAATAAACATGTCTGTACCTTTGTATATGGCTAAATACATTTTTATACAATTACCATTCTGAGATATACATATATGCAGATATGTTAATACATTTTGATAAATATTTTTTTTAAAGTTTAAACTTTTAACTTAATTTATTTCGCATCGGTTACGAAACAAGTTCTCACAACTTATATTAATCACTCTCGATGGCTCTGATGGCGGCGTATGTGGTCATTATTGTGGGAGGAAACCGGAGATTCCGGAGAGAACCCACGTGTCTGGACGGGCGACCACCGTACCCTCTCACGAATTGAGCCCGGGACACATTGATGAGAAGCGAGGCGCGTTACCACTACGCTATCCAGGCACCCAAAATGTTGTGTTTTGTAGGTGGTGACTCACAGGGTGGGCACAGCCAAATACGTTTGTATCGTGGATTTTCTGTTGAGACGTGGATGGAGATCATAATTAAGCAGAGAGAGGTTTTCGCGGCGACGATAAAATATATAAATGTTTATCTCACTCTTCTCTAACAGTGGGGGCCTCCGTGGCTGAGAGGGCAAAGTCGTTGACTTTAACTCTCACTCAACTCCTTACCGCATGGGTTCGAATTCCGGCAGGGTCATTCGGATTTTCATTTGAGGAAGCCCTCCAGCTGGCTTGCGATAGGTCGGTGGTTCTACCCGGATGCCTCAGTGCATTCGGGGTCTTCCTCCACCTGTAATTAGCTAGACGTCGCTATATGACTGAAATACTGTCGAAGCGACGATAAACTCAAATAGTCAAGCAAAATCTTCTCTGACAGTGATTCGGAAATATTAACAAACAAGAACATCAATTCATATAATAATATCGAGAAGTACGTTGTTGCAGTGAAAATAGAAACTTTCATCAAAATAAATCATGAGTTAGAGTTGATTTTCAGTGACTAAGGGATGCCATTTATATGTATTTGTATCCATAATCATTTTAAAGGATTTTGTGGGTCTTCTACAGGTTTTGTTGTTTTGCTGCGGAATTATTTCAGTCATTTAGCACCCCCCCCCCCTCCCCATGAGGAATTACTTTTCTTATAAAAGTAAGAATACTTTCTGATACAGAACGCGCGATATATATGTAACAATTAAGTTTGCAAGATTTTTCCCCGTCCACGCGCGACCTTTGATCACTGTCGCGATAAAGTCATGACCATGAGCGCATACCTCCAGCATCAATTGGGATCATGGTCTCAATTTTTATTCATAACTGGTATTGAGTCATCGATAATTCTGAATATTAGCAAACTTGCCTGTCAATTTCAAAATATAAATGCTCCGGAAGAAAGTTTTGGAAAGCTAAAACTCGCTTTAATATCAATTTGATGATGACGTACTGAAATCTGACGCAGTATTGTTTCCATGAATTCAAGGTCAAACCCGGATATTGATAATCACTCACGTCAAACCATATAAAATGGCCTTAATTGTCACGACCGGATTTAACCAGGAAATCATGGTCTAAAGCTTTTGACATGGATTTAACTCACTATATAGAATATGAAAGCAATATGACCGAGAAACTCGATGCGGCCGACCAATAGGGAAATTGTCCGGGTCACATGAGGACCCCTATAATCACGACCGTTAATTGTTTGACTACAGAACTTTGGTATTCAGTCCAAAAAAGAGAATGACCTTAAAGAGAGAGAGAGAGAGAGAGAGAGAGAGAGAGAGAGAGAACTGACCTCTCTCTATATAAATAAACACAAATAGAGAAAGGAGTAGATAGATCCTTTTTTTTTCTTCAGAATTTTGGACTGAATGTCAGGGTCGTGTTGTTTGACGATAGTCGCTATCATCACTGATATACACGTTTGTAGTGGTCTGAAAATTAGAACAAGATCGTGGTAGTTTGATCATGAAATTGACTTTGCACGCGACATGTAGCTGTTGATAATCAGTAGGATAATCAGCTCGACTGTCTGAGTCTCCACGTGTGTGTGTGTGTGTGTGTTGAACGTTACCAAGTCACGTGTTCTCGAAAATACTTAAGTACAACCTCAGACTCAAATGTGAGTATCATGCTCAAATCCCTATTGAAACTAATGGGCATAGTTTGAGTATAAGTATGAAAATCATACTTAAGTACCATTTTAATTTTTGAGAACACGGGGCCAGATCATACCAAGACGCATCGCTAGGGATCACCAAAAAAAGAGTTGTTCATTTATCATACTGAAAATAAAATATATAAAAAATGTCTTACTTCATGCAATCTATGGATTACGGATAACACCGTTTTTAAGTTTTGGGCCGCAGACCACCTCCCCGTTGTGGACCTCACACGGAAAAGCATCCAGTCCCGGGATCCCCTATAGCAGAGTGTACACACATGCAATATCATGCCGCAGTCACATTTCTCATACATGTCCCACAGCTTTCATGTCGTCACGTGGTATTATGAACCCTCAACTTCATATAAACTCAAACAGAGCAGACCCAGATCAGACAGCACCTGAGAGGTCAGGATCTCCTTTGTTTGCTCTTACGTTCTTGTACATGTAATACTTCGTAGTCATAACATCAATAAAAGGTCCATTGATTCATATTTCGCAGTTGCAGTTCAGTAAATTAATAAATGTGTAGATTTATATTCATAAGGTAAAGGGTTACTGTGGCTAAGCCCATTGCCGTATGATTTTTTTTTATTTCATTTAAACGCAATTTGGCGAATTGCAGCCAAACCACAATTAATGAAATTATGGCTAATATTGATTCGAAAGTTATTTAAATTGTAAGTGAAATAAAATTCACTTTGAATTAATTGAATTTCAGCTACATCTGTTTCTACCAAAAATCCATCCTCTTAATGAGATCAGTCTATGAAGGGCAGTCTTGCAATGTTTAATGATCATACAATGTAAACAAAGATAAAGCAACAATACCCATGACAGTCGATATAATTATGTGTATTCTCTCTTTGTCTAAATCAGGCTATTTCTGTAGCACTAATTGTTCAGGGGTACCTCGTGCTTTGTCAGCACAATACATGTGGCATGCATGCGAGACTACTTGTGTAGCATCCCATGATTATTAATGACATAATGAGCGTGAACTAGACATGCGGAAATATCACATGACCATTTAGCTGTAAGCATATAATTCTCAATTTTAGAACCCCCAATCAACGTATAAATTAGTTAAATAAGAAAGGACGGATACACGTAAAAACAGACGAACGGATAGACAGACGGACGGACAAACATATTGATTGCTAGATTTAGAAATCATATGAAAAGACCACATCAATATAAGGATCGACTCAATATACTGTCAGTAACTTCAGGATCCTTCCCCTATCTAATGGCCAATATACCTGATAATCAGACAACCCCTATACAAGAACCGCCTTACTACTACGATCACTTCTTCAAAGACTCTTATCCATATTAATCCTTCTTAATTGAAACCACTTCGTTAATAAGACCTGTAGTCCGCGGTTCCATAGGATGTGTCATAAAACCAAAGTTTAAATGTCAAAAACAATATTTCAAAATGCTCAGGAGTTTGTTGGTTTTTTTTTCCTTCTATTAAGCCCTTAAAGATACATGTACATTGCACTTTTTTTTTTCTTTTCAGATACATTTATTTCATTAATGTCATTTCGTAATAAGAAACACGAATAGTTATAACGAACCACTTTTCGTATTTACGAAAACTATTAATTCGCAAATACTAAATGCTATTTCGTAAATACGGGATCTTATTTCGTAGGTAGGAAATGTATGGTAAGGATTATGAAATATTAAATTGTTTACGTTTCATAACTCAGGTAGATTCGGTGACCTCGTTTTCAGCTGATAATTCGACTATCGAGTCTCCTGCTCTACATTATTATTTATGAAACAGTGGCATTTGCTATATTAATGACAATGCTATACTTATAAAGGCTAAACATTCATAGTTGTTACATTTCAGGTTAAAATAACCCTTAAGTCGTTTGAAACAGCGTCACCGGACAGTGGCTATGTACCCTAGTGCCTGATATACGAGTAGGTCACATGACGCATGCAGCACTATCCCTGTAGATTCAAGCAATAATATCAGTTGAAAGTATTTGATTCAGACAAAACTTGTTATTAAATTCAACTGTAATAATTTGTTTTACTTACAGAAATACATTGTATTTCATATTTGTAGTGATACATTGTGTTAGAAAATATTAGACATAATATTGTCTTTTAATATATTTCAATATGCTGTAATATATATTTTAAGTACATTGTACTTGTAAGCAGTCTATTGAAACCAGTTAGCGCCAGTACGATACTAGTCTACCTATCTCATCTAGATACAGTGTCATACTACTCCTACAGCCGGCCTAATCTACCATGCCACGGGACACTATCAGTCACTGACGTGCGGGATTTGAACAGGGTACCTGATCATCGGACGATTTATACCAGCAGCCGGGCAATGGAAGCCCGTTTTCACCTATAGGACAGGGCGCGTCCAGTCCTGGCATACCCTGGACAAAACATTCACATTTGTCAAGATCCCTTTATCTGTTGGAATTTCTTTAACTTTATGGGTGTTGTTTTATATGCAGTAAAATGAAACTTAAGAGGCAAGATTATATAATATGCAGAGCCTGCAGGTGTTTGCGGTATCGACAGTAACATTTGTACTGCAGACACCTGCTTGTGAAACGAGGTTTTTTCGATTTCCCGCTCAAAGCTGATTTTTTCCATTCCATACCGTAAACACATGATCGATATTTTCTTCTTTAACATCTTAAAATTTTCAAATAATTATATCAATTAATTTGCGAGTATTTTGAACTATCTCTGGGGAGTTCATTCGATTGGTTCGTGAAATATAAGGACCAGTGGGTGACCTATAATACTCTAAAAGAAGGGGAAATCCTTTCTGGTCTGCAAGAAAACAGGTTTGGTAATGGTCTATTTATCTGGACTAATAACATACACGTGCTCATTCAGGCATTGTGACCACGACCACTTCCTGTTCGTTTAAATGTTACACCGAGGTGTAGCATGTTTACATATTTACTTTAATATGTCTGATTATATAAGATATGTAACATATTACTTCGCCTACAGCGTGTCATGTCAGTATCATTGAGAAATCAATTAATACTCTGCAGTGAAAACTTCAGATCAATAAGCATTACAAGCAAAGCTTAAACCCTATACTTCATTACTTCATACAGACTCCTTTGACGCATTGACTAACAGAACAAACCCAGATCAGTTCTCCTTCTTTTTGCTCATACAATCTTGAAACTCAGAGCCGGCCCCCCCCCCCCCCCCCAAAAAAAAAAATCCATGGTTTCATATACCATTTAATTTCAGTCAATTATCATTCTCCAAGTCCTGAATCCTCCCTTTCCTACATGAATATTCATGAGGTAAAGGGTTAAGCAGATATCCTGTTATTTACAATATCGACACATAAATCGCATTTCCTCCTAAATTTCAGGTTATAGCAAGTTCCATTTAACTCTTTACCACTCGAGACTGGAAGAACATTAGCACGTGCAGCCAGTTTACACCAAGGTCAGCCCGCAGGTAACTGATACTAACAATAAATCAGAGTTTCCTCGCCCAAATATTTTTAAAGGTTTCTTAACAAATTAAACCATTGAAGGAAAAAATCTGAATTTGATTGTAAATGTCATAAGTCTTTCTTTGGTTGAACAGTTATGAATATTTATTTGTTTCTTTATGATGAAATGGAAGCACTGTAAAACCAATCCAGGTTGAGACTTGTGTGCAGTTTGATCCAGCGTCACAAGGATCGTGGTAAAGGGTTAACATAGTACAACATGGCGTTATGTTACAGGCAGTATAAATACTCCACAACGTCTGAGCATGATCATAAACTATTGTCAGGATTATCAAAATAAACATTACAGATATATGATACGCTGATGACATACTCGTTGTCATGGAAACAATTAAACGTGTGACTTTGGAATAAAAATAGACAGTGATACTAATGTTTTACATCTAACATTATCAGCAGATGGATACAGATATAAATGAAAAACGGAGCCTTAATATTATAAAAAAAACCCCAGTTATTTCAAGATTTATTACCAGATTGACGTATGGTTATTAAAGATGGACGTGTAATAAAATATTGTCTCAGAGAAGAAACATAAATGTATCATGCATATATTCCGGTACATGTCATACTTACCATGTCGCCTTTATCCCCCTTCCTTCCCCGCTTTCCTCTCTTTCCCTATAAACGGTCAAATATAGATGATTAAATATGTATGGATAAATATTATAAATCAATTGAAAAAATCCAATAGATATAATTTAATGAATGAAGCTAAATTTGTATGATGTTTTTTTTTCCTTCAAAGGGTGAAACAAATATATCAGTTATGGAAATTTCATAATCTTTTATATATAAATTGTTAGCATATATAAGTACATTGCGGAATATAATATTATATAAAAGTAACTATATGATTAAAAATTAGGATATTTCCGAAAACCAAGCTTTATCAAGGGAAGTAATTCAATTTTACTTACGGAGTTTCCTCTATCTCCCTTCTCTCCCTTCTGGCACGCGCAGGTTCCATCTAATGCTCCTCCTCCCGCGGGACCAGGCGGCCCTGGTGGACCCTGAACACAATAGTGACACGTTGATTTAAAATACATAAATAGCGACTAATACGACATGATTGACACGTGTATCGTTTTCTTTAAACACCATTTACTTGATTACCTTATAAAATAAATTAATACTAAAAAAGTCTTTTTTCATCTTTTTCCTTGAAACAAAAACTGATAACAATTTTACAATATCTTTCCTATAAAATAAAAATGCCTTTATAGGTTAAATAATTTAGATCTAATTCCATATTTTCAGGTTTATATTCCCTTAGTTTGGAGTCTATAACATATAATACAAATGTTACCAATATACTGTTATAGAAATATGTTCTTAGACATTATTAGTTACCACAAGCGAGAGACAAAAAAAAAATTAAAAAAAATGTTTCAATATATATAAATATTTGCATAAATATACAACAGTATGAGTTCATCCACTATCGTAATATATAAATGGAATAGCAGGATACACACCAAAAACCAAAATTGAATGCATCTTATTCGAGGACTATGTGATTATATTTGTAATTAGAACACCAATTGGCATCTCAGTTCTGTCTAGAACAGTCTCGTAGTTTGAAAAAAAAATCGCAAAGAAATAAACTCAAATGTAAAAGTTAGATAATAAATAACGTCATCACTTAACATTAATGTTATGAAGATCTTTCACAAGTTTAATTTTGTATCATTTTTTCGTTTTCATAATACTCTTCACTGGTTAAGAAACATGTATGTATACACTTATTGCAGATTTGGAACAAACAAAACACACTATGAACAAAACTGCGAGTTTAAAAGATGAGTTCACATAGTAAATAATGATATGACTTTTATATTTTATGGCATAATATTTATAAAGATAACTTGAATTTTCCTTAAATTCTGGTAAGGGTATGAAATAGTGGACATACTGTTTAGGACACTGATAGACTGATAGACGTTATAGTTCGTTGTCTAAATGATATGTGTAGTGAGCAAGACGATTTGAATACATTTAATAAACCAGGTTTCAAACTCTATCCTTAAATAAATCGGCGTTATATCAAACGAAAACAGATTCTAAAATATAGCAGTATATGAAGAAAAGTGATTCGTATATATCAGTTGTTTCCAATAAAATTAGAATTATGTTGTTCTAAGTATACACAGCAAACGTGGTACACTGACTGGGACGTTTTCTGTCATTCTTTCATGCAACACATGCAGACTGAAAAAGAAATAAATCAAACATAAACGGTCATTGCATATAAAATGATTATATTTCTATATTTTCATTTGAGGAAAAAAAAAAAAAACACTCTAAAATGTAACTCGGAAACATGTCAGATGAAAAGGCCCCCGGAAGCTTCCCGGAACTGCTAGTCTACGATCTATTCTACAACTGGCAACTTTCCTTTGCCAAGCCGGTTTTTTGAGCTTATTCTATTTCTACAAATCATAAGATATCGAGCCCAAATAGCTGTTGAAACATTCGAAATGGATAAACCATGCCTAACGTTCCCAAGGCAAACATGGCGTACAAGGTTTAGAAATAGTATCAATATTGTTCCAGAGATTCTTGATATGGAAAAACCATGATCCGTATCCAACAGGCTGGGTGTTTAGACATCAATGTTGTACATGGTATGCACGTGTTGAACTAAGCACCTAGCATGTTTGATTTAAATATACCAAATCTCTGATACAACGGTCTCACCATAGGTCCTAATTCTCCAGTGTCCCCTTTCGGCCCAGGGTCGCCGGTCGGACCCACCGTCCCCTACATCACGGTAGACAGACAGACAGCGTGCACAATTAAACAGTTACTTTGGGGCAAACTTATTTCAAACCTTTTAAGATTTGGGTAAACGTATATACTGTTGTTAAAAATCTAAAGACAAGAAAGTTAATGGTGAATAGTGAACATTTAATGCCCGATCAACCCGCGTGTTCCTTTCAGGCTGACTTCGAACAGATGCATAAGTGATATCCAGGGCTGTTAATTTCCACTGGGTGAATGGTTATTGATTAATAGGCACGTATTTAACGTGTTTCAGACGACCAGTCGTGTTTATACAGAGGGAACACAAAACAACATTTGTAGGGGTATATGCAGGGATAAACCTTAATACTGGTAGCTTTTCGACTCATAGAATTTTATTTATAGGATATATACCTTAAAGATTTTGTTTATACAATGTAGTATGAAATTACTTGCATCCGATTTTATCTCGGACATTGTCATTTGCTCGTGTGAGGATAAATGAGGATAACAATAAAAGTGAACACACACCTCTGAGCCGAGGTGACGTACAACTGATAGTGTTTTTTTTTTTTTTTTTTTTTTTTTTTCATATGTTAACACATCGTCGATTACCCCCAGCTGATTTATTCCGTTTCACTACATGACACCGATAGATAACCTATAGATGATCTATCAATCGGCCGTGGGTATTCGACGATGATGTTAACACATAGTAAAATTATTCAAAGACAGTTAAAATTGACATGCAAGAGTGAAATAACGCCAAACCACTATGAAAACACGCATAAGAAAATTGGGTGAACAAATAAGAAGAAAAGAAAAAAAATCTTCAATAGTTGGTAAATGTACTTTGGTATTTAAATATAATTTCAAAGTGGTTTGCCTATGTTAGACGTCAAAATGTGGAGTACAGAAGTTAAAGTTGTATTTGAACATTTTAGCACTTTAAATTATAGAGAAATTTACTGTATTCAATATTAATACCCATAATGCAACCGTCTGGTCGTGATACAACTTTAACTAGTAGTCTCATAGAGTGCAAAATATCATGCATTTTCATCAAAGGGTTTTCTAAACAGTGGCGACGAAGATTAAAAAGCAACGTTTCTTTGAACATTTTGAGCATAATTATCTTCACTGTGTAGTTGTTATGTTTAATCTTGACTACTGTGTATACTAAACTAACGACAACTTTATCTGTGTGGGGTGTTTTGTTACTCTATAAAATGGTGTATACAGTTTCTATTGTGTGGTATGTATATAATTTAAACAACAGACACCCTTTACTGTATGTGAATATCATGTTTGTGTTATATACACTACAGACAACTGTATAGTGTCATTTTACTGTATAAGTTTCATTGTATGGTGCATATGTTACTTAAACACTAGATATTGTTTACTGCGTAGTGTATGTGCAATGTACGACAAAGCAGCAGACCGAGACGTTGATATGGAAACAGATATATACTTACAGGTAATCCCATTGGGCCAAACTCTCCTTCATCTCCTTTACTGCCCTGCAAAAATTGCAAAACCATCACAAAACAGATAAATAAATAACTGACAATTTGTAGAAGAGTCAAAATGACAGTCGTGACCAAGTGGTACTGTTTATTGACTACAGATCTGAAGGTTGTAAGTTCAATTCCCGCCCAGTTCGAGAGGTTTTTTCAAGCCTTTCCATGCACTAAGGACTGGACCGATTCAGGAAAAGTCGATGGGAATTTGTATGGATTAATAGTAAAAACATGTTTCCCTGTCGACCGTAAAGAAATGTTAAAATAACAAGCGTAATTATAACAGTCACTTACTTTAATCAATGATGAAACATTAACCCTTTCCCTCATATATACTCATTTTGACGCCCTCAATAGGTATCACATAAAGCCTGATCTGCAGAAAAACACAGTTAAACCTAACCAAATTTAATTACAAAATACTCATTTCCAGACCACTGAGGAGCAGCGAACAGCGTAAAACCTGATTAGCATGCGAGTTACTCGCAGGCTGATCTGGTTTTACGCTGTTCGCATAGGTCTTTTCGTGGTGTCCTCTATGAGGGAAAGGGTTAAATGTTGTATTTATTGATGCAAACGGGACAGATCAGCAAGAAATTCAAAATGGTCAATTGTTAATTTATTGAGTTTAAAGTTGATCCTTATAATTTACGTAGGAAGCGTATCTATGCTTGGAAAAAAATGCTAAATGGTGTTTTCTTGATAAGTATGATCTGATTAATTGATTGGACTTGATATATCAGAGACTTACCGTTTCTCCTTTTGGTCCTGTGGGTCCCCGTTCACCCTGTATCACAATCCAATAAAAGTTCATGAAATACAAATGTATGGAGTCAACATTGAAGAAACAGATTTTCTTTTCGACGCATAATAAGTCATTCGAATATAAGATATTTACCGATTTGAAATTTTTATTCGTTGACACAGAATTTCGAAAATTACTTATTAGATGTGCCTTAATGTGACATAAGCAAAAATCACTTTTTATTTTATTATTATTAAATTTAACCAAATTTTGGTTTTATTTCATTTAATTTTTCATAGAGGTATGCTAAGATACACAAAAAAGCTTTAAAATCTAAATCAAACATAGTACTACTGTTATATATAATGTTACAGCCAGACAAAAATATTCTATGTTTTTTTTGTTTATATTTTTTCAATAACATACAAAACAAAGAGAACCCAATTGCCGATGGGTTACAGCGCCTGCATCGAGGATACGAGGTCGTCGGTTCGGCCCTGACCGCGGCATACCAAAGTCGTTAAGATGGTTATGGTAGTTCCCTGCTCTGCGCTCAGCAAAAACATTGGGAAAACCCAGAACTGACGAGCCCACTTTCAGGATAATGTGACTAAGATAATGTTTCAGGATAATGTAATCATGCCACTTGCCTACGCCATGATACTGCAGTGTGGTGACGCCTGAACGACTGAATTTCTGTCGGTGGGAATGTAAAATCCAACACACAGAAATATCGGGCCAACATTTCAAAAGCATATAAATGACACCGGTGTAAAGTTCGTATACACATTCAAAAGCATGTATGTTCTGAACTCTACTGGCAATGTCTAGGACTGAGTAGGCACTAGTCATGCTATTAATTCATTTATAGTTCATCACGTCTAAAAACAACTCTAACATTATAAAAGCAAACAGCAACAAACAATGCACCATATTTCAAATACATATCGAGGCTCGCTGAGAAGAAGAAGCTTTGTGAGCATTCCCTTACTGATGTAAAAACAGTTCAAACTGTCTGCATCCCTCTATACAATAAATGCCTGCAATTGACGCCCATAATTATGTTTGGGAAGAACTAGAAACCTTTTTTAAGCTGTTCAAACTGGAAAATAGTTTCAGTTAAATTTGTCTTCCCTGTCGTTCAACGTGAGGCTAAAAGGTATAGGGTCACTAAAGCATAGGTTAATATAATTCTAAACTATCACGGTACGGTAGTATTCGCATAATATCACGTTACGGGTTTGTATACGGTTTGTATACAGTATTCAACTATCACGGTATACGGGTTTGTATATACGGGTTTGTATACAGTATTCAACTATCACGGTGTACGGGTTTGTATACTGTTCTAAACTATCATGGTGTATGGGTTCATATATTGTACTAAACTATCACGGTGTACGGGTTAGTATATTGTACTAAACTATCACGGTGTACGGGTTAGTATATTGTTCTAAACTATCACGGTGTACGGGTTAGTATATTGTTCTAAACTATCACGGTGTACGGGTTAGTATATTGTACTAAACTATCACGGTGTACGAGTTAGTATATTGTTACTAAACTATCACGGATTACCTTAATCCCTGGTGGACCTTGCAGTCCCATTGGTCCCTATAGTAACAATATCTGGTGTCATTATCCAGGATTTACCACAGCATTCTATATAAATCTCTTTTCTTAGCACATATTAAGATGTAAAGAAAATGTGAACCACTTTTTAAGTGAATTTATCGCAGTTTCGTGAGTATGTAGTCAGGTTTAAGATATGTTATTGCAAAGTTATTACAAATGGTATTGAAATAACTAGATACTGGAATACAGGAAATCCAATGACTGATGATAACGGTAATGTCACTGTGTGTGATATCATGTCACTTGTTTGCTACAACAAAGTTTCAAAATGACTGAACTAAAGACAGTGGGCAAACAAAAACCACAAGGATTATAACGTATTGAAGTTGGCATTTCCCCCCATTTTCTTCCAATAAAAACCTTTATTTTCCAACCTTTTGTCATTTTTTCATGAAGAAATCTTGATTTTGCACCTGATCGAATGAAAGTACACTGACCGCGCTCATTTCTTTTAAAGACGGCTTCATGATAAAACACCAACAAAAGTAGGAAATACATCAAAACAACTACAGTTTTAGAAAAAATTAGCACAAAGATGATTCCATCGATTGTTCCGTTCGTCTCTTTAGTCTTAATGCTGAGGAATTCGAGAAGTATACTACATGTATATTACATATAAATGTGACATGGAGAGGATGATAAAGTTACTTACTGGTTGACCTGGGGGTCCGGGCGGGCCAGGTAGCTACACAAACAGAATAAAAAAAAAGTGATACAATTCAGTAAATTGAAGCCATCATCTTTGGAAAATCATGTATTGGAGAGTAGGAAAAAATGACAAAAAATAAATAATAATGGTGAAACCTAATTTTATAATGTATTTTCATACCGAGAAAAAGATAGGAATAAAAATTGATGAAGATTGAAAACATAATTTAGAATAAGAGGGGAAAAAACATTACCAAAATAGTTAGTTATTATCAAAGTAAAGATATTATCGCAAACCTACATTGAAAGTAAATTAATTATAAGTATCAATTTTCATGTACTTATAAAGGAAACATAGTGTATACAGAAGTGCTATACAATACATGTCTTAACAGAAACAAAATATGCTGATATGATATATAAAAATAAAATCATGCAGCTATAATTCATATTCAACTTACTTTGGAATAAAGAAGAACATAGCAAAAGTATAGGATTTGGCTGTTTCCACTGAAATACTGAATACTCCAAATATAACAAATATAACATCATAAAAGGTACTTTATAAATATCCCGGTTTTTACAAAACATCTCAACTAAGATTTCCACAAAATTTAGAAATTGTAATTTACTGCACGTACCCATAACCGTTGACTTGTTTATTACAGAAAATAACATAGTACTACAATTTTGCAACCTTATCATCTAATCGGTTCGGGTTTTCATGGTAACGTAACATTAAGAATTGGAAATCTAGAGTTGAGAGGGTTGGTGAAAACCGGACAGGGGACACAACTGTGAATGTACGTACAATACTCACCCCGTCCCCACTCCCGGCCTCGAGGATCAAGGTCTCACCCTGAAATTAACATGTCGCCGACTGTCAGTCAAGTCTGCTGATCAACCAATCATATTTATGGCCTGCAACTACATCCGCCAGACTGTTACCAGGATCACGTGTCACCGGATGTGGTGGCAGCGTGGTCAAAGCGTCCGCCCCGTAACCTGGGAATTGTTGGTTCGATCTCCGACCGCGTTATACTTCGTCCAATGGAACTGGTATATCACACTGGCTTTGCGCTAAGCATACAAGGGTAGGGCCTAGTGACAGGACAATGTAACTGGGTGTGCTACCATGCCATATGTTTACATCGTGATATCACCGTGTCGTAGCGCTTTTAGACAAACGTTTCAAAAATAACTGAAATACTGTCAGCGTGACATTAAAGCCAAGCAAAAGCATCTTTAAAAATATGCCATTCAATTAAATGAAAATAATGCTCGTTCAGAAACGCACATTTATGGCAGTACCTATGTTTTAATTACTGGTCAGTCATGCATATCAGAATAAAAGAAACTTTGTTGGCATGCCTCATGATAAATACACATAATAAACTTAACATTTAACGTTCACATTATTATTTAGCTGTAAGGCTATGTATGCAACATAGCTAGAGTATATATATAGTCTCAAAAGTGACACGTGTACCTTTTATTAATAACATAACTTACAAGTATGACAAGGATGCAACCTTTCGAAAAAGTGCCGCACTGAATGACTTTAGAATTACTTTGCTTTTATGTTAAAAATTGTCGATTAATATCAAGATAAACAATTACCTTCAGTACTGACACATGCAACTCGTTTTACCGTCCTCGCAACCGACCATGCACGAGGAAAAGCATGCAGAAGTCAATATAATTTATTAATTTGATATAAATAAACACCAGCTGTATATAATCATCATTTAACATACTCTCATTTTAAACACTATGCTTTCTAAATCAAATTGTACATAGCGACATCTTTACTCTCGTTCCTAGTACATGCAATTTGAAAAATTAACATTGAACAAACAAAAGTGTAACATATGTACATGTATGTATTTAGCTACATTAGTTTTATTTCTTTTACGGTGATTGTGAATCAAGTTTTTATGGTTTATATTCATCCCTGTCAGCAGGTTCTGGGCTGGATTAGTACTTTGTGTCTGTGGAGGTCATGATAGATTTTCGGGTTCGAAGCTACAACCATAATAGTCGCAGTTATATACACAACAACTGGACCACGCTACCCCTCGTGAATTTGGACATAATAACCCAGACTAATGGTGTTTTTTTTTAAATACTGAATTGAACTTCATTCACAAATTATTTGTAGCTACATTTATTACACAAAAATATGATATATAACTTCAATAAAAAATTCTAACAAAACCTAACATTGACTTAAAACTGTTCATACAAATGGGAAATTTGCTTTTAACACATTATATTTATAGATGACTTACCGGCGGCCCTGGAAGCCCGGGTGGGCCTATTTGTCCGTCGGGACCTCTTGGACCCAGTGCTCCGATATCCCCTTTAGGCCCGGGTTTACCCTGCAGTAATTATAACTACTTATACTTACATAGTATATAACCCTAACCTAATATTAAATATGCATTCCATTCTCTGAAAAAAATCATAGGTTTCTTTTTTTCATATCTTTACATCGAATTGGAAGCAAGATCTTACAACCTAATTAATCTTCCTCGAAAGACCCTGGGTTGGACCAGTGCTTTGCACTTGGAAAGATCACGAACATTTATTGCAACACAAGGGTATTGAGCCCACAACCTACAAATCTAAAGCTATATATACTGTCTCTCGACCTAGGCGCATGTCGCTGTTGAAAAAAAAGGCAATATTCATGAATAATATACCTCAGTCACGTTTTATCAGGAATGTTAAAGATAGTACAGACAAAAGTATCTTAACCTAAACTTATCACTTAACTGAATCATGTTTACATTTTTTCAATTTGTTACTTTGTTTTGCTTCAATAACCCTTGTTATAATCTTATTTAGTTACACAGTCAAGTATTCCTGGCTCTGGTATTGTTAATGCCTCGGAGCTGCTACAGTATGTCAGTCATACCTCGACGTCCAGCTTATAAACAATGGAGAAATAACAGCTATATAATAAAACCACTTGAGTGACTTTAACGGAATTGGCGGTATCATCCATCCTAATATAAATCCATCCATCCATCCATCCATCCATATACGTACACACCATGCTGCCATCCCATACGTACAAACGTGCACAGGACGTCACGTGACGTTACTTACTGGCGGTCCACTTGGACCCGGACTTCCTGTGTTCCCGACGATTCCAGCTATTCCCTTTGACCCCTGCCGACAGGAAAGGACAAATGTGAAAGGTTAAATTAAGAAGTCTTTTTCCGAGAACATTTGTATGGTAACGGTCCTAAACGTGCCATTGATTTTGCAACGAAAACAACACAATGAATTTATATTTTATCAATAGATTACGGATATGTGATAGCAATTCTTATTCTTGGAGAAATAAATCATAGAGAACCGAGAAAATGAAATTCAATTGAATTTTAATAGTTTATATGTAATAAAGATATAATTACCGTTAGATATGCATAAACACTTAAATCACACTAAAATGAAATTTCAGTTACAAAAATCGTTTTTTTTTTTAGTTAAGTCAATATCAATAAAACAAAGTTTATTTTATATTTATTAACACTTGCACTGACATTTATTCCAGGGCACAAACCATGTTTGATTTGGAAAGTTTTTGTGGTTAACATTTTCATCACGTCATTTAGCTAAACCAGCAAACATCAAATTGGATAAAGTCTCTTAACCAGGAAAGAGGGAAATAATTCATTAAGTAATACATATCCATTGATATAACTGTTACTTATCACAGAAAAAATTACATTCGTATAATTATTCATATAATGAACGTGATAAAATCGATTACATAAAATCGATTACATAAAACTTTGATAACGATGAAACATAATATCAAAATAAAACAAAACCAGCAGAACATTCACCCGATGCCTTGATATACAAATGATATGCATGGCATATATAAAGTAGCATTTAAAAAACAAAATAAAGATATATGAAAACCAAAAGTTATAGAGAATATAATGCTAAAACATGCTTTAATGTCACATGCAACCCAATTCATGGCTGGATTTAAGGGAAATGCACACATGTAAATTTGATTCTGAATTTAAAAAAAAAAGAGAAGTAAAGATTTGGAAAACAATACATGGTCATTAAGGGAGTGACGTGGTAAATACCTCAGGTCCTGGTGGCCCCATATCCCCTTTGGGTCCTCGCGGTCCTGGCTCCCCCGGGGGACCCTTGCGGTCTATTTTTTTGCTTCTCCCCTATCATGAAATATCGCAAAACATAGAAGAAATCAAACCTATAAGGATATTAATCAACTAATAAAAATCATATATATCTATAGGTATCATTTCAGATGCACTCGATGACTACAATACACGGCATTAGAAAGGTGCCACTGATGACTGTGTGAGATCAAGAAATGCTTCTTTTAATCATGGAAAAAAACTATTTGAAGGAAAGGGCTTGTATAGATAATAGCAGCGCAGATACACAGATTATCAATAATTATTTTAAATTGCTTATTTTTACATTTTAATTTACGTGTATAGTATAACGCTAGTTACCTTCTTACCACGCTTTCCCCGTTTTCCTCGCTCCCCCTTTTCACCAGCTGGTCCGTTTTCTCCGGGCGGACCCGCAGGGCCTTGAGACCCAGGCAACCCGATATCCCCGGCTAAGCCCTGGCACGTCAAATGATACATGAATACATAATTCACATTTTATACAATCTACTGATCAGGACTATTTAGATCCGCAGATGTTTCTAAAGTTAAATTTCCTGAAATTAAAAGTGACGTTAGGGCGGGATTTGTTTTACTGATACAAGATGCATTCATTCTGGTTTCAGTTTGTGTTCTTTGAGATGAAAATAAATTCTCAGTTAAATTTAGTGGGTTAGTAAAATATAAAATTAATACTTTTGATACGAATATTAGTTTTACCATGATTTTTTTTAAGTTCAATTTCTAGGTAATAGTGTTTCATACATCTTTCTATATATATGTTCATAATTTCTGAAAGTTTGTTAATTAAATATTATGACAACAATTTTGTTTCTCCAGGAAGCTCTATCTCGCAAATGCTTTTCACAGTCGTTGCTGTCTGTATATCCAACTTGAATCAGAAACTCTAAAAGTCTGTCATTCGATGACGGTCCAGACTCTGATTCCCCCCGCCCCATTTTATCCTGTTTATATTTGCTTCAGATCTAGAGAAACAAAATCTGCTGTGTTTGCTTATTCTGATTAATTAGTAGACATTGTAAGAAGACATCGTACGATTCTGAAATACAAAACAGAAGCAAGTGTTAATCTGTTAGAGGAGTTGGATGAAGCCATCAGAAGATATATACCACCGCTCATCTACATGATGTAAAGCTTGGTTTTAGTGACTGCAGCAATTGGATATAGTCATCTTGGATATAATTGTTTTACCGGTGGTCCTACAAGAAGGTGTCGCTTTTCACGAGTCGGAAGAGCATCTACAAACTCATCCTCATTTAGTTTACAAGGTTTTGTTTTACGTCGTTCCCTGTAGTTGTCTCTGTTTTTTTTCTTGCGATTTCTTCGTTTTCGTTTAACCACTGGCTCTCCAGGAACTGTCTCGAGAGCATCTGGTGAAACCTCTTCTGGCTGCTCAGGAGGTTCTAGTTTTTCAATCCCACCCCCAGGCCTCTCAGTAGGCTCCCTCTCTCCCTCTTGTTCCTTATCCTCATTTTCGTCTTCCGTCTTTGATCCAGTTATACCTTTCTTTCTGGCTTTGTGTTCAGTGCGAGGTATTACCTCTAGTCGGCATCTGCGACCACTTTTACTCCCATGGCCCGCCTATTACAAAATGAGCATTACTTGGAATAAAGTGTGCAAATGCATGAAAACAAGAAATACATATTGCTGCAGTCACTAATACCCATTGCTGCAGTCAACAATTTGATGTTTGTTGGTGTTGATATTTAAAATAAATGTTTTCACAAAGAAAGGCTTTCGAGGCATGTCGCTTATAATGCTAAAACTGTAACACACAACATTTTGCGTGACTGCAACACATGTATAGCTATATAACATTAAAGCGATGGGTAGTGTAGTCCAGACACTTCTCACCCCACGGCCTCGAGGTCCACGTGGACCGGGTGGACCTGCAGGTCCTCTGATAAAACCTGCAGGAAAATCTTCATTTATATTTTTGACGGTTTGGTGATGGTTGGCTGCGCTGTTCTCTCTGGATGGCACAGTTATGTGGCTGCCAGCATGTGGAAGGCCAGGAAGGCCTGGCTCACCCTTCATGAACCAATCAACAACAATGTTGGGACACAGTCAGTCAAAACAAACAGATAATGCGTACACACAAATAACAAGGATAACGTTAATCTAGTCAACGAACATGAATGTTCTGAACATGTGTGCTGGATAAATTTATTCTGAAGAAAATCATTTATCTAAATTTCCCCATACTATGAATTCAAATATTTATCATTTTTGATATATTTTCTTTTCAAAAACATGTATGTAGGGGAAAATGTTTTTGTAGTATTCCAGCAAATAAACTGAAGAGGAGAAGAAACAACGATAAATAAGATAATGTAGTATTAGCGTCAATTGCCTTATAAACTGTCCAATCTTATTGTTTACCAATTTAAGCATCAGCATTTTACTTTAAAAATGTCATTCTTCTTTAAATATTTATTGTGACTGTATTAGCTTAATCTAAATATCATCAAATATACCCCCTCTAATATTTTTCTTCTCCTTTAGTATATCATATTGTTTTGATGATTAACAGCACAGTTTTCATTCCATATGAAAAATCATTTGATCTAATATATCATCTAATATGATATGGATATCTAATTTAAGCAACACAATTTCGAAACCATGATAAAAACAAGTAAAAAATCATCATAGAATCAAACATGTGTGCATATCCGTCAATACACTAAAATAAACAATCAAATACAAGGGTGAATCGTACAAATTGTACAATGATCTAACGTGCCTTTAGAAGCAGAACCCTATATAACGCGAAGCGTGTGTTATATTTCATACCCTTAATTTGACTTTGTCCCATACTTTGAACATACTCTTACTGTTTTACTTTCTAAACTTCTAATTAAACCTTTACCATATATAACCGTGTTTGACGCAGTGACAAAAAGACCCAACCCAAACCAGACAGTTCCAGGGAGGAGCTGTCTTATCAGGTCTCCCATGTTTGTTCAAGTTCTACCCAGTCTGCACGACAAAGAAAACCCCATTTATTCATATACTATTTAAAAGTTCAGTAAATAAATATTCAACAAATAATTAACTTGTACAAATATTCATAAGGTAAAGAATCAATGCAAGAAAAGGTATCAATAGAAATACTAATTTAGAATTCTTAGATTGAGTAATTTAAAGTCTGAACGAGGAGATATGAAATAACACAGCACAATTTTACATTTAATTCAAGGTCCCTTTTCAAAGACATTATTTAGTTGATTCTTACCTCGAGCAATGACTGTTATTTATCTTTTTTTAGATCAAACTCGGGTGTACTATGTAATTATATTTAATGAGATGAACCCTTCTAGTAATTATAATTATAATCTCAAAGATTCATCTTTACTGCCCATTCTTGAGTATCACGAACACAACTGGTAATGAAATATTCGTTTATTCACTGGTTACGGGCTTAAACAATGAGGTAAGATTCAACAGTAAATGATTTCAGTATGAATTATATGCATAAGAAATTTTAGGGGGAAAATAAATTTTGCACAATTCAAGATGCAAAACCTTGAACAAAATAGCTACATGGCTAATATATGGAACTACCTCTATACAGATATGAAATATAAAATCAAAATGATTGTTTGCTTGTAGTGTTCAAAAGTAAAACTACCTAGTATATAATAGTCAAATAAGCTACGCAATCAGCAGGAGACTTACCGGTGCCCCAGGTGCCCCGTCCTTACCCTGAAATATATCAAATACATGGGTATATGTTATATACAGTGATATATGTCATACATACGGATATATTACATGTCATACATACGGATATATTACATGTCATACATACGGATATATTACATGTCATACATACGGATATATTACATGTCATACATACGGATATATTACATGTCATACATACGGATATATTACATGTCATACATAGGATATATTATATGTCATACATACGGATATATTACATGTCATACATACGGACATATTACATGTATAGGTAATTAATGTTAATTAAAAAGAAGGATAAATAATATGTCATACAAATGATATACAATATGTATTAAAGAGGATAATTATGGGTTTATAATTTGTCATTGACCATTTTATATACAATCATAAAATACGAATTTAAAACGCAAAATCCGGATGACCTTGGAACCATAAAATCTGTATTGGTGTGGGTTTAGGTTGTATTCAACGTGCATTTACGGATTTTGTTGATGTTTGACGAGATGTTTATTAAACACATTTATTACATAACTATTATTATTAATCCTATATTATTTAAAGAGGCATTTTCAATAATACACTGACAATCTCAATAAGCGGGCCAATAAAAATATCACTGTTAGAGTGGGGCCGGAAGTGATATTGTTTAGGGGCCCCGCCTTTCCTGCGATTTGATTGGCTAAAGATTTATGTAATAAAATTGTCATTAAATCGGTGATTTGAAATTGTCCTTATTAAATAACAGTACCAACATCGAATCACTTATTCAATAACTTATACTACCCTAAATATTGAATACAGAGGCGGGGGGGGGGGGGGGTTATTTACATTCAAAATGTACTGGAAATCCCCTTATAGACGAAGTGTAGGTTTACCCAAGTTTATTTGTACTGAAATCCACTCTGAGCACATATAATGTTATTAAATACATTCTAGATATAAAGTTATATACCGAATGCCATACTCATAAAAAGTATATATTATAAAAAAGTACATATGTATACAGTAGCCGTCATAAACAGAAATATAATATGTCAATAAGACAAGGATATGCTAGAAATATTGTAGAATCGTTAGTTTTCGTGGTGACCAATTTTCAGCAATTTCGTGGACGACTATATCTGCGAGTATTAATCCCAACAAAAACTTTACATGTTAAAGCCCTCGCGTTTCCTTGATCATTGAACCACAATTATATGTACCAACGGTTTTGATTTTTACAGATCCCACGAATTTTAATGTCAACGAACAATAATGATTTTACAGTATGTCGAGTACATACGAGACTATATTTTGTTACATACCAAGACGTATTAAATGACACATACAAACATTAAAATGAAATATAGACATATCAATTGACACATAACAAGATTATATCGCACACACAAGACTCGTCATGTTGGTATATATTTTTTATACAGACGGTCCACGCAGTACACACATATATACATTGGATTTTAATCTTTCCCCTTACTGATTAATTGATTAATTGAATAATCTCCCTTTTTGCGTAAAACTACTCGTAAAACAATATGTATGATCAACACGATACTTTGATTCATAAAATAGAAATTGTGATAAAATGGTGACAAAATGGTGTTGACACTTGATCTAATGATTTACTTATAACTTGACCTTAGTTTAAACTGGTAAATTTAATACATTTAGAAAGTAAATATCAAATGTTTACCGCAGGTCCTTGTGGCCCTGGCGATCCCTGAAAATAGAAGAAAAAAAAAGATAATTTGAATGATGTTATATGCACATAAAAATACAACGAGATTATACTAAGAATCAATTAATACGAATTTAAGATTTGTATGTCGCATAACTGAAGTCATTTTCCCAAAGATCTGAAGAGGTTAGTTCAAAATCCCCACCACCTCTCTCTCTCTCTCACGATGGCAGTAAATTTGCTGATTTAGTTCAAAACTATTTCGAGGGTACATGCGTTTGAGGATTAATGTTCCTCTATACTATATAAACTCATGAAATTTCCATTTACGTAATTACGAAAATATTTACGAAAATATTCCCCCACAAACATGCGCATGAAATAATGGTGTAACTCACGGGCGGTCCTTGTGGCCCGGGGTTTCCTGGTAGTCCATCAAATCCACCCAGTCCGGGTTTCCCCGTCGGTCCGGGCGGGCCCGCGGGTCCTCGTTCTCCTCTCTCCCCTGGTTCTCCCTAGACACAGGTAAGTTACAGTCATCTACAGATTGTCACCATTTCTAGTTTCCAAATTCACCGTGAAATGTCATGTGTGGTAGCCAAATTTACAATTGTATCGTTTGTTTGTTCAATTTGAGCTATCAAGATTCGTTTGTTCTCAATTAACTTAATTTTTGATTTTTTTTATAGGTTTTTACATTTGTACATGTATATATGTTCAAGAAATAAACATTTATCCTAATCAGGGATTGGATTTTTTTATAAGCACTGATGCAAATCATGTTGTTTCTAGCATATTAATACTATTTATGAGATTTACTTCAAGGACATATTTATAATAAGAACTTTATATATACAAGTGCAATAAGAAAAATTTAGAAAGCACTGTACATATATATTGACATGGAATTACTTTGAATTGTATTATTTCACAAACACGTGCTGGTGAAGCATGCGGAAAATGATAGTTAATACTAAACTAATATAGGCTAAATACCCATGGGAAACTAGTATAACTGTATTCTTATAAATTGTTGTTCAGGAAATAAAAACGAGCAATAAATGACTCTCATAAATCTGAACATCACGGTAAGCACAGGCAAATTAAAAACACGCCGAATATACACCATTAAAATAGTTGGTGAAATATAAATGGATTTAATTCTAACTCAAACAACGAATGTTGTGTGCACATATCTTAAAAGGTACACATTCCATCTGGAAGGAGATCAGTACCTAAAATATTTGCCATCATTTTAGACAAAGGGGGACAAATTACCTTCAGCTCTATGACTTTGATCTCGTACTCCTCACCTAACTCTCCAGGAAGGCCTGGCGGACCCCTGTCTCCCTAAATAACATGCAACATTCATGTCATGTGACACATGCAAATAGAAAAGAAAATACATATCATGTAAAACATGCATTTTATATACAGCTGAGCATCCGCATGCAAAGAATTATGCGAAAGACACTAGCAAATTATAGAACAATGTAAAGCATGCAACAGTTTAACACACACGAAATTACCGTGATATGAGATATAATACATACCAGTGTTATTACATGGATCACTTGTGTTGTGAGCAGTGGAGACAATATTACGTTTTGTAAAATACGTCAAATGTTTATAACTAAGAATGTTAGATAAGCAAAGAGGGAAGACGATTAATCTATTAATTAGCTTTTTTACGAGGTTAGGAGTTACTGATTATCGATATCATTATCTATGATTACAACTATGTGAGATAACAATTACACGACATCCAGACTTTTTTCTCTACGAAAGCTTATCTTTGGTCATACTATCTCATTTGTAGCAACATAATTTGAGCGGATTTTCCCCTTTTTTCAGTTATAATGACCTTGACAAAATTGACCCCCTCGCCAAACAACAACAACAACAACAACAACAACCGCTTTAATTCCAAACTTGCTCCAAATAAAAAAAACCCTCTTTTTCCTACCTTTAATAACAACAACCTTTAGTGGTTGACCCCACCCTAGCAGCATCTCCCTTTCTAAAGCAATCCTCTTTAAACTTGGTGACATTGTTAATGGTCTTACTTATCCAAAAAAGATTATGGTTAGTATTGGCAACTGGCCAGTAATTATTAGCCTTGAAATATAAAAATAAAACACTTTGTTTAATTCTTAGCATCTGCATTTATTAAGTAGTCTTGTTCAAACTAAGACACAATGTCAATGAACATAATATCTCAGCCAAGGACAACTATGGATGATTTAAAGTTATGCATCCTAAACAAGCGACATATTTATGTGCCAAAATTTGTTTTAAAACCCAATCCATATAACAGTTAAATACACACCAACATTTAAATGTGTGCTTTAATATTCACATGACTGATTCCAAAATAATGTGCCATAAAACGTAATGAGAATGTTTCGTATTAGGAAGCCATTTCACTTAACTTTATGCATCATAAACATGATTTTTTTTATTCTTTGTTATTTCATAGTGCCTCTTTACTATTCGTTCATAAATATTATATATTAAAAACTCATAAAACTTTTGAATAACATTTCATTTCAGTTTATATTTGCCCAATGTCATTTTATATGACACAAAATACACAATATTAAGACAAACCCATTCACGGAGTAACTTACAATAATACACATGCATTTCACGATGCAAAGTTGAAATGGTTAAATGACCAAACCTTTATCGTTATAACTTCTATATTTTTCTGGAAGATAAGAAAAGCTGTTTTAAGCATTTGGCCAAAAAGTGAGTATTCCTGAGGAAATATAAAAATGGACAACGATTGATATAGAAGTAGATATAAGATTATTACTGATACGAATATTTTCTTATCAAATACTAATGCTAGTTATACTTTTAAAAAATATGTAGAAAATAAATTTCTAAATTGAAGAAATTATACAATGATCATAGAAAACAAAAGTTCTTGTTTGTAGAAATATTTGTAGACGTTTCACAAAGAGATAAAGACAGAAGAACATTTCTATTGACTTCATATTCTTACACCTAATACCTGATCTGAGACTTATTACCATCAGTATATAAATCCATGAAATGGGGATAAAACATGCTACAACGTTATATAACGTCTTGTACCTGTAACGTAAGCAGCTCGAGGTCATCCTTGCCATTATCAAGTCTAACTGACCGTTTCAAACCCGACTAAAAGCAAATACAATTTACATTAATTTCATGTTACGAGATACAGCGGGGCTTTTCCATGGACGATAAACTACGTGTTGGTGTATACATATGATTACACACTGATTAGAAATATATACACATACATTATATAAGTTAGATGTTAAGCATTATTTAAGCTTTAAATATTCTGATATTTCATTTACATAATATACAAAGAAATGTCTATACATGTATTTACAAAAAGCGGCATATAATTCCTTGTACTGAAAATAACAAAAAGGAAACACTAAATGGTATAAGAAAAGTATCGTTTACATGACATATCAATGTATTGTTTCATCAAAACATGAATTTTATTTTAATTTCAAAACCTATTTATATAATTTTTATTATCATGTATTCTAAAAATATATTTAAATATATGAAGTATCAAAATATCACTATGAAATACTTTTTGTCCGATCCCGTCATATCCCGGTAGACCTATCTCGCCCTTTTCTCCTGCAAGTCCCTGAAAATACACAATGTGTCAGTCGTCATCTGCACTGACCAATAACCCCCCACCCCCTTACGTCAGATGTCCATTTCCTGTCGTGGCATTTTATTACACAAACTACCTTATTAAGCAGTCATTTACACGTGTGTGTGTGTGTGTGTGTGTGTGTTCAACACAATTTCAATCGATATCTTAAATACCAACTCACATTGAAGGCGTTCTAATATATACTGACGTCACAGACAACACAATTAAAAGTAATTTTCTGAAAGGGTCTCAAAGTTATTCTTAGCAATATATAGTTATGAAAAAAGTAGATTTTTAATTTACATTTAGACAAAAGTGTGCGTGTCCGGATAGGGTAGTGGTTAATGTAACCCAGATCGATCCAAAGTCCGTCTGGCGTTGTGTACGACAGGGTTGCCCATACAAATGGGTTCTCTCCGGTTGCTTTGGTTACTTCCTGCCAAATTGACTACCCGAACCCAACCAACAGTAACAAGAACATATTAAAAGAACGTTCGAGGAAGTAAAACCAAAATCTATTCATATGTACCTTATCACCTTTGTCACCTTTAATACCCTTTGGCCCTGGATCACCCTGCAATGATATATAATTCAAAATTATATATATGTTTCCATGGTAATGTAGGGTATCCGCTAAATTACAATCTCAAAGACATAATCTGAACTTGTACGATTCATAGGCACATACATTTTAAATTTGGATCATGTATTATTTATCACCGGTTTCTTGGTTAGAATTTTGTCTTCCATTTTAAAAACAATTAGATATTGTACAATCACTGTACAAAAAGATAGTTGCATATATTTTGTGAAACATTTGAACTTACACGAGTATGTTAGTTTTTAAGATGAAAAAGGAACCATAACCTTATGCCTTGTAATTTCTGACAAGAAGATTTTTCTAGTTTTTCTAAATAAGTCTATGAAAAATCAAGTGACCCCAGGGCGGGGCTAATTTTGACCCCAGAGCCATGATTTGTACTAACTTGGTAGAGGTCTACTAGGCCATGTTACACACCAAATAAGTAAACTCAAGACCGTGTGGTTTCTGTCAAGAAGATTGTTCTAGTTTTTCCTAAAGACTATGTAAAATCAAGTGACCCCAGGGCGGGGCCAATTTTGACCCCAGGGCCATGATTTATACTAACTTGGTAGAGGTCTACTAAGCCATGTTACACACCAAATAACTCAAAACCGTGTGGTTTCTGTCAAGAAGATTTTTCTAGTTTTTCCTAATTAAGTCTATGTAAAATCAAGTGACACCTGGGGTGGAGCCAATTTTGACCCCAGGGCCATGATTTGAACAAACTAAGTTGCGGTCTACTAAGCCATGTTACATATCAAATATATAAACTCCAAGCCTCGTGGTTTCTGACAAGAAGGTTTTTTTTTAGTTTTCCCAAAATAAGTCTATGTAAAATCATGTGATCCCTTGGGCAGGGCCAATTTTGACCCCAGGGCCATGATTTGAACAAACATTGTAGAGGTCTACTCGGCAATGTTACACACCAAATATTTAACTCTAGGCCGTGTGGTTTCTGACTATTAAGATTTTTCTAGTTTTATCCAACGTAAGTCTATGTAAAATTAAGTGACTCCTGGGGCGGGGTCTATTTCGACCCCTTGGTCATGATTTGAACAAACTTGGTAAAGGTCCATGAGCAAATGTCACAACAACAAATATCTAATCTCTAGGCCTTGCGGTTTCAGAGAAGAAGATTTTTTAAGATTTCACTTTAAAATTCTATTTTTAGCTCCTGTGACCCAGATATGCAACAGACCGGAACCATCTGAACAACTTTGGTAGAGCTTCGTGCAAGGAACACCACATGCAACTTTCATCGAATTTGGCCCAGTGGTTTAGAAGGAGATGTTGTTTAAAGAAAATTGTTGACGCCGGACGCACGGACAAAAGGCGATCACAATAGCTCACCATGAGCACGATGTGCTCAGGTGAGCTAAAAATATTGATTTTCAATATACAACCTGTGTTTGATTACCTTATTATAACATACATTTATATAAGCATTTGCAGCAAGAACCTGTATTATTTTAAAATAATATCGTTAATTATTCAAACTTACCGTCGAACCTTTGTTTCCAATTGGACCCTGAAAAAATATGAAAATATCGATCTATACTGACACAGGTCAAAACATGATTGTATATAAAACATGGTTCAAGTTGCACACGCATTACACTGATTTTTTCGTATTGTAAAAATTGATCTATTGCATATGGATATTTGCAAAATAAAATATTGAATCACAGAAAAGCAACTAAAATATACCCTTTAACAATAAAGGAAAGAAAATCAAATACAAGCCATGTCTTTAAACTTCCAGGACAGGTTTAAAATCAAAGAAAAAATCATTTATAGATCTAATGAATAAATTAATTACATGCGAGTGCGAAAAAACAAAAAAAACAAAAAAAAACGATCTGCCATCCACACATATATTGAATAAAAACGTTGAATAAAATAATACTGCTTACAAACATAACAACACAAAATACATAAACATTCTATATGTTATAACATGAGCGACTAAAATCTACTATTAGTTACACGCTTGTATATAGTGTGTAAATAGCAGGCAACATCACATAAGGCTCCAACACAAACGTAAGTTACATACACATGCATATCCCCATATACATATTCAATATGTACATGTTGACAGGTTACACCTCATTCCAAACTAAACCTACAAAAAGTGGGTATGAGTGATATGATAAATCGATGCTAGAAAATTTAAATATGAACATTGTTACAATCCAGTCGGTTAATTTTATTCGATTGTCAATATTTTAGATACATGTAGATCAAAGGACTTTGTATCTTTAAAATGACAATTGATTGTAGACAGATTACTTAAACTGAAGTTGATTTTGTTAAACAATCCCAATGTTTTGCATAACCTTAACTGAATAATGAATCATTCGAGGCATGTCCACCTAAAATATGTTTTTCTATATTTTTTTCAATTATTCTTTAACGATTTTGTAAACTTCTCACTGGCAGTATATATGTACGTATTAAATTTCATATGAATGACATACATGTATACAGTTAAACCTGTATTAGCGGGCACCTATATTGAGCGGTCAACCTTCATTTCGCGGCCAGTGTTAGTATAACCGAACTGTATCATTTTGTTAATATGTTTGAATCTTCATTTTGCGGCCACCTCTGCTAAGAGGTCACGTTTTCTTATTCCCTTGACTGAAGGTGTTAAGAAAACATTGATATATTATTTTCCCGAGTATTTTCAAATTATTCAGTTATAGCCAGCTGAAAGGCTTTCTGACATGGACATTCGTACGGTCAACCCTTGATACACCGGCAGTGTTTGTAAATCTCGATTTCGCCGATGTATCGAGAATTGCTGCCGATACCGGAAGACAAATTTGCTTTGAATCCGTCACATGACTTTTAGTGCCGGAACCCGAGTATGCC
>CM037778.1:31306547-31356547 GCA_021229015.1 Solen grandis
TCCTATTCTTGTGTTTTTATGAATACTTAATCTTAACATCATCCTTGTTAATTGTATCATCCACTGTATCAACATTGCTTAGGCCACACCATATTACAGATTAACCCTTTCCCTCATAGAGGACACTTTGAAAAAATCTCAGTGGTCTGGAAATGAGGATTTTGTAATTAAATTTGGTTTAGGTTTAACTGTGGTTTTCTGCAGATCAGGCTTTATGTGGTACCTATTGAGTGCATCAAAATGAGTATATATGAGGGAAAGGGTTAAGCTTAATATTTATACATGTATGGTCCCCAGTGTGTACACAAGACAACCTTGCAGACTTCCACATGTTTCTACATTTCGTTGGTATAATTTCTCATCAATGCATGAATCATGCAATTCCTCACGTCTCATACATGTACATGTGTTTGTGATGTCGTATTTCAATACAGGGAATCTTTTTTTATTACAAGAAAAACCTAAAACTACCCAATTCCTTCCTTTTGCTATTTTTGGGTCATATAATAAAGTGAAAGTTTTGGGTGTGAAAATGCCTCAATCTATCCCACATTTCATTGAATTAAAACATAATTATTATATTTTTCTATGAAAACTTTGCAAACTGTATGATCATTCATAGAAAATAATATGAAATATTACTTATTTTTATGCTTTGGCTGATGTTTGTAACAATTAAGAGAGGAAAAAAAACATTCAAGCATATATGTGACATACATACAGGGATAGGGAAACCATTTATGATAATTATCCATGTTTGGACCATTACTAATTGCACCAATATAATTACCCACAAGGGGATTAACCCTTTCCCTCATATAGACTCATTTTAACCCTTTCCTTCATATAGACTCATTTTGACGCACTCAATAGGTACCACATAAAGCCTGATCTGCAGAAAACCACAGTTAAACCTTACCAAATTTAATTATAAAGTCCTCATTTCCAGACCATTGAGGAGCAGCGAACAGCATAAAACCTGATCAGCAGGCTGATATGGTTTTATGTTGTTTGCATAGGTCTTTTCATGGTGTTCTCTATGAGGGAAAGGGTTAAAACACATCCTTCAGATCCATTGTTCTCACACTACCATGTACTGGATTGCAGCGTTCTAAATAGTCTGGCCACTATGTTCTTGTTCAATCATTTAATCTCTCTCTTTATATAACTCTAAAATTCCTCATGACCACAAATTTCTCCAGAATAACATAATTATATTCAGCAGTAATCAATCATTCATATTTTCAGAAATATTGCGTTCAATGATATTATTTTTTTTTTTTATTTATATACACCTTGACAGAATTATAGACTTTGAGTGTGTTTTTGTTAGCTTCAACGATCAGCCTACTGTATTTTGGACAATTGAAAAATACCAATATGTCCTCTTGTCTGGCATCATCGGATATTACACCAAGTTACATTATCCAGACACCTGGCCAATTAGTCCAGGAACTACCCTTATATATGCTGAGCACCAAGCAAGGGAGCTATTTAAATATTACCAGTACAAAATTTACCACTTTGATATGTTAAAGCCAGGGATCAAACCCACAATCTCCCCTACCAGTGGTATATACGCAATAGTTCACCATACATTGGTTGGTTTCAGATATTTTAGCATAAAATAGGTTTATTGTTTAAAATGTTTTTGTTTTTTTTAATTCCTAATGACTTTTTTTTTTTTTTTTTAATCATTGCATTCTACACAATATGATGTGTTTAATTAAACATTTAAAACTAAGATACTGGAACTCTGACTAATGTGCAGTCCAACATCAAGGTGAAAGGGTTAGGTTAAAAAATTATTGGAAAGATTTTAATTTATAAACAAGAAACCGTAGAAGATGGGCGATTCTCCCCAAATGTTTGTCATGAAAACAATAACTTTGTGTGTGGTGGTTTGGGAGAATACCATTTCTATCCCAACCCCAATGCATATCCTAAAGATTGTCTCATGATGATGAACATATCTGCCAAATATTTTTTAAAATCCATCATGACTATTTGTTTTCATAAGAATATCCCCCCCTCCCCACTTCCATCACACACACACTGAGGCACACAGTGACAAGAGCTCTCTCATCAGGAGTCTCTCTCTGATCAGGAGTCTCTCTCTGAGGCACACAGTGACAAGAGCTCTCTCATCAGGAGTCTCTCTCTGAGGCACACAGTGACAAGAGCTCTCTCATCAGGAGTCTCTCTCTGAGGCACACAGTGACAAGAGCTTTCTCATCAGGAGTCTCTCTCTGAGGCACACAGTGACAAAACCCTCTCATCAGGAGTCTCTCTGAGGCACACAGTGACAAGAGCCCTCTCATCAGGAGTCTCTCTGAGGCACACAGTGACAAAACCCTCTCATCAGGAGTCTCTCTCTGAGGCACACAGTGACCAAACCCTCTCATCAGAAGTCTCTCTCTGAGGCACACAGTGACAGGAGCCCTCTCATCAGGAGTTCTCTCTGAGGCACACAGTGACAAAACCCTGTCATCAGGAGTCTCTCTCTGGGGCACACAGTGACAAGAGCCCTCTCATCAGGAGTCTCTCTGGGGCACACAGTGACAAGAGCCCTCTCATCAGGAGTCTCTCTCTGAGGCACACAGTGACAAAACCCTCTCATCAGGAGTCTCTCTCTGAGGCACACAGTGACAAAACCCTCTCATCAGGAGTCTCTCTCTGAGGCACACAGTGACAAAACCCTCTCATCAGGAGTCTTTCTCTGAGGCACACAGTGACAAGAACCCTCTCATCAGGAGTCTCTCTCTGAGGCACACAGTGACAAAACCCTCTCATCAGAAGTCTCTCTCTGAGGCACACAGTGACAAGAGCCCTCTCATCAGGAGTTCTCTCTGAGGCACACAGTGACAAAACCCTCTCATCAGGAGTCTCTCTCTGAGGCACACAGTGACAAGAGCCCTGTCATCAGGAGTCTCTCTCTGAGGCACACAGTGACAAGAGCCCTCTCATCAGGAGTCTCTCTCTGAGGCACACAGTGACAAGAGCCCTGTCATCAGGAGTCTCTCTCTGGGGCACACAGTGACAAGAGCCCTCTCATCAGGAGTCTTTATTTGCTCTGAAAAACTAGCAAGTAGGTCTACAGTACAATATGACTTCAGTTACCAAAACAACAGCTCAATCATTTTTGCAAACAGCATACTGGTATTGCTTTTTTTCACATGTAAAAGAATAAGTAGGATAAGGTAAGTTCAACTTATGCGGCTAGTATAAAAAACGTCTTGAATTACATGTCATCAGTATTTTTGGAGTAAATAAATAAGGACTGACAATGTTGATCAATTTTAAATTTTGTCTGTGATACTTCCTCTCATCAGTTTTACATAAATTAAATGTCATTTCAAAAGCTTAAACAGGAGAACTAAAGTAATGTTGTGGTTTAGAAATTGTGAAAAAGGGGAGTAACTCCAAAAACACTGATGCCAGTCATGGACCATGTGTCTAACACTTTCATTCTTTCTATATTAAATTGCACTTTTCTTTCTATATATTAAATTGTACTTCAATAGCACAAGAAGAAAAGGAGTTATTCTTGACAAGATAATGCAGAAATGGAGGATAACTTAAAAAAAAAAATTATTCCAGAGTTATTGATCTTAAGCATGACACTTCCTCTCTCATCAAGTTCTATACACAAATGAAATTTCAAAAAATAGCATAAGAAGAAGAGGAGTTATCTTCTGGACATATTTCATGACATACAGACAAAAACAATAAGACTCCCTCATATAAATATATGGGGAGACATCATGACCATGTATGAAGTGCATAGAAAGACAAAGGTGTCGCTTAATTAATGCACTCATTTGGGAGCATAAAAATGTTTATTTGGAATAACACAATAAAACAATAATTCTTGATTCATTTAATGTCAATAACATAAGTTATATTGAATAATGATAATTTTTTAACATTTCATTACCCATCTCATCAGGATCTCCTGTTTGCTCCTACAATTTTGTAGTTTAGATCCAACACATCCTGCATGGCAAAGAAAATTCCATTTAGTCACATAATTTATATATATATTTAAGTTCAGTAAATCAATATTCATGGAGTATGACTTTATACATATTCACAGCTGAATGATATCCCCACAGCAGTTCTGTGTCAGTTCATTATGTGGAAGGGAATGATTAGAAAGTCTGGGAGCTCTCTGATGTGTGTATGCTGTTTGTCATAACATCGTATGTATATTTCACATGCCAAAATACATAGGAATGCACAAGAACACAAGAAGTAATCATATTAAAACCCTAGTTTTGTATTTATTATTATAAATGAAAGCTATAACAACATGGAAATTGATCAGTGAGTCATGTACAGTCACATCAGGTCAAATCCTGCACTTTTCAAAGCTCTAAACAACTCTACCTGGTCACTTACAACAGCTATAGAGAGACTTTTCTCATGTACCCATATTTATTTTTCTGAACATTGATTTTAACAATCCCAAAAAGTGTTTGTTTTTATTTTTTTTGTTAGCTGCAATGTATGAGATTTGGTCAAGATACCATTAGCTTAACAATTCCGTTCATTTCCATTGATAAAACAATGACCTTGCCCACAAAGCTTTCCATTTGTATTTATTTTGTCTTTTACTTTATATGGCTATATCCTATAAAAATTTCAAGCTCTCTTGTCCTTTTAACAAGTGGCCCTGACCTGATGGACTCCTATATCCTTCGTTCAAGTTTCATAGGTCTCTAGACAATATTCAGCATACACTATTTTGTGCTTTTGTCAATGATCATTCTCACATCTTCAAATCTTGATCTGGGTTACAACACTAGCAATAAGGTGTATGGTTGATATGTTTATACTGATGGATAAAGGGAGGTAACTCAATTTTGTTTTGATTATGATCAGTACAGTTATGCTGCTTGCTCTAATAATTTGCTCACAAATATACATTTTCCTGACACAAGGCCAAGCAAACAAGGAGCTACCAAACCAGCGTTGAATTCCACCAGTTCTATCAAACCAAGGACAGGAGAGATATACCAGTATTTTTTAGACTTTGGTATGTCATGACCATGGATTGATCAAATGAGCAGCCAATAGTCTAACAGGGCTGCTCCCTGTATTAGTGACATGTTCTATATATTTATTAGCTTTCAAATCCAGAAACTGTTTTACCATGTTCATCCAACTTAGTTGGCTGGGCATAAAAATAAATCCTAAGTCAATGACCATCTGTTAACAAACTGCTTCAAGATCTCAAACCTGGGTCAAATTCCACCAGTTCTTAGCGTTAAGCAAACTTTAGTACTTCATAGTAATACTTAAGGGCGATTTTCATTAGTATTTGTTTCTCTAATAAAAATTCCCAAATATTTCATTTCTTAACAATCATTGTTAGTTATTAAGGAAAAAATTCATTTCAGCTTAGTCATGTACTTAAATATTTATTAAATGAAACAGCAATAGTGGAATGTGCATCTACCAAGTTTAAGTTTTCTTAGCGCTAAGTATTGTTGGTGGAATTGTGCCTGTACTTATAAAAGATATGAATAGGTAAATAAACAAACTGTGAAACATGTAGAATCAGACCTTGGGTAATTGCTAAAACAAGAGAGTTCCATGCTGGTTGAGGACACTGCTGTATGACTGGTATAGATGGATAGGAAAAAACAGTGGCTAGGTATCCAGCAGACAGGTCCAGGACCAACTTGTGTGGTTCTCTCTATAAATGTAGTTACCAGATGTATTAATGCTTTTAACAAGCGGGCCAAGACGGCCCTGAATCATTCACCTGAGAAATATTGCCTTTTATATTAAAGTCATACTAAATACAAATCCCATGCAGAAGTACAACAATCAAGTAAATCACTTGATTTAAAGTGACCCAATTCATACCCAAGATCCATGATTTGAAATCTTGGTTCAGGTCCACAATGTTAAATACCAAATATCTAAACCAATGGTCTTGTGATCAAGATCTTTTAAAGACTCTCCTATATTAGTATATGTAAAATCAAGTGACCCCTTGGACAAGGCCAATTTTGAACCCAGGGCCATGTGATAGATGTCCACTAGCTATATTACACACCAATTATCTAAAATCCAGGTCTTTGAGTTTCTGAAAAGAAGATTTTTCATTTTTTTATTTAGTCTGTAAAATAAATTGACCCTTGGAGCAAAGCTTATTTTGACCCCTGTGTCATGATTTGAACAAACTTGGTATTGGTCCACTAGACAATGCTACACACCAAATACCTAAGCGCTAGTCCCTGCAGTTTTACTGAAGATTTTCAGAGCAGTTTAGCCCCTGTGACATACTATTTCAACCAATCGAAAAGAATTTGTAAATTTCAATATATGGAATCATTCATAAGGATCAATCCTGTGAAATTTGGTCAAAATCCATTCAGTGGTTTAAGAGATGTTTAAATGAAATTGTTGACGCCAAAAGCATGAACACACAGACAATGGATAAAAGGTGATCACAATAGTTCACGCTGTGCTCAAGTGAGCCAAAAATCCAAATAAATTTATTTTTCCTGTAATATACAAGTGTTCCATCACTTATCACTGTTAAATTGGTTGCACCAGATATGTCTTGAAATGGCCACTTCTAGTTTTAGAACTTCATAATTTAGAAATTTCACAACAATCCTTAACACACCTAACCTAAATTCAAATATTAAGATTTAAAAAAAAAAATGTTTTTATCAAGAAATATATATTCAAATAATTAACAAAGCATTTATTTTACATGAACTGATTAAAATTTCAATAATGTATGTACCGGTAGTTGCATTTGCCAATTTTTCTAATTCTGTGTTCTTTTCAATACAATTTAAGAATAATTAGTAAGTCTGGGTACTTTTCAATATAACAATAGGAAGAAGTTTTTAAGTGGTTTTCCAAAATTACAACCCATTTCCCCCAACAAAAGTCCCCCAACCCCCACCCATGAAAATCATGGAATTTAAACAAGTATAGGAAGAACACAAATGCGAGTTATTCAAATTTATATATTAATATGAAACTTTTAGTATATATATATATATACCACCTAATGAGTTATCTTTACTCCTTAACCACGTCATTTCTTGAACCTGTCAATATTGAAATTCCCTCAATGTTATCAAGAAATGATCTACAAGTGTGTCCCAGATAGATGGCAGTACTAGGACCTTGTCGTTATGTTCAAATTCAATGAATAAAATGTTATTAGATTTATAGGTAAAAATTGGCTTTGCATTGTGCAATTACTACATCTGCACAGGTACTCATGGAAGATGGTAGCCTTTTGGTAGGACAGGTACCCAGGTACAAAATGGGACTCAGTCCTAGTAAGATTGGATATGACAAAGTGGGATTCCTATTTAAAGCCCAATCACATCTATTTGAAGCAGAAGGGTAGATTTGCATGCCTTTCACACTGCTATGGTCATTCTCATAACAAGTTCTAATACATTGACAACGCCCAAAATGGCTATTTGTGACCAACAGTTCCTTTTTTTTTTTAAGTAATATTTTTTTGACGATGTTTAGAAGGTATAGTCACGACTAATGTTTCAGGACAACACCAGAGTGGTGACAATACCTGGACAGCCGAACTGAAATTGATTTTCTATTATTTGTATAGCAGTTGATAAAAAATCAAAATAATATGTGCTGGTTCAAACGAGAAAATTTGTGCACTAATAATCCGTTATGGCCACCCTGTTCTCAAAAAAAAAAAAAATCTTGGGCTAAAATTTGAAATCAAGACTTCTTAAAAAGCAGATGAGATTTTTAATTTTCAGGAACACAAGGCCAGATGGTTCTGTGTGGGACAGATTTTTCTCCAGAAACATGATTTCCAATTAAAGTTTATGAAAATGGAGTACTGTGGTAATTTTTTTCAAGCTTAAGCATGTAAGATTGTCAAATTCAATAAGAATTAATTCAACTTGCTGTCTAAATGATCATTTACATGGAGTAAAAAAATAATCCAACTTACTTGTACAATTATCACACCACCCACTCTCAAACAACAAGAACTAATAGATGTATTTTACAACCATTTATTTGACATAAAAAACTTACATAATGAAATTAATGATAAAATTCTTGGACAGTCGTTCCAGTTAAAAATCTTTTAGACACTGACTACAGACATGAAAGTTAAATGAAAATGTTCTTTGATGGCTTATGATTTTGTCAGACACAACGAATAGGGTATTGTCTAGCCAAACACACTTTCCTCAAGTGAATTGTTCCCTGATGACGAAGAGAGAGATGATTTATGCCTTCTGTGAACCCTTCTTTCCAATGAGGGATTTGTGGATGTGAGGAATGACACCTGGAATAAAAATACAATAAAGTACAATTAGTTCAATCGAACACAGATTTCCAACTTGCATCAGTAGTCATTTTTGTATGGTGAAACTAGTATACTTGTATATCAGACAAGGTGTTCCTTCAAGAAGCTTGACGGTAACATAAAAAATTTCATCAAATAATTCAAATGACTACCAGAACTTAAACATATTTTTTAAACATTGACCACAACATAAAATAATCCATTTTTAGATATGCTGAAAAGTATCATCAATATACTCTTTTTGGGTCATTAACATCTTTGGCTTGATTATTTGAGTTTACCATCGCCTCAACAGTATTTCTGTCATATAGCGACATCCAGCTAATTACAAGTGAAGGAAGACCCCAAATGACAAGGAGGCATCCGGGCCACCAACATTCCGCAAGCCAGCTGGAAGGCTTCCTCACATGAAAATCTGAATGACCCCGCCGTGATTCAAACCCATGCGGGGCTGAGTGAGTGTTAAAGTCAGCGACTTTAGCCTCTTGGTCACAGAGGCCCCATGACATCTCTCATTGGATCTTATGTTTGAAGAAAAGAGTGACATAACATGGATAATTTGGATATGGAAAACACTTACCACCGCCAGCAATTGTAGCTTTGATCAGAGAATCCAACTCTTCGTCACCACGAATGGCCAACTGCAAGTGACGAGGTGTAATTCTCTTCACTTTGAGATCCTTACTAGCATTGCCTGCCAACTCAAGCACCTAGAAACAGAAAATATTTTTTTCTTTCCAAATCATGAAAAAGGAGTCTGCACTAATGGCCATACACAACCACCTTTATATGGGTTAACACTTAGTATTATGTCTTTCTGGATGAGCCATATCATATCACAAAAAGCCTCAAAAACACATAGCATGTTCCATGGTGAATTCAGGGTGGGATGTTCACTCAATGACTGCACCTAAAACTACCTTGAGAAGAAACCATCATTTCTTCATAGAAACTAACAATGCAAATTTGTTTTAAATCCAAACCTACAGAGTAATTAGCAAAAGTAAAATATAAATATATTTCCATATATATTCATGACAACCACATTTTGATAGCCGATTGGTCCATTTTCAAAGTATAGTTGATTGTGAAATCAAATTTATATTCAAGTAGAAGTTAACAGAAAAACCGATTCCTGTGACCGATGACTTTGGCATTGTCATCTATATATTCTGTCTTTATTATTGTAATGAACATTCCCATATCACATATTCATAAACAAGAGGTTTCTAGGTTAAAATTATTAGGTGAAGATAATGATTCAAGATCTTAAATTAATGCAACTTTGTTAAATTTTGTAGATATAAATTTTGGGGGTTTAAGTAAATCATATAATGATGTTAACTTGAAATGTGAAAGTTGCACTTTTTTTATTTTGTTATGTGGAAGCTTTTCGATATAAAATACATCAAAAAATATTTCATTGTGATGGAATATTCATAATTCTACACAAGTTGAGAAATTCAGCACTGCAATGCAGATTTTCCTTTTTTTTTCAAGTCTGTAGTATATAGCCAACAGACATTTTTTTAAGTTACTAAGTTAGTGTGAATTACACGTCATTTTACATAAAGCAAGGTTTCACCCTGTTTGCTGAAAGAGCAAATGCTCAAGTGTATAATTATGTTCTTTATCTTTTTAAATTTATAGTGGAAATGAATATTTACAGACCGTTTAAACCAGATCCTAGTTTTGATGCGTAAATTGGCTAATAGAAGTTATTTGTTGTGAATCGTGAGATTGCGAATTAGACAAAACCCGGAAGTCGCATTGTAAATAAACAAAAATGGCGGACTAAAAATAGATTTGCCCGCGAAATAGTCCCAGCTTATAGCATCAGTTTTATCATATTTAATTTAACTCAAAATCATTACATACCTCAGCGGTCAAATATTCGAGGATAGCAGCACTGTACACGGCAGCTGTAGCTCCAACTCGGCCATGACTGGTTGTTCTGTTTTTCAAATGCCTATGAATTCTGCCTACTGGAAACTGCAATTTTTGAATGAAAATATATCAGGTTTGAACGCCTATGCATTCATTAAGATAGAAATTATCAGACGAAGCACAATAATTTAAATACATATGTAAGGAAGATAAATATTTATCTCACCTGCAGTCCAGCTCTTGCAGACCTTGACACTGCCTTAGCCTTGGCCTTTCCTGAATCTTTTCCAGCTTTACCACCAGGCTGAAAATTGATTGAAACAAGTTAATTAGATCAATTTTTTCCAAAATAAGTTTACCATATGATGCAATAATCTCAGATAATTCCGAAGAATACATAGATTTAAGCCGATGGAGTTTCCATTTCAAAAATTTCATGGATACAAACCATGTTTGAATTTCAGTAAGTCCTTCCTTCTACACAAACTGACGCTTACTCTGTGCATAAATTATCGAGCGCCAAAAATAACTAGATTCTACGCTCGTCACGTGACATGAATGGCCAATGAAACGAAGTGTTACAAACGCGTGGCCCAATGGAAAGCCGCTACTGACAAAGGATTTGTGAATTGACCTCGAGCTAAGTATTAGCGGTCAATTTGAATGCTTTGTGTAATGTTATGTAATATATATGTGATAGGACACCCGACTGCTCACGGTTTGCAATAAGCAATGTGACATATTTTTTTCTTTGTGAAATTAACAATCGCAAACTTCTAAAGTTTATCAGAATTTTTTCTTCCTTTCTACATCTACATTGTTTATGTCAAAATCCCCTTCCTTTATGTTCTGTTCGAAGAAAGTTCCGTAGATCTAGATATTTATTATTGATAGATAATATATCGCATATTTGCATTATGTTGTAGATATAGACCCCCCCCTCTCTCTCTCTCCTCTGACGAAGCCTAAATCCAGTTTAGAATAAAAATTAGATAATTTGCGCCCTTTTGTAAAACATATATCGATTTATTATGATAATTGACAACCATAGGCCAACATTCAGCTTTTTTTTTTATCTAGAAATCACAAGAAAAATCTCCTGCCATAGACTAACCAAGCAGCATATCTATTTTCAAGATAGATATATATAAACCTAGTTATAAAATAGTCTAGATCTAGATCTTTCCTCTCTCTCTTTCTGTCTCTGATAATTTGACGTATGTAGCCAAAGATAATCATCGGCCATTATTCAGCTTTTTTATCAAGATATCACAAAAACATTTCTCCCGCCATAGAGACCGGCATATCTGTATATTTTAAAGATTTGTTTTTCTTTCTTTCTTTCTTTCTTTCTTTCTTCGGGTGGGGAGCGGGGTTACAATTTTATCATCATCGTCAAGTACAAAAATCAAAGTTGGGCTATAAGTTTTTCAACTTTATTTACGGCTACCACCCTATACCCTCTTATCATTATAGATCTAGTTAGACTTGGTGTGCAGTACTCTGGTATAATTTTTTTTTTTTGTTCCAAATATTTCGGTATACATATGAAAGTAACAAGATTTAGCCTACTCTCTCTCTCTCTCTCTCTCTCTCTCTCTCTCTATTAAGTATTGTAACACGACATAGACTTGGATGTATAGTCTTCAGGGACAAGAATTTGATTCAGACAGACAGAGTGTATTTTATTGACGGTTTACAGTTTCTTGTCATATCATGTATATATATATAAATAAAAATAGATAATCAAATGATCAAGTGTAAATATATCAAATATATCATGCAAAGATTCATTTATTTTTGTCATAAAAGGAACAAATCATGCAATGATGCACTTATTTTTGTCATAAATTTCTACCATACAATTATGGAGGATGGACTTTGAAAAAAAATAATATAAATAAAAAATCGATTGTAATTACACATACTAATCAAATATTATATAAGTGTATTTCTATGTTGCATAGCTTCAAAGACAAATTTACTGAGTTTGAATATATCATTTCTATTAGATGAAGACTTTAATTTAGCTAATAACCTGGGAGAATGTGTGTATGTGTGTGAGTGTGTTAAAACACCGCTGATTTAATAAATATATATAAATATAAAAATATATTTAAAAAAAATGAAAAGGAAGCGTTTAGGATGATCTGAGAAGAGTAGCATTGTGTATTTAATAATAATTGCCTGAAAATAAAAAGCCCAATGAGACGGTGATGAAAAAAAAAGGGGGGGGGGGCTTTCATTTGAACAGATCACGTACGTGTAGTGTACACCGGCAGTAAAGAGAGGTCTAGTGCCGGAAGTAAAACCACATGGCGGCTGCGTATCCGGTTTCAAAGAACAAAATGTAGCCCCCCCAATTGTTAGGACCATACGACACTTCCTTTCTTACCAGGTGGTGATTGACGGCCATGATTTGACGGGTTTATGAGATTGCTGCCCGGAAAATTATCACATGGTCTCATCCGGTTGTCACACAGTCACCCTCCCTGAGCATTTCTACGGACAACCGGAATGTTATCTGGACTTATCGTCAGACGATTCATTGATTTTATCACACATAAATTTAAAACTCTTCGAAGTTGAGCGAAACATTAAAAAACAAACCAAAATACCCCTCCCCCTTGTTGTTGTTGTTGTATTGGGGTTTACCGTCGCTGCGATAGTATTTCAATCATATAGCGACGTCCAGCTAATTACATGTGGAGGAAGACCCGGGATTCGAACCCACAGCGGTGAGGGGCTGAGAGATTTGTAGTCCACGACTAAATATGTACTACCCCCCACGCAATTTTTTTTAAATTAATTTTTTTAACTATTTAAAGACCCACAGCCATATAGCCAAAGGCGGCTAGGCATTATGCGAGGTTTTTTTATTTTGAATTTTAAATGAATTAATTTTGACTGCCAAAATAAGCCCAAAAATAGTGGATAAGGTCTTAGAAATGTTCTAATTTTGAATTTGGATAGCTTTTTAAAGCTAGCAAGGATAATTTCCTTGAAAATTATAGCCAGAAATGGAGAACGGAGATATCCGGGTGTACATTTATATTTTGTCCCCGTTTGACTGTTTGTCCAACAGGGCTCATATTGGGAAAAATACTTTTTGTCTTTATTGTGTAGACCAGAGGGACCTCCAACAGCTAGAGAGAGCTGTTTTTGGGGTAGGTTTATATTATAGATAGAGGAGTTGAGTACGGACTTAATCAGGTCTATGTACACCCTTCTATCTCTAAATCTGGTTGCCAGAGAAGCAAAAAGAAAAAAAAAGAAAGACGTAAGAAAAAAAAAAGGGAATTTCCAGTTTTGAATTTGGATAGCTAAAATGCGCTAGCAAGGATAAAGGTCCTTGGTAAAATAATGTGCCAAAGTGCTTAAAGATAAGTTCTAATTCAGAACTTGGCATATCGGCATTTATTTAATTAGAAAAATGTATTTTCTTTATTTATATATTTGTTATTTTTTTAGATATTTTAAAAGTTGCCGATATTGATTCGCGGTACCTGTGGAGTCGCGGTGGTCTATTTTATTTGCAAACGCGCGGTTCTAGCTCTAACATGTTGGTTTGAACCATTGAAAATGCCTACCGCAATTAGCAAACACTCCCCCCACCCCAAACCAACATCTCTATGCTTTTTTTTTTCTTCTTTTTTTTAAACCAATTCGTCTTTCTTATTTATTACACGAAATTAACGTGAATGCAGCTCCCTCCCTACACAGGGCTGCTCCCTGCCTCTTTCCTGATAACCTGTAAGGCTCAAGGGCTGTCCTGTTCACCTTCTCGTATTCCCTATGAACCCCATGGACCAGTACTTTGTGGTCATTTAGACTTTGGAATAGGTTTCATTTACATTTTCGTATTCCAAAAGTTAATTGCCAAATCAGTTTAAGCGATGTTTAAAAAGCTAGTCCATAGGGTCCCCCCTCCGCGTATTCGTAAGGCCATCGATAAATAGGAGCGACCATTCGCGGCCGCTCGCCCAGTTATTCTGGGCGAGGTACTAATGGTCGTCCTACCGGCGCCTCATCTGAGCGTCCTGCAGGTGCCAGTTACATGTTTAAGTACCTAGACTATCGGGTTAGGCCTCTTTTGCCCCCCCCCCCCCCCCCCCCCACGCATCTCTCAGTTAATTTTCTATATATTACTACATTTCCGCCAGGCAGTACAACTAAGCAAACTTTTATAGTACAAGATAAAGTTAATCAAAGTCGGATGTATATTTATACGAGAGCACAGACAGAGCCGAAGTTATATTTCAAATAACATTTGTGCATAATTAAGATTTTATTCGGAAATTTATTTTTTGTTATAATATTTAATTGATATTTTAATGTATTTAATAAAGTCTTCACTGTAAGGCGTCAGTTAGAGTCGGAAGAAGAACCTGTGCCGATGGAAGAGTTTTCAGAGCACCTGCTAAATAACCGGAAGTTCGTGCGTTTGATTCTCGGCCGCGGCAACAAAAGTCGTTAGATATCCCCTATGCTTTGTGAAAAGCAGTGATAGGTAAAGTAATGATAACAACAACAACAATCTGAAGCGTACCCCTTACTTTTAGATTAATTTCTTAGTATGATGGAGATCAATTTTTGAAATGTATCCGGTAGAAAAGGTTATTTTTTCTTAAAAGTCACAATCTGGCATAAGATATTCATACATGTTCTCTGAAAACCACACCCAAACATAAGAAATGATTTGTGTACACTATCTACCAGTATCATCAGTGTTGAACTCAACAGCATAAAAAACTGTTTTGTACCATGCTGAGAAAAAAATCAATTGTGACTTTTAACATTTTTTGTCAAAATATGGAAAGGAATATTCTGATATTAGGTTTGAACTTGTCAACACAAGATTCGCTGTCCCATTGTAAACCTGGAAGCAGTCTTCTCACAGGGCCTTCCCAAGATAAAAAAAAAATAAAAAAAAATGGTGGGCACATTTTTTTTTATTTTTAGTTAAGATTTAACTGGCATAGATCTATTTTGGTTACGTTTTATTTGTTCTCAAATTGTGTTTCTTTTTCATAAGCTTCCTTTTAAAGGAAACTTCCTTAGAAATATATTGAGAGGATGAGTTCTGAATTATTAAATCGTTTCATAAAAAAAAAATTCTAAAAGATATGTAAATTTGGTTGTTGTTTCAAATTATTTTAATTTATATGCAAATATTTAAATAATATGCAAATGGAGTAAGAGGAAAACATTTTCGTTGAGTAGATTTAGTCATGTTTTTCTTTTCTTTTTTATTGTACTCTCTAGTAGAAATATATTTTAATGCCAAACTTAGTTGTTGGATTTAGCGGCCAACTGAATTTTATACCTACCCATTTTTTTTTAAATTTATGATGTAATGTGTATTCGCAACAATTTAAATTGATAAAACTTTTGGTATTTGCCTATTTATCTTCAATTATAGACAAGATACTATATACGTAATATGGTCTTGTACCCGATCTTCAATTTTGTTTTTAATGCCTGTCAATCAGTTTAAGCCGGATAGAATCGTTAAACATGATTTGGTACAGGAAAAATACGAGGTTGTAGACTGTATTAAAGATAAGAAATATAAAACTACCTTAACCCTTTCCATCATATAGACTCATTTTGACGCACTCTATAGGTACCACATAAAGCCTGATCTTCAGAAAACCACAGTTAAACCTTACCAAATTTAATTACAAAATCCTCATTTCCAGACCACTGAGGAGCAGCGAACAGCATAAAACCAGATCAGCCTGCAAGTAACTCGCAGGCTGATCTGGTTTTATGCTGTTCGCATAGGTCTTTTCATGGTGTCCTCTATGAGGGAAAGGGTTAACAAAAGTTTAGACTTTCTTCTCACGATCTAGTGATAGAAACAGGGATTTACACAAATATTGAATAAATGACCGCAACTGTTTACAATGCAACATGGGAGTAGCTGAGACAGAATATCATGTACTAACAGTTTATCTAAAAACTAAGAAAATGATGCGAATCATATGTTATCTTCAACTACACTGAAAATAGATATCCTTGTATTAACTTGATGTAAAGATTTACTGTATATTTCCTATGTCATATACAAAGATACTTAAAGTGGACTTAACCTGTTGTAAAGATACTAATCGCTCTCTATATATATTGTATTTCCTATATTATATACATAGATAGCTATTCTTATTGAGTAAGAGCCTATATCAATTAATTACTCCCTATACTACATTTTTACAGTAAACACGACGTGACATACAGAACAGAACAGAACATAATTTATGACCTATGATAATATGATTAGGTTTCATTTCAACAAAGGTTACGTCACGTTACATACGCAGTACCCAAACACATGCTTATTAAACAGTCATGAACAACTGCGTAGGTCGGTGGTTCTACCCAGATGCCTACATGCATTCAGGGTCTTCCTCCACCTGTAATTAGTTGGACGTTGCTGTGTAACTGAAATACTGTCTAAGCGACGGTAAACTCAAATAGTCAAGTCAAGTCATGATCGACTGCACAGATCAGCAGGGAGGTAAGATAACTGGAGTCTGACGGCTGGTTATGCGGGTGGTTTAGTATGGAGGCCCACGATGGTGATTTCATCTAGACAGCACAAACATCATATATGTATGACCGGGCAAGCAATTAGCCCCCTCTACCCCCGTCTCTCTCTCCCCCACCCCGCCCGAATCCGAGCCTGTGGGCCCCCGTACTGAACCATCCGCATAACCACCTGACCAGCCAGACTCCTATTGTCTTATGGGCCCCCTGCTGTTAATGTGTAGGTAATTCGAATCGGCAGTCGTCCATGATTGTGTGATAAGCATGTGTTTAGGGTACTGTGGACACGTTCACTGATTGAGAGAAATTTACGTCGTCTGCCGAGCGATCTAACAATTGCGAAAAATAGGCAATTAACAAAAGTTTGTATCAGTTACAACTATAAACTATTCTTGGCAAATGCAATTTGAGAAATATCATAAAAATAGTTAAACTAAAAACAACAAAGCTGGACATTAAAATGTAATTAGCATCGAAACAATTTCACTAGAGCCCAAAATAATAATAATAATAATAATAAATTACTTTGACGAAATCTACTCAACGATTTTTTTAATTTACTTTTCTTTACATGTATAAAGTTTTAAATCTTGCATTAAAAGAGGGCTAATTAGCTGCCGGCAGGTTGATGAGCTTTCAGGTACGAAAATTTGCCGATTTAGTTTTTGAAAAAGTTAAAAAGGTAATGATTTTTTTTTTTTTTTGCTGTAGCAAACTGCAGAGTAGATGCATACCTATCGCTAGCCATGCAAATTAAACTTAATCAGAAATGGGTTGTGTTTCTGAATGTCATCAGCTTTACTATTTTTACATAACTTTTTAAGTAATATTTTTATGAAACTAACTCCTAAATATTTTTCCTGAAAGCAATAAATACAAATAGTAGGCCGATACATCATCATGTTCACTTTTTAATATTTACGAATATAATAATAATAAAAAAAAACACAAAAAAAAACCCCAAAAAAACAACAAACATGAATATGAAATGAAAGAATATGAAAATTTCAATCTGCCATATTTTGGGACAATCCATATTTTGGGACAAGGTATATGTAGATTATGCACTAATTCAAATCAAATCCAGGTAATCAGTCATTGAGCAATGTTATGATAAGTCGATGAATACGAATACTAATGCACAGAAAACACAATTTATGTGCGAAATAAAATATTTTATTTTAAATACCAACATCTTTTATTACTGAATATTGTTTGTTTTGTCACTGATTTAACATTTAGAAAAATAATGGACCGAAAATCGACGCGCAGAAGGGGCCCAAACCTTCTGAAACCGCCCGACCCTAAAACATACGCCTGATTTTTTTTATCTGGGAAGTCTGTGTCTGAAGACTGCTTCCAGATCGACAATTAGACTGTCAAGATTACCAGCTTCCAAGCATATACCTGGTATTTCCTTCAACATATCGGACAAAATATGTTAAAAGTGATTTTTTCATCAGATTTAAACAAAACTGTCTTTTACAAAGTTGAGTCTAAAACTGATGACTATTCAAAGCATCCATTAATTGATAGTGTACATATGTCACTTTTTTTAGGGGGAGGTTCCAAAAAGCACTTATTTTTTATGTCAATCTGCCCCACCCCCTTACTACCGTCATTTTTAATACAACTGTAGTCAAATACTATTGCACAGTAGTTATTCAAAAACATGGCTTTGCGAAGGTAAAATATAAAATTATATCGCTCAAGACTCAGTCCCACTTGATGGAAATTGATGAGCCTCGGGGGGCAACGGGTTCCCCTGTGTCCCGCGGAAGCTTCGAAAGCGTCGCGAGCCATGTGGAGTCATTGGGAGAAATTCATTGCTTGCATTGAAATTTTTCCCTATATGTTCCCGAAGTTTTTTTCGGGGAAAACAGGCCGTGGAAACATACGCATAGCTTCCTGGAAGCTCCTGGGAAGCATTCACGGAGATTCCGCGAACTATTTTTTTCCTCCGAGGAACCCCCTAGGCTTCGGTGATGTCTCGAAGGTTCGGCGACCTTTCTGTGACACATTCCAGATATTGTGATAGAATCTCAGAAAATTCGCAAATAATTCGGCAAGCGCACTCTAAAATTTGTTGCCCTTTTGCTAAACTTTAGACTGAGACGGTCAAAAAGGCCATGGGACATTGCTGGGGGCATCCTCATAAACCCCAGAAAGTCTACCCTTGATTTTGTCTATCACCAGATTCTCATAATCTCCATAAACTTCCCCGAGGATTGTTCGATACAACACATCACCTAATCTACGGGGATATTCCCCCGATGATGTTTCAAATTCGGTGAAGGTCCGATTTACCTTCTCCGATCATCGGAAAAATGTCACGAGCACCGGGAGCCATCCCCGATAATACAAGGCCATTGTACCATAACCGAAACATCAGTGAACGTTTCAACGGACCAATCCCGAAGCTTCTCATGAGACTGCTCCGTCTTTTTGGCTCAAACATCTGATGCCATCGGGAGAAAATTTGTGTATTTCCACAACGCCGATGATTTTTCTCCAGTGGGACCTAAGCCTTAGATCCATGGTCTTCAAGTTTCCAAAAAAAAAATAAAATAAAAATAAATAAATAAATAAAAAACCTTCACTTTTATCCCCAGATACTCTTCAGAATGCATCTACGTCACACTAAAACACTTTTTTTCCTAGGGGAGCATGCCCCCGGACCCCCCTAGCACTCACATCCCATTCAGACTTTGGCTCCCCAGTGGAAAAATTCTGGATCCGGGCCTGCTGGGTATAATATGATAATTATGGAGGCTATTCGTTGCCAAAAATCCAGCCTTGTAATCATGACAATTTATACTTCGGTTCAACTAAACAGATTTGTAAAAGTATAAACGTTTATCGGAGAGGTACATATTGTGCTCGTATTGTGCGAGTTGATTATCTCGATTTAACTAGTAACGTTTTTACTTCTAGAATGTAATTTGGTAACATGCAGCTAAGATAAAATGCAAATAATATTTATAATTTTTCAAACTCAAATATACGAAATGTACAACGACATACACGACACGTTTTACGCCGTACATCACGACGTTCGAGAATGGAGCCGCATCAGATAACACTCTCAGGTTTACAACTGCATACTTGACTTTTACATTTCTACGCGATTAACATTTATAGACGATTTTGCAACTTCCATATATGGCAGTATCACGGAAATAGGCGAAGATTTAAAGGCGGAGCCAAATTTCACGAGCGGAAAATAAAGAGAGGTAACTCTTACACCATGATAAATCGGTAAATACAGAAAGATTTCGCATTAACCTGAGTCTGAAAATGATACTTTGTAGATACAATAATTTTATATACATCAATTGTTAATCATTATACTTACCTTTGGACTCTTTTAATATATACATGGTAAAATAAAAACGAAAAAAAATATGGTTGAAAAAATGTTATGTAGCTCTATGAAAGGGAAGTTGCTATGTACAGACATTTAAGCGTCATAATTTTGGTTTTAATTTTACTAACGTAATAAGTGAATATTAAGAAATGAAAGCTTTACAATAGAAACTGCATAGATTTTTTTTCTCTGTTTTCTTATCCAGTCATACCCTAGTATTAAGGTTATATTTGTGATATAGTAATTAAATGTTACTTAATATTACTGGGAAAGGCAGCAGCCAGAATTTGGCCTGTAAAAATTATTGTATAGATCTATCTGTAGCAAATCTTCCATCTGTTTTGACTTGAAAATTGGACAATAGTAAAGCAGCAACTTAACTGAACCTTAAATATCAATTTGACTTATTCCTTCTATAAATATATTTGTTTTGCATAAAAAAATCTTGATTTATAGTCAAGCAGTAATTTTTACTGTCTGGGATAAAAAACATTAAGAGTTGGAGTAAGACACAGACAGTTGATGGCATGTAACTTTTGTGTATTTTCTTAAAGAAAGTAATCAATCTGCAGGTATGTATATGAACAAACACAGAGATTCAAAATAATGTTGGAAGTCAAACACTTTTTTTTTGCATTTAAAACATTAATATATTAGGTGACAATCAAAGGATCAATCTTCATTAAAGCAGGAGATATCTTATATCTTTATAGAACATCTCCTGATTAAAGACATAATGAATACTTCAACTTGAACTTTATACTGCCAATAGTCAATATTGACTACTTAAGGCACCTTAATTTTGGATGTGTTCTTGAATTGTTATTCAAAAAATTGAGTCCGGTACACCTCAACTCTGTTTGTGAAAATTATGCATTGTTTTTTTCTGAATATTGTGAATAAAAAAATCGACTTTTTTTATGAAAGTGGCATTGAGCGCGAATTCACAACACCAGTAATGGCAGTGGCTAGATATTAAATTAAGTTTCTCATATCATGTGGCTTTGGTGCTCGACTAAAAAACGTCAAAGTTAAAATCCTGGTCAGGGATATAAAAATCTAAATATAAATTTACGGCATGCTGCGCTTATATTGCTGGCTTTACAATGTAGATGAGGTACGTTTCAAAAACTAATCTTTTTTATATCTTCTGATGTTGATTCAATACCTGCATACAATGGCACTCATGCAACTGAAACACATGATGCTTAGTAAATAATTGTGATACTGTTTAATTCTCATAATGCATTTACCCTCAATGTGTAGACCTACACGCTGCAACACTTCCCTTATTCGTACATGGGAGATAACTGCGTGGAGATTTGCCAGTCGTTGTCGGAAAATACCGAAAGTGAGCGGACAATTACGTTTATTTACGATGATGCAGTGGGCGGGGAAATGGGCGCAGCTTATTTATCAACATTGCAAACGTGTAAACCTGGATTAAGCTGAGCCGAATCATGATGGTCGGACAATGTAAAGTTGCGAGCGTTAAAGTAAGAAGGCGTTTTGTAGTTTATCAAAATGCATTTTGTTGAAATACGTATTTACAATGTTGCATCGGCAAATTCAGTCCAAGAATGTATCTCTGGAGTTTAAATACTAAGAAATTCAAATGAATTGTGCATTTTGTCGGAAAATAAACTGTTCAACTCAGATCAACAAGGCTGGATTTTTGGCAACGAATAGCCTCCATAGATAATGGGTATACCGTATTAAGAGTAAGACTGATTGTGACACACAATAAGACCTGTCAGTATCGGTCCTGGCCAGTGTTAACGGAAATAAAACTAGTACTAAAGTACTCTTTTTTTTCGAGAACAAGCAAGCCGTAATCGTTAATAATGGTATGGTTTGTCTCCTGTAAATAGTCTGAAATAAATGAAATGCTACTTTCGTTTGGACGTAAATCTCAAGCAAATAGTCTGATTTGTTTTTCACTCTTGTATAGGTGCTTTATTATGAGAATAAGATCTGTTATTTTATTCTGTAAGGTATGTTATTTCTAGAATAAGATCTGTTATTTTATTCTGTAAGGTATGTTATTTCTAGAATAAGATATGTTATTTTATTCTGTAAGGTATGTTATTTCTAGAATAAGATCTGTTATTTTATTCTGTAAGGTGTGTTATTTCTAGAATAAGATCGCATTCGCTATTTTTTAAGAACATAATCAGAAGACAGAAATTGGAGAAACTCTTTATGTCCTTACCCTAATGAGCCATTACTTTGATGATAAGTCTCATTCTAATTTAATAAGATAATCTTTTATCGTCGTAACTGTGTTTTACATCATACAACATACAAAAGCATATGATATTTAAATTTTTTATATAGACATCTGCAAAATGGACATATTTTCAAGTGAAACAATGAATCACGCGATAAATAGTGTCGTACTTTGATCAAGTCTACCAGTTAAATTACTCTTATAATTATGTTGTTTATATTCTAGAACACATTGCTGGTCCCTTGCGTAAGACGATATTCGTGACATGGGCGTGCTACTGTAAGACGATACTATTGACATGTGCATGCTACTGTAAGACGATACTATTGACATGTTCGAGTTACTGTAAGACGATACTCGTGACATGTACGTGCTACTGTAAGACGATGCTAGTGACATGTGCGTGCTACTGTAAGACGATACTAGTGACATGTGCGTGCTACTGTAAGACGATACTCGTGACATGTGCGTGATACTGTTTGACGATACTCGTGACAGGTGCGTGTTACAGGTTGACCATACTCGGTGACAGGTGCGAGTTACGATGCAAGTTACTTCAAGACGATACTGCTGACATGCGCGAGTTACTGTAAGACGATACTCGTGACATGTGCGTGATACTGTAAGACGGTTCTCGTTACAGGTGCGTGTTACTGTAAGACGATACTCGTGACAGGTGCGTGTTACTGTAAGACGATACTCGTGACAAGTGCGTGTTACTGTAAGACGATACTCGTGACAGGTGCGTGTTACTGTAAGACGATACTCGTGACATGTGCGTGTTACTGTAAGACGATACTCGTGACATGTGCGTGATACTGTTAGACAATACTCGTGACATGTTCGAGTTACTGTAAGACGATACTCGTGACATGTTCGAGTTACTGTAAGACGATACTCGTGACATATGCGTGTTACTGTTAAACGGTTCTCATTACAGGTGCGTGTTACTGTAAGACGATACTCGTTACAGGTGCGTGTTACTGTAAGACGGTTCTCGTTACAGGTGCGTGTTACTGTAAGACGATACTCGTGACAGGTGCGTGTTACTGTAAGACGATACTCGTGACAAGTGCGTGTTACTGTAACACGATACTCGTGACAGAAGCATGCTACTGTAAGACGATACTCGTGACATGTGCGTGATACTGTTAGACAATACTCGTGACATGTTCGAGTTACTGTAAGACGATACTCGTGACATGTTCGAGTTACTGTAAGACGATACTCGTGACATATGCGTGTTACTGTTAAACGGTTCTCATTACAGGTGCGTGTTACTGTAAGACGATACTCGTTACAGATGCGTGTTACTGTAAGACGATACTCATGACAGGTGCGTGTTACTGTAAGACGATACTCGTGACCGGGGCATGCTACTGTAAGACGATACTCTTGACATGTTCGAGTTACTGTAAGACGATACTCGTGACATGTGGGTGTTACTGTAAGACGGTTCTCGTTACAGGTGCGTGTTACTGTAAGACGATACTCGTGACATGTTCGAGTTACTGTAAGACGATACTCGTGACATGTGTGTGTTACTGTAAGACGGTTCTCGTTACAGGTGCGAGTTACTGTAAGACGATACTCGTGACAGGTGCGTGTTACTGTATGACGATACTCGTGACAGGTGCGTGTTACTGTAAGACGATACTCGTGACATGTGTGTGTTACTGTAAGACGGTTCTCGTTACAGGTGCGTGTTACTGTAAGACGATACTCGTGACAGGTGCGTGTTACTGTAAGACGATACTCGTGACATGTGTGTGTTACTGTAAGACGGTTCTCGTTACAGGTGCGTGTTACTGTAAGACGATTCTCGTGACAGGTGCGTGTTACTGTAAGACGATACTCGTGACATGTGTGTGTTACTGTTAGACGGTTCTCGTTACAGGTGCGTGTTACTGTAAGACGATACTCGTGACATGTTCGAGTTACTGTAAGACGATACTCGTGACATGTTCGAGTTACTGTAAGACGATACTCGTGACATGTGTGTGTTACTGTAAGACGGTTCTCGTTACAGGTGCGAGTTACTGTAAGACGATACTCGTGACAGGTGCGTGTTACTGTATGACGATACTCGTGACAGGTGCGTGTTACTGTAAGACGATACTCGTTACAGGTGCGTGTTACTGTAAGACGGTTCTCGTTACAGGTGCGTGTTACTGTAAGACGATACTCGTGACAGGTGCGTGTTACTGTAAGACGATACTCGTGACAGGTGCGTGTTACTGTATGACGATACTCGTGACAGGTGCGTCGTACTGTAAGACGACATTTGGGACTGTTAGACGATTCGCGTGACAGGTTAGTGTTACTTTTAGGCGATACTCGGTGACGGAATCGAAAAACTGTAAGACCATACTCGGTGACAGATTCCAATTGCTGTAAGACGATACTCGGTGATGGATGGGATTTACTGTAATTTAGTGCTCTTAATAATACATGTAGAACACTACATATTGATATATAAACTGTAGACAACAACCAGTGTAATATGAAACTTCACAAAGCTTTTTATAGATGTATTGATCCTTGGGAGATGTCTTAAGAACTGAACGTACCACATCTGTTCAAAATTCGTCCAAATAAAAACAAACTGTTTCGGATCTATATCAAAGTCCTTGAAGTTGTTTAGGCTGGCATAGTAATAATCAATGAATCAACATCTTTTTTTTAAATTTATTTGTTTAATTACTTCATGAATTCACACCTTCCTTTTTTAGTTATATTTCAGGACAGTTAGATTTAACAAAGTTAGTAGTTCCATATATACAATTCGTAAAAGAATAAATTTACATAGCTGTGTTCTAATCTCTAGAAGTTGTCAAGTAAATATTACTGAGCGATAAGTACGGTTAGTGAATCTAATATGGCCTCTATGACGTCATAGTCAAGCTTATGAATCCATGATTCTTTCGCTTTTTTGTCTATTTACCGATCTGTTGACTCTGTACATCTTTCCTGAGCTCGCACTGTTTCCCGTCGTCAGCTGCTTATCTCTCAATGTCTGACTTCAGTTTGATTACTAACGCTACGGAAGCCGGTCATTTCCTCTCAGAATATATCGATAGAGCAGCAAATAAATCATTAATAACCATGTCTGAGACCCGAAAATGAGACAGAGTTTCTAAATTCTATTTTATTATACTTGGAGGCACCGTAAAACGAGGAATTTGAAATAAAAGTTGTACCGGTAATTTCTTTCCACATTGACTGGATTTGTAACAGATTGTCATTTTTTTTGCGCTGCTGAAGATGACGTCATATGTAGATTTTAAATCAACACGTAAGACTATTATATAATGTAAACCAAGCTGAAATATTTCTTATTAAATATGAGACTTAAGACTTTATGAGTCACTCATACATATATAATTTATTTAGTTAGTAGTAGTAGTAGAGGTAATAGTAGTAGTAGTAATTTATTTAGTTAGTAGTAGTAGTTTTAATATTCGGTCCAGTGTACGATTACCCGTCCACTAGACAATTTTGCTGTCTGGCCCGACTGATATAACATAAAACTAAAGTTTTATACTGTACATCAAAATGTCTGCACTTCTCACTCTCGAGAAGTGCATCTGTTTGTCAGGATATAAAACAACATATATTGTAAATATGGTTAGAATAGGACCTGATCGTTTAAATATTGATTCTAGTTTTTGGACTCACTAACTGATTCACTCACCCACTGCACTCACTGACTGATTGACTGACTCTAGTTCATAACTTTGCCTTTACCCTAACTATGAACTAATCTATACAACGCATTGCAGGGCCGGATCAAGAATTTTTCAGCTGGGGGGGGGGGGGGGGGGGGCGCACACAATCTGATTGTGATGTCAGTACTAGGGGCGGGGGTGGGGGGTCCGGGAGCATGCTCCCCCGGAAAATAAAAATGTTTCTAACGTAATGAAGATATATTCTGAAGGATATCTGCGGAGGAAAATTGAGTTTTTTTTTAAGGTAGTCAATAGATAGGCAAAAATTACTTTCAAGTGCCTTGACACTGGTGGGTTGTGGGTTCGAATCCCGGTAGCTGTGAAACTTTTTATATCTTTTCTACTTGTTGGTCATTATATCTGCATGGGTAAAAGTCGGAGGTGAAAAAAACAACAAAAAACATGAAAATCTTAATTTTTGCATTTTTTATGTAGTTTTATATATTGAAGTCATTTGCCAATCTGAAAATCCTGAAAACCAGGAAAAGTTTTGGAAACTTTTACCCATGTATCTGTATCACTCAGATCAGGCTTAGAAAGAAAAACTATTTTTGAAATTCTTAAGGCATTTTTTGGATAAATAACGCAAAATTTAATAACAAATATCAGGCCCGGATCCAGAAATTTTCTGCTGGGCATGCTCCCCCGGAAAAAAAAAAGCTTTTAGTGTGATGGAGATGCATTCTGAAGGGTATCTGGGGATAATAGTGAAGGTTTTTGTTGTTGTTGTTGTTTTTGTTTTTAAATCCGATATATATTTTTGAAACATGAAGGCCTAGGTCCCACTGTGGAAAAAAATCGGTGATGTGGAAATAAACATTTTTTTCTACCGATGGCTCCCGATGTTTGAGCAAAGAAAGACTGAGCAGTCCGTTGAAAAATGACAATTATTAGGCTTCGGGATTGGTCCGTTGAACATTCACTGTTGTTTCGGCTATGACACAATAGCCTTGAGTCCCGATGTTCGGAAAAGCACCGGGGGACCTCCTCCGATGATCGGCGAAGGTGCCCCGGAGTATCACTGAGTTTGTAACATCATCGGTGGAATATCCCCGTAGATTAGGGGATCTTGCGAACCACCCTACGTGTCTCGGGGAAGATTATTGAGAGTATGAAAATTTGATGGTGGAATTAAGCGACAAAGGCCTTTTTGACCGTCTCAGTCTAAGACTGGCCAAAACAGAAACTAATTTCTGGGTGCGCTTTTCAACCCTTGCCATTTTTTTTTTTTTTTTTTTTTTGCAAATATTATGAGATTCAACCATAAGATCGGGAATGTGTCACAGAAAGGCCGCCGAATGCCCCCTCCCCCCCCCCCCCCCCCCCCCCCCCGATACTTCGGTGAGACATCACAGACGCATCGGGGATTCATCGGAGGAAAAAAAATCGCGGAAGCTCCGTGAATGCTGACCGAAGCTTCTCTGCGGATATTTCCCCGGCTTGTTTTCCCGATAAAACATCGAGAACACATCGGGAAAATTTCAATGAATTCTTTTTGCAGTACACCCGAGGCCTCCCGATGACTCCACATGGCTCGCGACGCTATTTCCATCGGGAGTACGTATGCATCCCATCCCCGAGGCAAAAAAAAAATGCCAAGTGGGACCGAGCCTTAAGCATTGAGCGATATAATGTTATCTTTTACCGGCGCAAAGTCATGTTATTGAATAACTGCTGTGCAATCGTATGAATTTGTTTACAATTGCATTTACAGGCCCCGATCAAAAATAAATAAAATAAAAATAACGGTGGGGGAGATGGAAGCGCTGGTGGTGGTGGTGAGGGGGGACACTGATGTTACTGAAAGGGCATTACTTCTTCCGGTTAAGAAATACGGGCTTATCTTGTATTTTCATTCACAAACTGGCATAAAATATTTAATAAGGGTTTCCTGAACCCCCACAAAAAGTGACTTGTGATCATTAGTTTTTGACTCAACAGTGTAAAAAGACAGTTTTGTCAAAGACTGAGAAAAAAAAAATCAATTTTCACGTTAAACATAATCATTTTGTCAAAAATGTGGAAGGGAATAGGTTCGACCATAATGATATTGGCTGTCAAATTGTCGATTTGGAAGCAGTCTTCACACAGTAATTCTCGGAAAAAAAAATCAGGCGCACGTTATAGGGTAGGTGTGTGCCCCTTTTGTGTGTCATTTTTTTTTTTTTTTTTTTGTACAGTTTTAGTTTTAGTTGAAACATTTTGGTTTTTCTAAGTGTTTAATCAGTGACAAAACAAACAATAGATGTTGATATTTAATCTAAAATCTTAAATATCCGTTTTATTTTGCACATAAATTGTGTATTCTGTGTATTAGTATTCATTGACTTATCAGTAACATTGATCAATAACTGATTACCTGGATTTGATTTGAATTAGTAATCATAATCTACACATACATTGTCCCAAAATATGGCAGTTAACAATTTTCAAATTCTTTCATTTCTTAATTATATTCATAAATCTAAAATACACATAGATTATTTTATTCATAAATAATAAGAAAAGTGAACATGATGATTTATAGATCTACTTTCTGTATTTATATATTGAGAGAGTTAGTTAAGAAGAATTTAACTGCTTCGTTAAAATAATACTTACAAGTTATGTAAAAATGGTATAGCTGATGACATTTAGAAACACAACCCATTTTTGATAAAGTTTAATTTACATGGCTAGCGATTGGTATGCATCTTCCCTGGAGAATAGCTTTTTAATTTTTTTTCCAAAACAAAATCGGCAATTTTTCATGCCTGAAAGTTCATCAACCTGGAAGTTAAATTGCCCGCTTTTAATTCAAGATTTAAAATTTTATAGATGTAGAGAAAAGTGAATTTAAAATTTCGTTGATTAGATTTAGTCAAAGTTATTTGTTAAATCAATAATTTCTTTGGGCTCTAGTGAAAATATTTCGATAGCAATTACATTTTAATGTCCAACTTAGTTGTTGTTTTTAGTGGCTAATTTTATACTAATCGATTTTTATGCTATTTCCTAAACATCACCTGTCTAGAATAGTTTTACTGATATAAAGTTTTTGTAATTGCCTATTTTTCTTCAATCATTAGATCGCTCGGCAGACAAGATGTCCTTAGGTTTCACTCGACAATAGCCTGTGAATCAGTGAAGGTGTCAATCAATTTGCATACACAGTACCTTAAACACATGCTTATCACTAAGTCATGGATGACTGCCGATTCGGATTACCTACACATTAACAGCAGGGGGCCATAAGACAATAGGAGTCTGGCTGGTCAGGTGGTTATCTCCAGTATGTTCAGTATGGGGGCCAACGATGGGGATTTCCTCTAGACAGCTCGAACATTATGTAATCAATGGATTTTACAGCCTAGAAAAAAAAAGTATAACCAGGGCAGCTGGGGGGGCCAAGGCCCCCTCGGCCCCCCCGGTGAATCCGGGCCTGAAATATGGTACCTAGCTGGTGTATCGAAGGACTGAAAAAAAATCAAAACCACTCGGTAAAAGTCTTTTTAATTTGACAGGATCAAACGAAATAGATGTACTTCGTAGAAAATTCGGGAAAACTTAGAAATATGAAATATATTTCTCAGTTCGTATTTTGAATATCAAAACCATATACAAATCATTAGACTAGTGTGTAAAATAGGTTTGGTATAGTTAGAATTTATTACATATTTCTTTCAAGAATTTTGTGTTGAAACAACCAGGGTTTGTTTGCCGAATGCTATTATTTGTTAATAATCAATAAGCAGTAGCAATATAAAGAGGATATGACATGATATTTTTGTTGTTGTTGTGTTTTATTTCTAAAAATGACACCTTTAGATAAAAAAAAGTGAAACAATGAAATTTTGTTTAGATATTGCATAGAAGTGTACGTTTAGGTATACAACACAATATTATTTATTTTTCAATTCTTCATAGTGACCATTTGGGTGTGACTCCCTGAAAGTTATATAATATGTATTGAAACTTGAAGGCAATGGATCTAAGCCTTAGGCGATATATGTATAGTGATATTGTTTGGGTCGATTTTTAATTAGCCTATAGCTGTGCAAAGTCATGTTGCTTACTACTACTACTACTACTACTACAAATAATAATAATAAAAATCCGAGTTTTATACGTTGCTACCTACAATCTTAGCTTGCGAGTTCGAATCCAGTTAGAGAACTAAGTAATATTAATGTTTCATTTCAATATATAATTAAAATGGAACAGGAAAGAAAATATCATACATGAATAAAAGTAATTGGAAAGGCTATTATTTCCTATGCACAATGCAGTAATGAAGTACATGTATAACTTTTATATTTTTGTGTTCTATTAAAAAATAACAACAACATATTTGGTTTATTTTCTTATTAGATTTAAATACATTGATTAAACTATTCTGTGCATTTTTTTATTCATTTAAATACATAGTCATGTAAATCTAAAAAATTATAAGGGAAAAATATTAAGAAAATATGTAAATATTTTATACAAAGAAAATAAATAAACTGTCGGGCTTTAATCTACATCTGAGACACTCAGGCGTTTAATTGTTAAATACACAGTATAAAGCTAAAAGCGTCTGACTTATTCGGATTAAAGCAGTCAGCATCACTATGTGATGTTGCCATGTAACAGCGGATGCTGTCTCGGAAACAGACGGGGCCCGGTGACTGGTCGGGTGAGGAGAAAGGGGCACACAATGGGGATTTCCACTGCAGAACACAAAAATTAACTCAATTCACGACAATTACATCGAAATAAAGCATAAAAAATTATTTGACCAAGCCAGCTGGGACACGTGTCCCATGTGCCCCCCCCCCACGGGGGTGAATCCGGGCCTGCATTGACTGGCTGACTTATTGACTAACACATTCATTGACTGACTGACTTATTGACTAACACATTCGCTGACTGACTGACTTATTGACTAACACATTCACTGACTGACTGACTTATTGACTAACACATTCACTGACTGACTGTCTTGTTGACTAGCACATTCACTGACTGACTGACTTGTTGACTAGACATTCACTGACTGACTTGTTGACTAACACATTCACTGACTGACTGACTGACTGACTGACTGACTGACTTATTGACTAACACATTCACTGACTGACTGACTTATTGACTAACACATTCACTGACTGACTGACTTATAGACTAGACATTCACTGACTGACTTATTGACTAACACATTCACTGACTGACTGACTTATTGACTAACACATTCACTGACTGACTGTCTTGTTGACTAGCACATTCACTGACTGACTGACTTGTTGACTAGACATTCACTGACTGACTTGTTGACTAACACATTCACTGACTGACTGACTGACTGACTTATTGACTAACACATTCACTGACTGACTGACTTATTGACTAGCACATTCACTGACTGACTGACTTATAGACTAGACATTCACTGACTGACTTATTGACTAACACATTCACTGACTGACTGACTGACTTATTGACTAACACATTCACTGACTGACTGACTTATTGACCAACACTTTCATTGACTGACTGACTTATTGACTAACACATTCACTGACTGACTGACTTATTGACTAACACATTCACTGACTGACTGACTTATTGACTAACACATTCACTGACTGACTGACTTATTGACTAACACATTCACTGACTGACTGATTTACCTACCGACTGATACACCAACTTAGTAACGCATTAATAAGATAACTGAATGACTCGATGTTTAACGCATTGACTGACTCACTTACTGACACGCTGCCTGACTGACACACTGCCTGACTGACTCACAGACAAACGCAAAGACTGACTGAATGACCAGCACATTGACTAACTCACTGACCAACACAATGACTGACTCACTGACCAACAAAATGACTTGACTTGACTTGACTTTTTGAGTTTACCGCCGCTTCGACAGTATTTCAGTCATATAGCGACGTCCAGCTAATTACAGGTGGAGGAAGACCCCGAATGCACGGAGGCATCCGGGTAGAACCACCGACCTACCGCAAGCCAACTGGAAAGCTTACTCACATGAAAACCCGAATGACCCTGCCGGGATTCGAACCCACGCGGTGATGACCAACACAATGACTGGCTCACTGACTTACATATTGTTTGACTGACAGACTGACTGACTAATACAATGACTGGCAAATCACTGAGTAACGCTACGTGACATAATATTGACTCACTAACTATTCACTGATGCATTGTCTGACTCACTGACAGACACACTTACCGACTAACTGACACACTGACTGAAACAATGACTTGATAACTGACTGCATGACTGACTCCTCACTGACTGGCTCACTCACTGACTGACTAACCCATTGACTGACTAACCTATTGACTGACTAACCCATTGACTGACTAACCCATTGACTGACTAACCCATTGACTGACTAACCCATTGACTGACCGACACATAGACTGAATCCCTGACTTACCGATTAACTGACACATTAAATGACTGACTAACACATTGGCAGGCTGTTACATTGCCTGACTGGCTCACCGACTGACAGACACATTAACTGACTCGCTGACTGAAACATTACTGACCACTCACTCACTCACTCACTCACTCACTCACTCACTCACTCACTCACTCACTCACTCACTCACTCACTCACTCACTCACTCACTCACTCACTCACTCACTCACTCACTCACTCACTTAAAGCTGTTATATGAAAAGAGTGTTTGATAGTCTTATTTGCGGGATATACTAGTATTGATAGCAAATGAGTTTACTATAGAAAAAGAAGACAATTGAAGTAGGTTATTTTTAAATTTGAAATTAGGAAAAAAACAGTTATTTAGTTATTTCCCTTGCAATGGTCCAAAACCTAAACCCGGGTATGAAACATCGATAGTACGCATTATGTTTGGGATATATTTCATCTTAGACTGCTATGTGTAAACATTAATACACCATCGCATACTTTTGTAGAAATCTTGAATAGCTCATCTGCGTGACATCAACTGTGTAACATCAACTGCGTAACATCAACTGTGTAACATCAACTGCGTAACATCAACTGTGTAACATCAACTGCGTGACATCAACTACGTAACATCAACTGCGTAACATCAACTGTGTAACATCAACTGTGTAACATCAACTGTGTAACATCAACTGTGTAACATCAACTGTGTAACATCAACTGCGTGACATCAACTGCGTGACATCAGCATAATCACACCGTTCAATGGGATAACGTGACATCACTTGACAACTAAATAAATATATATACACGTAGCGCGAGGCGCATTGTGAGTCAGAGAATAGTTTAATAACATTCTTTTGATTGCTATAACAACCAGAGTTCTTCATGGATCAAGTTTATTTAGCAGCTCTTATGAGGGACTACCTTTTAATTATCAAACTTTAGCCCAGTGGTTTTAGAGGAGATGTCACGTATTTTTGACAACGCTCTGCGCACGACACATCGCGCACGACGCCAACGAACGCAGGGTGTTCTCCAGTGAGATTTCTGACGGTAAATAAGTAGGTAGGATTCGGATCCATGGTGTTTTATAGTAACATTCAGTCAGTTTAGTAATAAAAACAAATACTGTAGTAATGGGATGTTGATGGTATCGAACCACGGAACAACTCCAACACTGATCTCACTTCATGGATATGTTTAATGAGTACGATATAAAGATACACAGATATGATACACAAACGATATAAATGTGTGTGTCAACATGTCCCAAAACATTAGAATGTAGACAATGCAACTAATTCGCAAACACACACCACACAACATTATTGGTCTAATTAAAACTGAAAAAAAAGTACATGTACAAAAAAAAAATGACAGCTGAGGTACAGTTAAAAATAGATTACTAGTATAATAGTGAGAGGGTAAAACTAATATATGCAAAATATATCAGTAAATTAAAAACAAAGATTTGTTTAAACAACATAAAGTGTGACATGGTATTTATCTGACATACATGACGCCAGACGTAATGGAATTCATTTTAACAAACAGGGGTTTCTAATACTTGATTGATTATATATTTATAAAAAAAAAATAGACAAACGGATATATCTAGAAGTAAGGCTACTTGTTATATATGAAAATTAAAACAGTTCATTGTAAGTACGATTGTAGTCCAGTTTTAATTGATGAGTAGTTTCCCTTGAATTATGACACCCTGTCAGGCATGCTTAAAAGCACTGATTTTATTGGGGGACGATTCGTCGATTTCGTGGTCGGCTTTATCCACGAATATCAATCCACACGAATTCTGCTCATTTGATAGAATTACTGTTCCCTTGAATATTAAATAATTTATGTACCAACGAAATTGGCTTTATCACAAATTCTACGAAGTTTAATGTCAACGAAAAATAATGATTTTACAGTACCTGTTTGATCAACTTAATACAAAATGGAGACACAACTTTATCTCTCAACTGTTATTTTCAATATAATTATGCTTATATATATTTACATACAGAAGTGATGAAGATAAACATGCATTGGACTATTGATTAAGCAACCACATGTACATGTAATACAGCAGAAGTGAAATACATTGTGTTTAGAAGATATGTGCTAATAACTGATAATGTCTTCATCATCATCATCATCGTCATCATCATCATCATCGTCTCGTGTCGTTAAAATCTCGTCTCATATCCGGGATTGTCGCGGCCATTGTTCTTCGTGTAGGCCTGGTTTTCGCCACCGTTTGTTACATAAGGTGCTGATTTCTTGTCATCAAGTCCGCTGAATTCGTCCTCTTCCACCTTAAACGGGGAAAATAACACATTAGGGATGGTTATCGCAAATATTTTCGTAACGCGATATATCGAAGTATTCTCCAAGAATATCAAGATACGTATCACTATATTTTATAGCTATAAATACATTTAAGTTTTTTATCCTTAAGTGCATGTATTTTGTAAAAATAAGGTTTGAAATTAAAAATAAAAAAGTAGCTTTAAATCTTGTAATGTCCTTGAATCATTGAGATGACATATCGTATGTTTGTTAACGTCCATACTTATGCTTCCAGTTTAAGATTTTATATGTTTAATTATTTTACATTTTTAATTACTGAATATGGGAAGTTTTAATATAGAGTGTCTTCTATTATTCTCTTTCATACAATGCATGCTTGCCGTGAGTGCAATTATTTACTACAATGTCCAAAGCCGGATGATGCCGGTTAATGTGACTGTTTCGCTGCACATTTCGCTTTAGAATCGCCTTTTTGTGCAAATTGCAACATTGTCCTCAACAGTGCCATTTTTTAATCTTGTTCTTTTGGATGCCTTTATAACACCATACGGTCGATTTTGCTTTGGCATTTTAACTACCGCGAATTCGTCCAAACTGTTTTAGAAACCTGATAGTACAATCTAAACAAACGAACAAAAATCAGTGGATTGTGATCATCAAATGCATATTATGTAATTATTGTTATAAATGTCCACGAATCGTATATTACGTAAATGAAGTATAACTATTCTCACAGTGAAATGCGTCCAGAATGTCAGTTTTACTGTTCCGCGCTTAGAAATCCGTAATGTACAGTATACGCAGATGGTGTCTTAAATATAGCTTTCAACTAAATGAGTGTTTGTATTTGAAAAGTTAAAACAAATGACAATCACAGAATGATCAACGGTTTATTCTGGAGAAATAAAGTGAAAAACTTCCAATGTAAGTATCGTTCCGCACATACATATACCGATATATCGGTAATACCTCGCATCCCTAACACATATACATTTGGTCTGATAGGACTTGGTATTCATGTGCACCATCGATCCACGGTGGTGCTTTCTGATTCAATAATGAACACCTATCCTTGATTGTACTTCCCGCACATCAAGATGTTTTTTCATTTTCATATGTATAATTAGCTGAGACAGAAATACACGACTTTTATGTTTAACGAATAAACATCAATTACTTTACGTTTACCATTATTTTGTCTGGTAGGAATGAGATGAAAATCGGGGGGAAAAATGTTGTTGTGTAGTCTTTACTGTTTCCATAAACGAAAATATACAAAACAAATGAATTACAATCTATAAACAAAGATATTGTAATGTGTAACTACCGGTAAGTCTTAACATGTTTGGATTTCTCTATGAAATTTGCAACGGAATCATATACTATAAGATGGATTTATACCATGAGTTTTTTCCGCAAAATTCTTTTTTTTTTTCACATTTTAAGTAATCGTTTATTTTCCATAGGTGTCAATGTTAACTAAAATATGGATTATCTCCCCAAGATCATTTAAGTCTTAAAAAAAACTCTAGGTGATTTTTTTATTTTTAGGTGTCTTTAAAGCTACAAAGAGTCAGAAACATTTCCATCAAATGACGGGATATGAATTACAGCTTTTAGAATTGAATACCTTAATTATAGAATGTGTTTGCAGGAGTCGGTGGTCATATCGGTGGTAGCAATACTACCCGAAAGTTGTGGGTTTTTCCCGATGGAAGCAATATATTTTCATTACTTCCGAGACGGCAAATTCAGACAATTACAAAAGCCACTGGCTTCCAAGACGACATGAATGAAATCTGTTAAAGTTTATGATGGGTGCCTGTATAACGTATTGGTAATGTGCCTCGCTCCTAACCAATGCGTTCCGGGTTGATTCATGGTTACTACACGAGAGGGGACAGTGGGCGTCCGTCCAGACACATGGGTTCTCTCCGGGCTCTCCGGTTTCCTCCCACAAAAATGACCACATACGCCGCCACCAGAGCCAGCAAAAGTGATTAATATAACTTGTGAATGTCAAATAAATAAAAGTTTAAGTATTTACCTCTCCGTGACGGACGCCAAATCTCAGAGGTTTCCGAATCTTCTCCGGGAGACACGGAAAGAAGACGTCAAAAAATGGACAAATAAGCTTGGGGTTAATAGTCTTTGTGTCAGTCACGCCTGTAGAGAAAACGCAATGTTTAAGCAGAATTTATTTCCAAAAAATAGTTTTTTTTATTTTAAAGATATACAAAAACAAGAGATACACAAAAAAGATACACGCATGTGTGGTTACTTCGTATGGGTGCTTCGTACATATATACACACTGCAATTACTGATAGAGCGTGTACAAACACAAAACAAACTTTAAACTGCGTTAAAAGCCACCTGTATAAAGCGACCAATCTATAATAAACAGACAGAGATTCCATGAATAATGTTTCAATCTACAGTCATATTCTGTTACCCTTTCACTCACAGGCATCCGGCTCGTAATCTAATATTATCCCTATACATGTATAATCTCTCTATAGGCCATTTCTTAAGAAGCTAGTGTACTTTGATTGAGAGATGTGTTTATCGTGTCTCTTGTTGTTGTATTGTTGTTGTTGTTGTATTGGGGTTTACCTTCGCTGTGATAGTATTTCAATATAGCAGCAGGTTAAACTGGATTACGAGCCGGATACTGGTGCTTTCAATGACCGTGTTAAAAGACTTGGCTGTATGAAACAAACATGCAATAAGGATGTCCAATCATATATCGTATCACGGGTGTATAATTTTGTCTCATCTGTTTGGTAGATGCATGCATGCGTATACATGAATATAAGAAATGTACATTTCATGTACATTGGAAAAATGTCAATGAGTATCGAAGTGAAATTTTCCATAGTTCAAGTTAGTTTGGGACCATCTACAAAATGTATTTACATTATGAAAGTTAACATGGACATGCATTAAATATTCCCCAGTACCATCCTATATGGCTTATGCCACAGAACAGGAAAAAGGGAACACCTATATAACTCCAGATGTATACATAAATTAACCTTTTACCTCATGCATATCATGTACAGGTTTAAAACTTAATGCATATTAAGTTACTAAAGTTTAAATGGTACATGTATATGAAACAATGGACATTTCTTTACCATGCAGACTATGCTACACTATTGTATCAGCCAACACAGAGCTGCCTGATCTCGATCTACTCTGTAAGTCAAGGCATCAAAACATATTACTCTATACTCATATAGAGTAATTAATGTTAGATCACTCATATAGAGTAATTAATGTTAGATCTTTCCTATCAGACCAGGAGCTATCTGATCTGGGTCTGCTCTGTTTGACAATGCGCCAAAACACGTCTAAATAAGGTAGAGGGTTGATATTAAAGTAGAAACATACCTGTAATAAGGCTGACAATCATACCGACCACCACGCACGTGAGCACGCCAATGCCGGTATACCACATGTAGGAGACAGAGTAAAATCTGTCTAAACCCCTGTAACATACCCGGGGTAATTATTATTACAAATACAGAGTAGATCCATTACAACACGCTCCATTATAACGAAAGTGGTTAAACATTTGACCCCAAAGCTTGGCTTAAGATTCTTTTAGTTGACTGATGACATTTTTACAGGGATAAAATGCTGAAAAATATTACGGTGTCTTTGATGGAACTATATTGTTCAAATATACTAGTTTGTTTATGTGTTTGTTTGTGATTAACGTCCATCATACTGTATTTCAGATACATGTATAGTGCTGCTATTCTGCAGTATCACGCTGTAGACATGTGGCATGATACCACAACCCAGTCACATTATCCTGACCCCGGGATAACCAGTCCTGGAACTACTATTGCTGAGCGCAAAGCAAGAGAGCCATACCCTATACTAGTATTATTTTCTTTTACGAATTGGGTATGTCACGGCCAGGGAACGAACCAATGCCACCGGGACCGGTCTCAAAGTTACTTATGAACGGATTCATCCGCTATACAACATGTACCTGGATAACAGAGACCTGGACCATAGTATGTTGATAAAGTATAATGTCATACTATTTTACCTCAGTACTCAGGTCAAGGAATGTGAATGTGTTTTATGCTGAGGCCATAATTTTTTCATTACTGGTTGATGTACGTCTCTGGTAGCCGAATGGCGAAAAAGCCAAGTCGGGGGAGAGGGATATCATTGTATTGTCACTTTTTTGCGACTTATGTATATCGCCGCCGGGGATCAAACCCACCACCTTCCGTTCCCAGCCGGGGATCAATATTTAAAGTTTAAATTACGGATGAAAATACTAATCTCATTTGGTCGAAATCCTGCTTGTCCTTATGATTCAATATTTTTCCAGTGAGTCAAACTTCAAACTTACTCGAACTTGTCGTAAATGGACACGGTGGTTGCCTCAGTGGCCATGACGCTAGTGGTTACCATAGTAGTGGTGTCCAACTCGCTATAGTTGCCGCAACGATTCATGTAGTAGGGCAGTTTGGGGGCCACGCTGACTTTGTTGACTTTTGCCCCGACCCCAATCCACATGAGGAGACATACGCTTGTCGTTATTCCAACACCTCCGCCCTGGAATGAACATAAACAACTTCTTTCTTTCTTTTTTTCTTCTTTTATTTCTTTCTTTCTTTCTAAGACAAACCACACCTTATGTATTCCTCCGCCCAACGAAAATTTGTTCTGGGCCACTTGATGGGCTTGTGTAGTTCGTCGGAATTTACATTTTCCGCGTAGAAGAACATATTTAAAGAATGCAGTTGAGATGTATATATACAGAGGTAAGTTTCTATCGGGAAAAACGCGAAATTTGGAGATGATATCCTTGTAAATTAAAGAAAAAATATATAAATTACAAATGTATATATTCATCTTTAGTTTTAATTTTCTCTTTTTGTTTCGTTTATTTTTACTTATGGAACATTTTTTACAAATATTGTATGAATCATGTATGTGACGTCACACGAAAATGTTTTCTTTCTTTCTTTCTTTCTTTCTTTCTTTCAGAAAGTAAAGTTCTTAATGCGATAAGTTTGTCCAATCAGATTTGTTTGGTAAACTGGTTCAAGTAGATATATAAAACACAAATTCGCAAAAACTGTCGAAGTTCTAACCTCAGAAAAATCATTTTCCGAACAGAATATTAGTGAAGTGTTTAGGAAAAGAAAGTCACATACAATAATAGAGAATGCTACTTACCCATTTATTGGCCCAGGGAAAAAGCATGCCGAGTGAGAAAATTCCGAGTAAAGGACCTCCAAGGACGCCAAACAAGACATAAGCAAGCTGCAATAAAACAGTTTAAAAGTTTCTAACTTAATGGTTCTGACAGATCAGCGACGTCAGGATATATACAAATATGTTTTAATTCCTGCTGCGTCTATTGTTGGCACCTTTAAAACAGTTATACATACATGAAGGCTGAAACACTCAGAGATATTTTTGAAGGTGGCGAATACCCCGTAAGTGCTAACTGAATTTGTATGTATACAGAACAAGGATCCCGCAAGCTTTAGCAAATTGTCAGTTTTTAAGATGGTACAAATATATAGTCTAGACAAAATGTAGTTACAATGTCTGTAACCTTGACTTTGTGCAAATATCTTTTTTTTCTTTCTCTATAGGGGCCGCCGTGGCCGAGGGGTTACAGTCGTGGACTACAAATCTCTCAGCCCCTCACCGCTGTGGGTTCCAATCCCGGTAGGGACTTCGGATTTTTTATGTGAAGAAGCCTTCCAGCTGGCTTGCGGTAGGTCGGTGGTTCTAACCGGGTACATCTGTGTACTCGGGGTCTTCCTCCACCTGTAATTAGCTGGGCGTCGCTATATGATTGAAATACTATCGCAGCGACGGTAAACCCCAATACAACAACAACAAATCTTTCTCTATAAAAAGTTTATTTTCATATTTGCAGCAGCGCGTGGAGAATGTCCTTTAACGAACAATATCTACTTTTATGAAGAAATGGGGACATAGTATGCATAGTGTTGGTAAAGTTCTACAAAACTGCGATATCACCACGTAGGCTAGTGGCATGATACCACACACAATAACATAATCTGGCACCGGGATAACCAGATCTAAACTACCCTTGTATGCTAGGCGTCAAAGAAGAGAGCTATACATTTTAATGACTTTGATAAGTTGTGCCGGGGATCGAACTCACGATTTCTTCTCCGGGTCGGACACACTTACCACGGGTTAGTGTGTATCGAGATTGCATGTACATCTGTATATATGGAAAACACGACCACAGGGAAGGAAAATATTAACATGGAAACATCTTATTCTGCATTTTACAGCCATGTCTGCGAGGAATATGATTACAAAGATGATGCCATATATATATAGGTGGCTATCATTACCTCAAGGATCAAGCTCCCCACTTCCGATACAATGAAGGCAAACGCAAGAGACAGGAGTCCGAATAATACCACTGGAAGAAAAGGCAAATCAACAATGTTACACTCCTCATTGTAATTTTTTGTTTATTTCCATTTCATATATATTCAAGGGGCACCAGGGTTCCGGACCATCTCACCACCAGACTTTGACTAAGTATATCGCGTAAAATATGGAGGTGATCCTCTCTTGTGTTGGACACTCAGAATATGAACAACAATAATACATTCACCCAGACTGAGGGGTTCCAATTTTAGGATCGAATACGAACCTTCCTGTCAGTATATCACAAAATCAAGAATTAGCTGTCTAAAATCAATCATATATAATCAATGTATTCAATTTCTGATGCAAAATTGCATGATCGTATGGTTCGACATGTCATGTACTGATATATACGTAATTTAAGGTCCCCGAATCCATCCAATATTAAATTGTGATCATGGTCCATCAAGTGATCATGGAGTTTTACAGTAAATTCAAGCATTTATAGACTTTGATCAAAATAGTCTATGTCTTACCTTAAATGTTACATGCGACAAAGCAGTACAATGTTCAGAGCATACAATACGTATCTGACTGACACATTATCTGGTTTGATATACGACGGTTTAAATACTTTACTCTTGGTCTGTCATAAATCGACTGGATTTTCCCGCTGGAAAATCAACATATTTATCGACCGAAAACAAACATGAAATTTATAAAAAATGAAATTAACAAAGTTTGTACAGTAGCTAAGGAGGCAATATACACAAAATTAAAACAAGTGCCGGTAGAACCGATGGATGCTCCCCGAACTGGCATTGTCACTTGATGGGTACTTTATTATACTATATGAGCTCCGGACAAAAATCAAGCATAAAAAATATCAAAGGGCAAAAACCCATATATTATGAAAAAAGAGTTCTTGTACACTTCATTTCTCCTCATTGAGATCTGTCTACCTATCTACGAACGGGACGGGGCGGACGGTCGAACAAAGCGACAACTACATGCTTTCCCTTTGGGTAGCATAAAAATACTTTTATTGCAATAGCTCGTCTTATAACTGTTATGTTTGGGCAACGTTACATCGTTTAACACTTCTGTTATTTGCAACAAATCCATTAAATTTAAGAAAGTTTATTTTAGATATCAGTGTTCGAGCTCGATTGTAAAGAAAATATAGTAAAAACAGATCCGTAAGTACATATAAATCACAAAAGCAGTGCTACCCACCAAATCCCTTGGAGAGCCAGGTGGCCCTGCTGGACGAGATGTTCTTGCAGCAATGTGGCCTGACAAAGTCTTCCAACGTCACGGCTGCCACAGCGTTTAAACCGGATGAGATGGTGCTGTTGGTAAAACAATATTAGAATCAATTTGCTCGGAGCACTGAGTTGCTTAAGTAATGATGTCATGACCTTACTTCAGGAGTTCATTTTATCTGTTGTTGCGCGGTGTTGTACAATACAGTTGAATTTGCTCCGGTGATTATGCAAATCAGCAATGCCAGTTTTTGATTTGTAACAAAGTAAGACCGCTACAACGCCGCCAGTCTAAAACCTGTATCTATATTTAGCATCAACAGCAAGCGCTAATCTTAACATCGAGGTTTGAAATTCCACGAAATTTCCACCAAATTTGCCATATATTCTATGACTTAATATATGATAATTTTTGGAAAATTGGGGTTCAAAATAATATATATATATATTGCAGTTAGTAAATTAACTTATTTTCCATCCAGTATAATTATCTACGATAATTGGTATCAATGTATATTGACATTATGGAAAATGGGAGAGGTGTTCGAGTGTGTGATTGTACAAATATGCATGCATTTTGCTTTGATAAAGAGGCATGCATTACAATATATCCAATATAGTTCAAAATCTTCATTTAGAAAGCAGCACTTGGACATTTAGCGCAATGATGAAATATGGGCAAATCATTGCTTGTAATATATATTTATATATTTCAGTTAGAAGTTATAACTCCTTTAAAGCCTGCAAACCGAGTTAACATGATTCTTAAATGGCGCCGTTGTTCAGTAGTAACGTCCCCGACTGCGCATCAGAAGGTTGTGGATCCGAAACCCAGTGAGGGCAAGGGATTTTCATGACCTTCCCAGGCGTAAAGTACTGGTCCAACCCACGAACCGTCGTGGAGGATTAGTCTAATTGTAAGAACTTATTCATTATTCTAATGACTTTCTGATCATCAGTGCCATATTTTAGACCTCATGGTTAAGGATTTCCCACGTGTGAGTCCTGTTTTTTGCTGTAGAGGAAGCATCGGACGAGACAGTAATTAGATACAAGGGAGTCCGTTTGCGATACCCTTGCTCATTTTGCGAATAGACCTATCGGTTCTTTTACGTGCTCGACGTATAGCACCGATACACGGGAGACAAGTTCCTGGATAGAACTAGTACTGAATACTCCAAGTTTCCACAGAGCCCCCATTTTGCCGAGTGCCAGGCAAGGATGCATCTGGTACAAATTTTATATGTCTTTGGTTTGACGCGGTCACCGGAGAAAGTGCCCCGGCTGGGATTCGAACCCCAGACCTCCCGAACGCAAAGCGGACACTCTACCAATGAGCTATTGCGCAAGAACTTAGTTCCCAATCGCCGTAAAATAAAAGAGTTTAAACTTATTCTGTGCGATATTAAAGACTGTTAATTAGCAGTCACTCCAAAACCATCTAGTAGTAAACCACAGATGTTTCATGTTTGAAATACATGCGGGATCCAGAGGGGCGGGGGTGGGGCATGACTCTCACCTGCAATTTAGCTATTATATATTAATAGTAAAAAGAAGAAAAAAAACTTAATTCCAATGGGAAAGTAGCTGGACCCCAGGTCCTCTCTGGAAAATCTGAATAGAAGAGGAGAATACTCACCCCCACCCCCCAACACACACACACACACACACAAACACACTTACAAACACGCACAATTTACATTAGAAGTAACGGAATCCACCGGACCCAGGAACGACCCCCGCCCCAACAGCGTACGGTGAATATCAGAGTTGGCCAGGGGTATGGTAATGTTCATAGACCAAAATAACCCTGCTGGACGCACCCCCACCCCACTCCCCAACCGAGATAACTTGCTGGATCCGCGGATGGATATACGATGTGTCATACACACATCTTAATAACTTTTCAAACATTAATTTTACGTTTAATCAGCCACGTCCTCGGCTATACATGACTATCTCGTTTACTGGGAGACTGTAAACATAATGAGTATTATAACTGTATTTAACATCTGCACGTTTAACGATTTTACGATTACTTGTATGTTATACAGCTCATTTGAATCATTAACTCCCGCGATACTATCTACTTGTATTATAATCTTTACATCGAGTCCTTATCATATTTATACATGAACATGTCTGTAGGGGGTCTCCGTGGCCGAGGGGGTAAAGACGTTGACTTGACTTGACTTAATCAGCCCCTCGGTCTTCTGAGCCCGAGTTCCTGCAAGGTCGCTCAGATTTTTCATGTGAAGAAGCCTCCCAGCTGGCTTGGGGTTGGTCGATGGTTTTACCTGGTGCCCCCGTGCGCTCGGGGTCTTCTTCTGGCTGTAAATAGCTGGGCCTTGCCTGAATGAAATACTGTCACAACGACGGTTACCTTCAAACTTCAACACAACAAAAATATAGATTTTGCTTGTCCCCTCTTGACCTATAAACATTGTCATTTAATGTATTTTTACAGTTTAACCATTTTCGTTTTACTTTTGGTCGAGTGGTATGACACATACTCCAGGATCGAGAGGGATCGTGTAAGTGGGTGCCTGTGAGGGCGCTATAATTCCACAGCGTCACCATGTAGGCTGTCATAAACAAAGTGAAAGATTCCCAAGGAAGCTGTAAAGTCGGTGAACGTGCCAACTCCATGAAACTTAGACTATAAATGCCTTTATTTTATTTTTATGTTTCAGTACATTTTATAGCTTAGATTTAAAGTTCCAAGTCAGGGGTGTACCAGGGCTATTTTCGAGTATAACGCGGCAAATCGGTCGAAGGGTAGAATAGGTCGGTTGGGGAGTTATGGGTCTGGAGATAGGGTATCGGGTCCTGGAGATAGGGTATCGGGTCCTGGAGATAGGGTATCGGGTCCTGGAGATAGGTTATCGGGTCCTGGAGATAGGGTATAGGGTCCTGGAGATAGGGTATCGGGTCCTGGAGATAGGGTATCGGGTCCTGGAGATAGGGTATAGGGTCCTGGAGATAGGGTATCGGGTCCTGGAGATAGGTTATCGGGTCCTGGAGTTAGGGTATGGAGATAGGGTATCGGGTCCTGGAGATAGGGTATCGAGATAGGGTATCGGGTCCTGGAGATAGGGTATCGGGTCCTGGAGATAGGGTATCGGGTCCTGGAGATAGGGTATCGGGTCCTGGAGATAGGTTATCGGGTCCTGGAGATAGGGTATCGGGTCCTGGAGATAGGTTATCGGGTCCTGGAGATAGGGTATCGGGTCCTGGAGATAGGGTATCGGGTCCTGGAGATAGGGTATCGGGTCCTGGAGATAGGGTATCGGGTCCTGGAGATAGGGTATCGGGTCCTGGAGATAAGGTATCGGGTCCTGGAGATAGGTTATCGGGTCCTGGAGATAGGGTATCGGGTCCTGGAGATAGGGTATCGGGTCCTGGAGATAGGGTATCGGGTCCTGGAGATAGGGTATCGGGTCCTGGAGATAGGTTATCGGGTCCTGGAGATAGGTTATTGGGTCCTGGAGATAGGTTATCGGGTCCTGGAGATAGGGTATCGGGTCCTGGAGATAGGGTATAGGGTCCTGGAGATAGGTTATCGGGTCCTGGAGATAGGTTATCGGGTCCTGGAGATAGGTTATCGGGTCCTGGAGATAGGGTATCGGGTCCTGGAGATAGGTTATCGGGTCCTGGAGATAGGTTATCGGGTCCTGGAGATAGGGTATCGGGTCCTGGAGATAGGTTATCGGGTCCTGGAGATAGGGTATTGGGTCCTGGAGATAGGGTATCGGGTCCTGGAGATAGGGTATCGGGTCCTGGAGATAGGGTATCGGGTCCTGGAGATAGGGTATCGAGATAGGGTATCGGGTCCTGGAGATAGGGTATCGGGTCCTGGAGATAGGGTATCGGGTCCTGGAGATAGGGTATCGGGTCCTGGAGATTTTTCTAAAGATGGTGTAAAAAGAGCATTTTGTGCACACAATGTGTTTGAAACGGTATGGCGAAGTCTAAGAGAAAATAATTTCATTATTATTGAAGAAAAATATAAAAAAACAGGATGAGAAAAGTTCAACCTTTATTTATCCCGGTTAGTCTTCACTTTTGATGTCATTTTTCGCGTTAAAATGAATTTCTTTTTTATTTTCAACTTCATGTTTTTATATGCGCGGTATTTGTGTAAGGGCAGGTACGCCCCTGCAAGTTTCAGTTAAAATACAATCTTAAAGTATAGCCTTCATTTAAGCAGAAAAGCGTGAATTTTGTAGTCTGTATGCTCGAGTAGACTTCCCATACCATGCATCAGACACGAATATTGCCACGTGATTCGCTTTCACAAACTATCAATATTTGTATAAATATCAGATTAAACTAATGTGTTCAATGTATTACGCACTTGTAAACAAGTTCTAGACAAGCCTGTGTCGAAAAGGAAAGGCCGCCTACTTCTCCTAATATTACCGGTATACATGTACATAGTTTGCTTTTTATTAAGTAGGTGAATTTGTTTTCGATTTGATTTGAGATATAAAAGTTTGTTTGTTGGGTTTAACGTCCCACCGACAGTATTTCAGTCATTTGGAGATGATGTCTACTTGAGACAGATATAGTGTTGCCACACTGCAGTATCACGCCGTAGACATATGGTAAGATACCACACCCAGTCTGATTATTCTGACACCGTGCCAACCTGTCCTGCAACTACCCTTATATGCTGAGCGCCAAGCAAGGGGGCTATAACAGTGCAGTTTTTTACGACTTTGGTATGTCGCGGCCGGAGATATAAATGGAATAATTATATACTGATAACGTCGCTTGCATTATTGCCGTTCACTAACAGGGGCGTACCTGTGCAATTTGAAATGCACGCAATTCTATGCAGCGGTGGCCCGAACAGGTGCTAATATAGGGGCTGGGGATAACAAAAGTTTTTGAATATTAGGGGGCAAATAATGCGGTCTAATACTTATTTCAACATTAATTTGACAAGACTCTTTTGTGTTTGATTATAATATGTCTATTTTTCACTTTTTTAATAACATATTCATTCATTTGGGGAACAAGTTTTTAAGGCTTATACTTAGCGACGGCCCCTGGATTGGACAAGAATTTTGCGCCTGAGAATGCCATGAAACTTCTAGTCCCTAACGGATTTCGAAACCCACGATTTTCGGATCATTTCACTTTATTTAGACGATTGCGCGCGTTGGCAAGTGAGCGTGTACCTAGTATACCTGGATACGCGCTTAATTGTAGAAAGCTGGTGTGATCTAAACATGTATATAATTGCATACACCAAAAACAAAATGGGGTGTTCTATTCTGTGATGTCACATTAAAGTACTGATAGCGACTGTAGAAATGATACCTTAGACTTCCAGAGAAGACACACGACAACAGCAGGCCTGCCAGGCCGGGTTTGTCTGACAGCAGGTCCATCATCAGCAGTGGGAACAACTACAATATATGACAAGTAAACATATCCACTGACTGGAAGTCAAACGTTATCTTTCTAAAATAACAATGCGTCTCCTAAATAACATCGCAATATATCAACATATTCAAGCAACGTTCGGCTTTTAAGTTATTTTATTTTCGTCGATTGAGAAATAAGATTTTAAAACTTGGAAACAAAGCGAACAATTATCGCCCATTGTGAGGACCGCAATCCTGAACCCAACAGTCAGTGACAACAACCACTGGATCAGGACCACACTTTACGAACGATAATAACATGATATTATCATGGCCTACACATGAAACCGCGAAACTTTCATGGAAACCTCACACACATCAACACTTAAAACGTTTATTCCCCACCAACATATAACATTACATTATCATTGTGTCACAACATTAACCTATATAAAAGAAGCTAAGATGAAAATTATATTCTCATATTGTGTAGAAGTTTACCTGATCTGGTCTCTGGACAAGGTTAAGCTTGACAGGGTCACACTCCGCGTAGAAGGCGTACATGACCACGCCCACCAGGCAACTCAGAAGGATGATGGAAGCCATCCCCGGGAAGTTCAGCCAGATTGCTCTGTCCACAATTAAGGAGATAACATTGTATACTATATTAAACAACATGTTGTACATTGTACAGTATATTCATCATTATGTTGTTAATTGCACAGTATATTAATCAACATGTTATTCATTGTACAGTATATTAATCAATGTTATTCATTGTACGGTATATCAATCAATATGTTATTCATTGTACAGTATATTAATCAACATGTTATTCATTGTACAGTATATTAATCAACATGTTATACATTGTACAGTATATTAATCAACATGTTATTCATTGTACAGTATATTAATCAATATGTTATTCATTGTACAGTATACTAATCAACCTGCTGTACATTGTACAGTATATTCATCAACATGTTGTACATTGTACAGTATATTCATCAATATGTTGTACATTGTACAGTATATTCATCAACATGTTGTACATTGTACAGTATATTCATCAATATGTTGTACATTGTACAGTATATTCATCAACATGTTGTACATTGTACAGTATATTCATCAAATTTGTTGTACATTGTACAGTATATTAATCAAATTTAGTCATTGTACAGTATATTCATCAATTGTTGTACATTATACAGTATATTAATCAACTGTTAATATGTAAGTATATTAATCAACATTTATTCATTGAAACGTATATTAATCAAAATTTTACATTGTACATATATAATCATCAATATGTTGTACATTGTACAGTATATTCATCAATATGTTGTACATTGTAAAGTATATTCATCAATATGTTGTACATTGTACAGTATATTAATCAACATGTTAGTCATTGTACGGTATATTAATCAACATATTATTCATTGTACAGTATATTCATCCATATGTTGTACATTGTACAGTATATTCATCAATATGTTGTACATTGTACAGTATATTCATCAACATGTTAGTCATTGTACGGTATATTAATCAAATATTATTCATTGTACAGTATATATCCATATGTTGTACATGTACGTATATTAATCAACATATTATTCATTGTACAGTATATTAATCAACATGTTATACATTGTACAGTATATTCATCAATTTGTTGTACATTGTACAGTATATTCATCAATATGTTGTACATTGTACAGTATATTCATCAATTTGTTGTACATTGTACAGTATATTCATCAATATGTTGTACATTGTACAGTATATTCATCAATTTGTTGTACATTGTACAGTAAAATTAATCATTTGTTGTACATTGTACAGTATATTCATCAATTTGTTGTACATTGTACAGTATATTAATCAACATGTTATTCATTGTACAGTATATTAATCAACATATTATTCATTGTACAGTATACTCATCAATATGTTGTACATTGTACAGTAAAATAATCAACATGTTATTCATTGTACGGTATATTAATCAACATATTTTTCATTGTACAGTATATTAATCAATATGTTGTACATTGTATAGTATATTCATCAATATGTTGTACATTGTAAAGTATATTCAT
>CM037778.1:31356647-31406647 GCA_021229015.1 Solen grandis
GTGGCAGTAGTATATCTGTCTCATGTTGACAAAAGTCCCCAACATGACTTAATTATTAAAGATGGGACGTTAATCCAAAATAAACAAACAAACAGACTGGGTTAGGGGTATCATGTAATTTGTTTACTGCATAATATCGCAGTGAGGCAAATGTCCTCGAATGGTTGAAAAATTGTCCACTGGACAAGAAAACAAACTTACGCAGGATCGAAGCAATGTACTTCACATCCATACAACTTAGACAGGGCGTCATCGAAAGAAAAATCATTTCGAATACTGAAAGAGAAAGAATTTCACGTATTTATATTGCGGAAGTAAAAGTATGTAAATGTATCAGCTTCAACAATACATGTTATATAGGCCTAGATGGTAAAAAAAAGAAAAAAAGGTCAGCTTTAAATATTACGTATCTACTGTATAGTCGTACGACTATAGGCAGTTTTAAATGCTTTGCATGTATGTATATGTATCGATCACTTGCAGTGCCGGGTATTCAAGAATGCAATGCGTTTGACATAGTTTGGCCATACATGTATCATTTAAATCAAAACGTATGTCAAAAGTAACGCTTTTAGGAATGGGAAACAGAGTTTCGTTCGGAGTGCAATGCCGCAAAATAATGCTCGGTGTTCAGATAACGAAGGGCGTAGGCCTAAGTGATTAGTAACAAAGCATTTGAACGCAACATCATGCATTATCCTGCGATATAGCATGGAAAACACGTTACAAATACATGCAGCTTTTTATTACTCCGCGACATGCGCGTGTAGCCTATATAAATGTAATGTTGAACTTCAGCGGTTTAAAAAATAAATCCTTCTGATATAGGAATCTTCATAATCTTTGCGCATCAGTTATCTTTCTTTGTGACAAACCCGAATGAATAGGCAACGCAAGGTTTGACCGGAACCACTTCTTCATCTTCACACACGTCATATCCGCCGTCATTGTTGGCGCCAAGATGTCTCTGTCGTCTGCAAACTGCTTGTATACTCTCTAGGTACCTTAAATAGACCATTTTAGCGTTATAGAAAATGAAAAATACAACTAACATTGGTATTAACTAAAGAGTTATACAAACCTAGGTCAACTGGAACACAATAGATATAGTAAAGACTATCATTTTGTATATTCAATTTGGTATATTTACAATACAATATTACAGTACATTAAAACTGCATCATCCGAGGAGCGATTCTTTGAATTACACTTTAACAGAGAGAGAGAGCTCGGTTTTCTGGGTGTGGCGATTATATGAGCTCATATTTCCCGAAGTTTGATAAAATACATGTTACTAAAATACGGTCACTCATATACCCTTGCGCAGGGCCTTGCACCACGCATGTCATAATACACAATCAATCTGGTGCATTTTTACAAAAAGTTTCTGATTGTTAAATAATTTAAGGCCATATAGAAAATAAACCAAAAATGCAAGCTGGTTTACAATACTGCCTTTAGCTCTCAAGTTCGAGTGTGGGCTTATAGAAAATCCACATGGATGAATAAAGAAATTTTATTTTTCGAAAGAGTTTTTTTCCTTCAACGAAGACAATACGAAGTGTGCAACAATACTTATATTTTTGAATGAAAAAAATGGACTAACTATAATGTCAGTATTCACAATCAGCTGAAATGAAACAACAACAATAATGATAAGAATATCAAAGGAGAATGAAATCTAACCTCAAGTACAGATTCTCGAGGTCTCTCAGCCTCAGATTCTCAAGGACCGAGGGTGAGGGTATCCGAACATTGCCGTCCTGGGTCACCGGAAGTACACGACCTCTCTCCACGTGTAGGGTAATTTCTTCCGCGATCTGTTATATAAATACACAAGAATATTTTTTAATTGAATAAAGTGTGTGAGTGGGGGGTGGGGAGAGATAAATTAACGAAGACTCTGCAAATATATTTTGAGGATAAGGAAATTGCTGTCCACATATTTTAATACAGCTCTTAGTTAAATCTTCGCTCTGTGTGCATCATGCTGCTATGACATTTCCTTAGATTTTCGGGCTACACACAGACCGAAATACATGAATATACATTTTTCACATCGCTGCGGGTGCATACTCTACAATCGTGTATTTTTTTAAATAAATAACATACGTGCTGACAGCATTTACCACTGAGATGTTGTTAATTTTTAATTTTGATGTGTATCACAGATTTATTGGGTCCCACCGATATATTTCAGTCTGTTGGAACCATGCGAACTTGAGATAGATGTATTGCCACACTGTAGTATCATGATACCATACTAAGCTATATTATCCTTAGAGAAAAAGTACCCCAAATGTCAGAACATGTGTTTGATAACTTGTGATGATGAGGGTTCATTACATGAGCTCAAACAGGCAAATGCAAAAAAAAGGCATTGTATTGCTTCAAGAACATGTATTATATGCCATTGTCTTAGTAAATTGTGGGCCATTGAATCATGCAAGTTTCTGTTCCAAAAGGAAGGGGTGTTCTGAAACAGTTGCGTACAAAAATTAGAAAAGTACATTAAGAAAAAAAAAAGTTTCTAGCATGTGGGGGGGGGGGGGGGGGGGGGTAAACTTTTATGGCACTTGGGCCGAAAATTTATGGCACCGACGAAGATTTATGTAACCTGGAACGAAATTTTATGGCAACCAGACTGCATCGAGATTTTATGGCACCGTAGTATGGGGTTGACAATTGTAAACGTGCCCTTTCGAGACATTTGCTTGGCCCAGAAAAGGGCATTTTTATTTTATTTTTTAGTTGGCATTGTCATCATCGTCCTTGTTTTCGATCACCTCGTCTCAACATCTCCTGATGTTCCAATTGCAGTTTTTATTGTGGACTCAATACGTTGTTGTCCAATCCTGATCAAGACGCTGAATACATTTTGCATTAAAACTTTATCCAAAGCTTATTTCTCTCTCCTTAATTTTGTTTTGATTTTATTTATCAGCTTTCAAATCAGGACTCGTTTCGATGGAACAGACATCTGACAGTAATGTGAGAGACTTTGTTATGAGAAAGGATAAGATGGGAGACATGCGGTATATATTGACATTATCCACCCCATGGTTGATAAATATTGTCACATGTAAAGCCTGCAAAAAATATGTAAATATATTTGTACGGTTTGTTCGATGTACCCGGTATATATCTGAAAACTTGTGTATGAATAAATGTTCATAAAATCAACGTTTTTCCTTCTTTACCGTCTGCTCATTTTATCATCGTATGAGAATCATACGAACGTCGTGATGCCAAAACCGAACTTAACACATTGCTTACAGTGTAGACAAAATATCGACATAGCTACTTTTATTGGTGTCAGTCCGCTTCTTACTCATTTTGAAATGACCGGTAACTTAAACTCTCTCGTCATACGTCATATCCTCATTTGAAACTTTACGAGACTTAGATGTACCATATAACACATGTGACAGGTGGGTAAGGGAATTTAAAGATGGTAGAAAGCTGCTTACGTCCAGGAACACCAAAATCGAAGGTGAACGAGACCTTAGTCGCGAATGTAAAAAATCAGGTAGACAATGATCCCAATGTTTCTCTCCGTGAAATAAGTTCAGACTTAGATGTTTCGATCGGTACAGTCCACAAAGTGATTCATGAAGAATTGGGACTAAGAAAGATTTCTACAAGGTGGGTACCCCATGTGTTGACTCCAGAACAGAAAAAAATAGGTTTTAATTGTGCCAAGCAACTTTTGGACATGTTCGAGCCTAATGGACCTAAAAGGATATCAGACATAGTCACTGGAGATGAAACTTGGATATATTTCTATGGGATCCCAAACAAACGCTCTAACATGATGTGCCTGACAAAAGATGACCTCAGACCCGTGGTCTGTAAACCTGGTTTTCAGAGTCGGAAGAGGCTTTTTACAATTTTTTTCAACCATGAAGGGCCGGTGGCTGTAGATGTGCTACCAGAAAAATCAACTATGACTTGAAGATATTACCAAGAAAGTGTGCTCCCGCAAGTGGTTTCTAAAATAAATGACAGTCGCCCTATTACAGGAACCTCCAGAATCATGATTTTGCATGACAATGCCAGTGCCCATAAAACAGGGGCCGTCACTCAGTACCTATCAGAGAATACTCTTCCCCATCTTGCCTACAGTCCTGACTTGGCCCCATGTGACTTCTGGTTATTTCCTAAACTAAAGGAACTTTTAGCAGGAAACAAATATACCCGTGCCCAAGACTTGTCAAAAGCGGTAAATGCAGAGTTACGGGGTATACCTAGAGAAGAGTACCGGACAGCTTTCGATAAATGGCGCAGACGTCTACAACTGTGTATAGAGAGAGGAGGAGAGTACTTTGGGGGACTGTGAAAAGATAATCAAAATTGCTTAATAAACACCAGAGATAATAAGGTATTTTCATTATTAAATTAACACCCCTCGTACACCCCTAAAACAAGACTGGTACATGAGGAGGTGAAATGAGTGAATGTTATCATGCATGTACGAGGTGAAATGAGTGAATGTTATCATACATGTACGAGGTGAAATGAGTGAATGTTATCATGCATGTACGAGGTGAAATGAGTGAATGTTATCATGCATGTACGAGGTGAAATGAGTGAATGTTAAATGAGTGAATGTTATCATACATGTACGAGGTGAAATGAGTGAATGTTATCATGCACGTACGAGGTGAAATGAGTGAATGTTATCATGCATGTACGAGGGGTAATTGATAAGTTCGCGTAACTGCTTTATTACTGAAACCTGTAATAGAAAACGAATATATATCACGAAATACGTTAACTCACGACTGACACCGGGCTCAAATATTATTAAGATACATTGAACAATAAAGTTGACATGAAACATTTAACAACAGTACTATGTAGTACTTGAAGCACGCCGACGTCAACGTTGGGTCACGCTGACATTACCTAAATGTCAAAGTCTAATGTCCGGTAAACTTTCTTGATGTAAACAACACCTGTTGCCACACTTTTTATGTCTATGTACCCATTGGTCAAATGTTACCTGAAACCAATCCTCAGTGAATGGCGTACTTCACATGCCTTGTTGCGTAATTCTAAAGAGGTTTCAAACAGTTGGCCTCTTAAGTTCTGACTGTCTATGTCTGCCGTCCTGGTCTTTCGTCATCAAACACTGAGGTTCTACCATCCCTTAACCGCTTGTGCCATTTGTAGACAAATGTTTTCCCACAGGTTGGTAATATATCTGAATCTGTAAAGTGTTTTAGTATTTCTACCGGAGAAAGTTTGAGTCACACACACAATTTGACAACCACACGCAACTCAATGTCATCTGTTGACGTCACGCGCCGTTTTGAAGCCTGGCCATGAAACGCTGCTGTGAAGTAATCTTCCAACACAACGGTTTCAAATTTTACGGAAATGGCGCGAAAATGCTAACGTCAGTTGCGTTGGCGCCAATTTTACTTTAAATTTGACTGCGCACTAGCATGTTTAATGAATTCAGGATATGGGAAATAACAGCGTGCTTAAAGTCACCAAACAGTGGTTGCTATGGATACCATTTATTCTTCTTAAGTATTGAATGTTTTTTCACCTACCTTATAATGAAAGAGGAAATTTGTTGTTTACTTATATACGAGTGTTCATGTGATTTCATGAAAAAATAACAGTTTTGCTCACTCTCTATAGACTTTATACAAATACATGTAATTAAAGACAGAATCGAAGAAGAAAATAAAAGTGTTAGGAATAAAATGGTGACTTCCTTATTTTTACCTCAGCTTTTTACTAATTTTGAAACCAACTTTTAACTCTCTCGTCATATGTTAACGTTATACCCACCAAACAAGGTCAATATACGAGGAGGTGAAAGGAGTGAATATTATATCATGCATGTAGAATTTAACGCTGACAAAAATCCTCATCACAGAACTCTGTTCGTTTTCCATATATTTATACAAATAATTTAAGACGGAATCGCATGCTGAGAGTAACAAATAATTTAAGACGGAATCGCATGCTGAGAGTAAATATACGACTATGTACATGCACCCACAGTGTGTAATAGACAGGGATTGATCGCAACTTGCATTCTTCTTCATTCGTAGAGGATATCAAGAGAGTGGAGAACGAAAGATAATTTATTAATTAAAACTATACAATGGACAATATTAAGTTAGTACATATGGCGCTGTTGTTCTTGAATTATACATATAGCGTTGCTTTCGGCCCATATACCTTCATTTCCTATCTATTGAGAAAGAAAGAAAAAGAATTGAAACTTAAGTGAGAGGAGTTCTGATAGAGATGAGATAGAGAAAGAAAAGTGTACGCTAACGGTGAGTATAATCTTAAGGATGACAGGGAGGTGTATACACCAACAACGCAATGACAGTAATGTGTAGGTGCTAGGTAATTACTGGCGAGACTGACATGAGTAGATTCATTTGTAATATAGACGTAAGTAAGTACCACACACACACATTATTAAATTATTTTGGTATGAAAAATAAGTTCAAGCAAATTAATATGTTATTATTTATCGCACGTCGTTGACAATATCCGTAATTGTATGGATCATTCGTTGCTTGACTATTCGAGTGGATTATACTGTCTGTTCACTTACTGGCTGCGTATTTCCAGGACTCCTCTCTCTCGAAGTCTTCTTAGACGTTTTGCTTTTCGTTTAATAGCTGCATGAACGGGGTCCGATTTTACTGCCTCAATCCACAGATCTTGGGACGGGTATCTTTTGACGATATCCTTTCTGAACTTCGGAATAAATCGTTGAATACTCGTTTCCTAGCTTCCTTTTTACTGAGGTCCTTCCCTTCTGAAATTGCGGAGACCGCTTCTCCAAACTCGGACTCAAAAGCATCAAAAATATGTTGTATAATATCTAGCCAAGGATCTATAGTTTCTTCTGTTTCATCTAACGATGTATCCATATCAGACTCGTCCGTATCTGATATCGAATTAAATTCGCTTCTCTTTATTTCGACATCAGATCCTTCATACGGGGTCATATACAAGTTTCTTTAATTGTGATGTCGGTATTTTGCAAGGAGAGATTATTTCTCCGAATTCAGTAATGACATTGAAACATATTTAGGTGAAAATATTGAGCTTGGAATTACACTTAACCCTTTCCCTCATAGAGGTCACCATGAAAAGACCTATGCGAACAGCATAAAACCAGATCAGCCTGCGAGTAACTCGCAGGCTGATCAGGTTTTATGCTGTTCGCTGCTCCTCAGTGGTCTGGAAATGAGGACTTTATAATTAAATTTGGTAAGGTTTAACTGTAGTTTTCTGCAGATCAGGCTGTATGTGGTACCTATTGAGTGCGTCAAAATGAGTCTATATGAGGGAGTCTATATGAGGGAAAGGGTTAAGTGAGTCTATATGAGGGAAAGGGTTAACCAACTATCTATATATCTATTAACGTTTACAGACGATGCAGAGTGGCATCACTATATCTGTCTCAAGTAGACATCGTCTCCAAATGACTGAAATACTGTTGGCGGGACGCTAACTCCAACAAACAAACAAACAAACGATGCAGTATTTTTTTCAGAATCAGCAGAAAGGTTACAGAAGTCGTTAAATAAATTATATGAATATTGTGTAAAATGGAAACTAAAGGTAAATGTTGGTTACAGAATGAACGTGTAAACAGACAGACAAACGAACAAACAAACAGATAGACTTACAGTTGTTGACAGGTGTTCGAACGATTTGATTTTCGAGAACGAAATAATAGCTGCAATGGAAGCAACACTGACAAGTCCAGCTATCCATGCTTTGTGTTTCATTCCTTGCACATTCAAATTAAACAAGAATGCCGCAAAAAAGTATTAAGGTCAGTATCCGAAATCTTGCCGGTAAATGAGGATTATCCTTGCAACTCTGTTCATAAAACCAATCAAATAATAAATGCCCTTTCAGGTGAAATTGAAATCATATATCGTATTACGTACTTCCATGCCCACAAACCATATACATATGAGAGTTACTCCAGTTCAATAAATTGTATATATAAAGTGTGTATACCGGTATTCATGAAAATACCAATATAGATGAATAATGTCTGACATGGTAGGGTGCTCGTATAACAACACTGGACATTTCGGTGTGGGAAAAAATGTATTTAAAAATGGATGTACTATTAACGCATATAGGTCACTGTCAAAATACGAAAATCACAATGTATTTAAAAGTAATTGTAAACGGGTCTGTTTACGCCCTATTGGTATTGTATAGGTATTGTATTGGGGTTTACCGTCGCTGCGATAGTATTTCAATCACATAGCGACGTCCAGCTAATTACAGGTGGAGGAAGACCCCGAGTACACAGAGGTAACCAGGTAGAACCACCCACCTACCGCAAGCCAGCTGGAAGGCTTCCTAATATGAAAAATCCGAACCCACAGCGGTGAGGGGCTGAGAGATTTGTAGTCCACGACTGTAACCGCTCGGCCACGGCGGCCCCTGTTTACGCCCTAACATTCGGTAACCCTCGCGAAAAGCTTAATACTATAATAATATTTTCCCAAATGTTTAGGTCAATGTGTAGAGCACAATTTTCATTAAATTAAGTGTACGAGTATGCTTTAGGGTTGCCAAAGTAAATTTCTTAACAAAATATTCTGTTTTCGCATATCTTAAATGCGTGCTGGATGCTTGACGATTGCCACAGTCAATTTTATTAAATCATATTTTATTATCATATTACTTAAGAGTGTGGGATGCTTGGGATTTTGTAAAAACATACACTTTTTTCATCTATCTACATTTGCTGGGTGCTAGAGGATTGTGACAGTAAATTTTATCAATACGTACTTAAATATAACTTACGTGCGCATAAAAATTATTGTGGATTCTCTTGTTAAATTTCATTAAATCATATAATGTTATCATATATTTTAAAACAGCTGGATGCGTGATGATTGACGAAGTTAATTCTATCAAAGCATCAACTGTTGTCGTATAATTTAAATGTATTAGATACTTGAGGATTGTCACAGTATTTCACCAAAAAATACATAGGCGTAAAAAAAAAGTTACTTGCTTCTACCACGAAGCTACCGCTAACCCCAGACCCGGATCCAGAATTTTTCTGCTTTGGGGCCCAAACCTGAATGTGATGTGAGTGCTATGTTTTTAGTATGATGGAGATGCATTCTAAAAGGAATCTGGGGATAAAAGTGAAGTTTTTTTTGTTTTTTTTTCTTTAATCCGATATTTATTTATGTAACTTGAAGGCCATGGGTCTAATGCCTAGGTGCCACTGGGGAAAAATCATCGGCGATGTGGAAATACACATTTTTTTTTCTACCGATGGCTTCCGATGTTTGAGCCAAAAAAAGAATGAACAGTCCCGTGAGAATTGACAATGATTAAGCTTCGGGATTGGTCTGTTGAACGTTCAGTGATGTTTCGGCTATGGTGCAATGGCCTTGAATCCCGATGTTCGGAAAAGCACCGGCGGACCTTCTCCGATGATCGGCGAACGTGCCCCGGAGTTTCACCGAGTTTTAAAAATCATCGGGGAAATATCCCCGTAGATTAGGGGATCTTGCGAACAATCCTAGGTGTCTCGGGGAAGATTATGGAGATTATGAGAATTTGATGGTGAAATTAAGCGACAAAGTCAAGAGAAGTGTTTTGGGGGTTTCAGGGGATGCCCAAGCAATGTCCAATTACTTTTTGACCGTCTCAGTCTAAGATTGACTAAAACAGAAACAAATTTCTTAGTGCGCGTTTCAACCCTTGCCGATTTTTTAATTATTTTTTTTTCAAATATACTGAAATTCAATCACAAGATCTTGAATGTATCACAGATGGGTCGCCGAATATCCCCGAATGTCACCTGATACTTCGGCGAGACATCACAGAAGCATCGGGGTTTCCTCGGAGGAAAAAATATTTCGCGGAAGCTACGTAAATGTTTCCCCAGAGCTTATCCGTGGATGTTTCCCCGGCCTGTTTTCCCGATAAATCATCAAAAACTCATCGAAAAATTTCAATGCAAGCAATGAATTATTTTTGCAATTCTCCCGAGGCCTCCCGATGACTCCACATGGCTCGCGACGCTATTTCCATTGAGTGTACATCCCCGAGGAAAAAAATGCCAAGGTCGAGCCTTAAGCACTGAGCGATATAATGTTATATTTTACTGGCGCAAAGCCATGTTATTGAATAACTGCTGTGCAATCGTATTTGATTACAGTTGTATTTACAGGCCCCGATCAAAAAATAAAGAAAGAAAATAAAAATAACGGTGTGGAAGATGGTGGGGGAGATATTACTGAAATGGCATTACTCCTTCCGGGTAAGATATATGGGTTTATCGTGTATTTTCATTCACGAACTGGCATAAAACATTTGATTAGAGTTTCCTGGACCCCCACCAAAAAAAAGTGACTTGTGTACACTATCAATTAGTGATTGCATTGAATAACCATCAGTTTTGGACTCAGCAGTGTAAAAGGCAGTTTTATTTAAGACTGAGAAAATAAATCAATTTTCACGTTAAACATAATTATTTTGTCAAAAATGTGAAAGGGAATAGGTTCGAACTTATTCATCTTGACTGTCTAATTGTCGATCTGGAAGTAGTCTTCACACAGAAATTCTCAGAAAAAACTTCAGGCGCACGTTTTAGGGTCGAACGAATGGTGTCTTCCCAACTGTCCCACTTTTATATAAAACAGTAAAAATCAAGGTGGGACAGTTGGGAATCATGCTTAATTGGATAACAATAGACTGTCATGGATGAGTGACTATAGTCTTTACCTAAATGGATGGAATATTATTAAGAGCAATTTGCAATAGTATTTATGGTTAGTAATATATTGCATTAGTATTTATAATAAGTTATATGCTATTAGCAAAATTATTTATAATAAGTATTTATAATACTTATTATGTTTTAGGATGTTGTCAGTATTCTCTCTCTCTCTCTCTGAAATGAAGAAAACAAACTCTTTATGTTTTCATATATTTATTATTTTTATTTCATGTGTCATGAACAAATCAAATAAAGACAGGGCTATATTCGGATGTGGTACAATTTATTGTATTTTGTTTTAATTTGAAAACAAGCATTTCATTTAAACAACTGTGACATTCCACCCTACTGATCTGTTCTATACAGAGTTACTCGTCAAACCGAATCAAATGCGATGCACAATCGGCATACTCCATCACAGTGATTTCTTCAGCCATGTACTTGTGTTTCAGGGCAGACAGTCTCTGTTCAAGTTGTCGGTATTTCCTCCTCTTCTTTTCTCTCACTCCTCCGGCACTGTGCTGAAGAATTTTGATAGCATTGGCAGCTTCAATCCTTTGTATTGTTTCCAAGAACTTGTAAATGTTCGGATGTGACTGTCTCATACTTTTCTTTAGTTTGTTGTGCCAGCCTTCCAAGTTGTTTGTTGTTCTTGGTCCTTCTGTCTCGAAATGGTTCCAGTTGTCCTTGTCTCCCTCAACCCAATGTTCAGTGACATAGTCTGTGAACCTTGAAACATCCACTGGAATCTCTGCATTTTCAGCATCCGTCAGTGCGACAAACCACACATCTTCAACATGTTGTATGGGGACTAGAGGCAGAACTGCAGCTCTTCTTCCTAGTTTCTTAAAGTCCTCATTCTCAGAATACAGTCCAACTAAGCCAAGCTTCTGTATCTTCCGCCAAACACACTGTGTGTAATGAAAAAAACACCCTTTCACATTCACATTTGGAAACACTCTGCGAGCTGCCTGCTTGGTTGCTGCCTCAAAGTCTATCAGGAGTGTGTCTGGTCCCAGTTCCATTCCTATTTCCCTGCATTTCTGTTGAAGATGTTGAAAAAGTCTGCAGTAAATCCTTTCACTTTTTCCAGGCAGAAGGGCAAACACTAACGGATACATGTGTCCATCAATATATCCATGGAGTGTGTAGACCTGGCTGAATATGTCTGGGCACACATAAAATGTTCCGTCTCCATATATGGTTGGGTTCTGTGCCAGATGCTGGAGATTTGTTCTTGTAGCAAAAATCAGCATCCTGTTGTCATTCTCTGCCTCATCAACCAGTAGGAACTGCTCACCAGTGTGCGTTTCAGTCCATTTTCCATCCAAATCTATGTCACTCCTGGACTTTGGTATCCCCGGTCTCAATGCACCTCTTTCCCTGTATAGAGATGACTTGGTGGAGGGAAGGTTGGTAATCCTTTGCAGACTTGTTCTGCATCTTCGTCCCATTCTCTGTCTCTCAGACTGGATATGACTTCTTCATATATTGACGGAATCGGCGTGGTTTCTTCGCGTGCCCTCTTTCGCATGAGTTGATTTATTTCATGGCGCTTCAGTTCCATGTGTTCGGCTGCATGATTATGGGTATTGGTCACAGAAACTGGAATGTTGTCAGCTGTTGTGATTTTAGCAGAACAGGTTCGGACATGACAGACCCAGTACACCCTTGTTGGTTTTCGGTTTTTGACCTGGTATCTGAATCCATTGTAAACCAGACTATCACCACCACGTTGGTTCTTGACAAACTGCACACTCACTTGTGCATTTGCCATTTTAGCTTATAATTTCAGACGATGTTACTTAGTGAAATTTTACTATCAAATGAAGACATTTACATCAGAATGTAAATATATTGTATCTGATACAGTTCAGTTCATTAATGAGATATCACAGTTTGAAAGTCACAATAAATTGATAACCAAAAATGTTAATTACTTCAAATCAAATTGTTTACCTTAAGTAGTAAACTGCTAGATCAAAGGACTTGTTTGTATTTCTTAATCCAATCACTTAGCAATATATACAGGATAAATGGACTTTAGTTGGACCAATCAATTAACACAATTTAAAGAAAAAAGTAGCAGAGGTGATAATTATCTTAATAAGTTCAAATTATTTTTTATCTTTATCAATTCACATAAGCTTTAAAGCCAGAGATCAAAGGAATGCATGTTTACACTATAAATTACAATTAATTTAGTAACCCTAATTAATGGACCTTAATAAACACATTTTAGAAAGAAATAATACAATATAACTAAAACATGAAATTTTACCTCTTAAAATACAAAATCAAAAAAAAAATCAGAAACAAAATCAGATAATACAACTTCAATTCATTTTAATGTGTTGTAGTTTGAAATAGATTATAATCCCTTATCAAAACACACCCAGCAAGGTGCTAAAAATCTTGAGTGGGACAGTTGGGAAACAAAATATCAAAAAGTGGGACAGTTGGGCATAAACCGAACGAATGCAGAGGTGTGGGCCCCTTCTTCGTGTCAATATTTTTGGTACAGTTTTAGTTTGAATCGACACATACTGGTTTTTCTAAGTGTTTAATCAGTGACAAAACAAACATTATTCATTAATAACAGATGTTGATATTTAATATAAAATATTTAATATCCGTTTTATTTCGCACATAAATTGTGTTTTCTGTGCATCAGTATTCATTGATATATCAGTAACGTTGCTCAATGACTGATTACCTGGATTTGATTTGAATTAGTAATCATAATCTACATATACATTGTCCCAAAATATGGCTTCTCTGTAGAATACTTTTTTTTCTTTCTTTCTTTCTTTTATTATTTTTATTTTTTTTTTTTGCTTATAACAAAAAGAAGCATTACCTTTTTAACTTTTTCAAAAACAAAATCAGCAATTTTTCATACATGAAAGTTCATCAACCTGGCAGTTAATTTGCCCGCTTTTAATTAAAGATTTACAATTTAATACATGTAGAGAACAGTTTAATGTATTGGCAATTAATTTTAATGTCCAACTTACATTTTAATGTCCAACTTAGTTTCAATGGCAATTACATTTCAATGTCCAACTTAGTTGTTGTTTTAGTGGTTAATTTTATACTTATCGATTGTTTATGCTTTTTCTTAAACGGCAACTGTCTAGAATAGTTTTACTAATATAAAGTTTTTGTCATTGCCATTTTTTCTTCAATTATTAGATCGCTCGGCAGACGAGATGTCCTTATGTATCACTCGGCAAATGTCTGTTAGTCAGTGAACGTCTCATTCAGTATGCATACACAGTACAATAAACACATGCTTATCACACAGTCATGGATGACTGCCGATTCGAATTACCTACACATTAACAGCAGGGGGCCATAAGACAATAGGAATCTGGCTGGTCAGGTGGTTCTGCGGGTGGTTCGGCATGGGGGCCAACGATGGGGATTTCCTCTAGACAGCACAAGAATTATGTAATTATGTAGGGGTGGGGTTATTTTTTTTTAATGATTTTCAAAGGGGCGGGTTCAAATGTTTTTCTCTTCTTTCCCCTACTTTCTCCAGACCAGGTTTTGAATGCTTGCATGAGGAATACTTTCAACACATTCACCGACAACAATATTTTTGCCAGCTGTGATCTCGATGATTCACCAAGTTATATTCTTTTATGTCTAAATTTGGGATTTTGAAAAAATGAGGAGTGCTTAATTAATTTTATTTTTTTTAATATTTTTTTTACCGATAAATTTCTCCTAGCATATATTTACACTGCCATCAATTATTTCATGAATTTGTCAAAAAAATGTTAGGCGTTCATTTTAAGTACCAAGTTGGTGAGGCCGATTATAAGGGATAATTCTAATGTATATACAATGTATAATGACACCGTTCATTTCTTCCGCGAAAATGGCTGCGAAAAGGAAAGCCTACGAAATAACCAACGAAACCAAATCACCTTTCAGTATAAAGAAGGTTAAACAAGAAGATGATGTTTACGGCGAAATGATGACGTTTTTCACTGACTTTCGTGAAACTCAGTCAGATATTATATCCCAGCTAGGCCAAGTGTTGACGGGGCTATCATCCGGCTTGGGTCCTGGTTTTGCACTGAGCGCGTCATTATTGCACGTGCTGCACACAAATGCTGCGTGTGGTATGGACTTCAGTCTAGCAACCTGTGAGGTAGAACTACACAACGATGAGAAGACGAAAAGACCTTGCACTATACCACTAGCGACAGTTTTCAATCACGGCATGACGGTTCTGTCCATGTTTGTCGATGGTGTTGGAGTTCCAAAAGATCCGAATGAATATCGGGCATTGAAACAATTGTTACTGTTTCTTTCAAGTGGTATGCTGATCTACTTTCTTTTATTTTAATTATTTCAACCGTTAATAAAATCATTGAGAAACATTTTCATTGATCCTCAGGGCTTTAAGTTGTCAACTTTACAAAATGGAGTTTTCCATAGTTAAAGAAAAGGAGAAATTTACAAATGTGTTCTATCAATAAAATTTCATTTTAAAAGGAAGGCTTGCCCAGTTTATAATTAACGGGTTGTTGCTTATCCACCTGCTGTTTTTGTTCGAGTCTTGGTCTCAGTATTATAACCAAGTACTGCCGAATGAACTTACAGTGAAGTTTGAATATAAATTTCTAGAATTGTTGGCACATGCTCGCAAGTGTTGTTTTATACTGTATGTATATATGAACAGATTGCATCAAAAATTTTTATACAGATTTTTTTTTCAAAGAGTTATGCTAGAGTACCAGAATAAGCAAGCCAACTGCTGATTACAGAGGCTTGAAGTTGCCAGGGGCAAATCATATCCAACTTCAAGCCATTGGATGTTCCTTCCAACAGTTCATTAAAACTTTGGGAAACCGCATATGACGTGAACGCAAACTGATAATCTCGGCTATCTGCCAAATGCAACATGTCCGAAATATTACAAGAACAATGACGACGGAATCACAAATCCGTGTAAATTAATAGAAAAAAAAAACCCCTCTGCAAATATGTTTCCAAATGTTTTAATGAAGTTTATACATATATACTCGTATAAGACAACATTCACTGGAATAAGAAACCAGGACATTTAGAACAAAACTATAAACCAGGACATTTAGAACAAAACTATAAACCAGGACATTTAGAACAAAACTATAAACCAGGACATTTAGAACAAAACTATAAACCAGGTCATTTAGAACAAAACTATAAACCAGGACATTTAGAACAAAACTATAAACCAGGACATTTAGAACAAAACTATAAACCAGGACATTTAGAACAAAACTATAAACCAGGACATTTAGAACAAAACTATAAACCAGGCATTTAGAACAAAACTATAAACCAGGACATTTAGAACAAAACTATAAACCAGGACATTTAGAACAAAACTATAAACCAGGACATTTAGAACAAAACTATAAACCAGGACATTTCCATCAGCCTTCTTTATGGCCTACATTGTCCACATTTGTATTCCCGTAATTCAGTTGTGATATTGTTCTACTTTCGGTTTGGCGATATCCCCAACGAGATGCATAGGCATGACATCCAGTACCAAAAAAAAAGATGTTGCACCAGGACTGACTCATTAATGGGACTAGGGCCTACATTTTAAGAATTTTCTAGTGGGAGACTCCCCAATGGGCCTAAACCCCTCGTCCTAGGAAGGATAATGAGAACCCTCACCCTACTCTAAGTTTTGTATCTCAATGCATCCCTTCGAACCACAAGTCACTAGTTCCTTGAACATTTCAAATCCTGTCTGGAGCGCTGAGTCATAAATGTAACACAAGTCCTTTTCAGTGTTCCGATTGACGTAAAATGCTAAGTAATTCACCAGCACAAATTGTCCTTCATGCAAGTTTCAACTTTCATATGCAAGATAGCGCATACGAAAATTCCAGTCGAAGGCCATAAATATATCTGGGAAATTAACACAAAGAATAATCGTGCTTTGATAAGCTATCAGAATGTACATAGACTTTGTTTACAATATCAAAATGAAATGTAAAAGCATAACTCTGTCTTGGATTTTGACATAATTATTCCCCTTTTCTGCCTTGATTAATCTTTTTGTACTAACTCACTTTTTCACTGAACTCTTTGAGATATTGCTTTAAAACTTTGACCACAAAACTTTATTGCTCTTGTGTATATTTTGATAATACAGAGATTCTCATCAGGGCTCAAAATTAACACTCGCATTTCGGCAAAATGCGAGTAGGAAATGAAGTTTGCAAGTTATGTTTTAAACCACTAGCCTTTTTTTTGTGAGTGAAAATTTTGGCTTAAACATGTCTAAATGAGATAATTTCAATAAGATAATCAATAACATCTTCAAAACTAAACAATCCTAAGCTTGTTTTTAATATCAAAAGCAAAATTCACACCAGTAAATTGTTGTATACATGATTTAAGTATCAAATGTGGGTCCAGTCTGTCGACTATGTTACACAACACATGAACACATATATGTTAACCCTTTCCCTCATATAGACTCATTTTGACGCACTCAATAGGTACCACATAAAGCCTGATCTGCAGAAAACCACAGTTAAACCTTACCAAATTTAATTGTAAAATCCTCATTACCAGACCACTGAGGAACAGCGAACAGCATAAAACCTGATCAGCCTGCGAGTCTGGTTTTATGTTGTTAGCATAGGTCTTTTCATGGTTTCCTCTATGAGGGAAAGGGTTAAAACATCTGCTGTTTTCAATTAATATTTCCCCTAATGAATATTGATACTTAATACTGTTTTATTATCTAATTATGATTCTAATTATTAAAGTATAAAATTACAATATTAATTTAATTTTCAATCATTAAAAGTTATCCACACCCTCATAATGACCATGGGAGCCTTTTTTACACTAGTCCCGGTTTCCAATGGAAACACGTCTGATGATGATTTCGATCATCGATTTAACAATGTCAGAATGAAAGATATCCAGTTTTTTTATTACATCTTGTGATGTCAATGAATTTTGCACAGAATCTGAAATCGACCAACCGAAGAAAGCTCATAGATCTAACGCACTGGTGATAAAGACAGTGAAGAAATGGGAGAAAGAGTTGGTTGTCAAACTTAAAATAGAGTCCACATTTTCACATTTTCGGCAAAATGCGAGTAAAAACTTTATTTGCGAGTGGGAAAAAATATTAATTTTGAGCCCTGCTCATTTTACCTTTAATTGCAATATCTATTTTTATTGATAAAGCGTTCGAGTAGTTGAGCATTTCTGTGTTATGGAGAGCTCTTGTAATCTATGTAATTACTTGTGATAATGATAATATTTTTCATCAGTTTTGGACACTGCTAGCAGGGATTATTTCTCCCCCTCAAAAAAAAGAAGAAAAAAAAGAAGAGAAGTTCATTTTCCATAAGAGAATTTCTCTCAATAATTAAAAAAAAAGTGAGATTTTCTATTTTACAATAACTCAGCTGTACTCAGCCTTTAATCATTATGTAAATGATGATATCATGACTAGCATCATGATATATATGCCAGTATAACTTAACTCTGCAGTAATGAAAACAGTTTTCATATAACTAGTCTCATTGTATAAATTTATACAATAATGTAGGGTCATACTTAGCCAGGCAGTTCATAAAAATCAGCGACATGAATAAAAATAAAAAAACAAACTAACTTGCACAGCATTATGCCCCTGAATCAGCATTAATAAAACTCTTATTAAGAACTTGTAAGATTTATCTTTGATGATTGCTTAAAAGCAGCTTATAACACTAATGAAAAATTAGAATCAGATAATTGTTTCAGTTTGCATAAATAAAGAAATGAAATATCTATGATAGAATTTAAAGTGGTGCCTGAGTTAAGGGATCAAACTTAAGTTACAAAACATTTTTTTTTTTGCAATTTTTCACATTTAATCGGATATTTTTGTTAGGTTTTACTGGAATTGTGGACTTTGATTTGTTATAAATTGACCAATTTCATGTGTTTTGTTTTAAAACTTACCCTTTTTTAATGATATTCTTTTTTATTGTCATCATGGTAATCATTATCATAACTCATTATAGGTGAAAATGTCAAAATTTATTACATGTATTGACACATGGTGTGATATTAACCATATACAGTGGTTTCAACTTGTAATTTTTTTGCTCACTTTATTGTTAGATAATCTAAATCTTCTGTAAACCGGAATCCTCACTTAGCCAGATTTTTTTTTCCAGTCCCAACCTCTTGGTTAAATGAGTTTTTACTGTACATTTACAAACCTAGCAAATTGTTAAGAATTTTAAGATCTTTCTTACGAGCTTAAAATTTGCAAAATTGGTATTAGTGAAAATAATTAACTACTTCAACCCTTTACTTCATACACAATCATTTTGATATATTGGAAAACCGAGGAGACCCAGATCAGACAGCTCCTCTGTTTTCTCCAACAATATTTAATGAATAATTTCCCTTTATTTTCAAGATCAATCCTGCTTGGCTGCCAGAAGGAAGGAAATGGATAGAGACTGGGAAGTGGCTCTCCGATACGCTGAACATTTGATTATTCCACTTGTGCATTCCAAAAGATACTGCATAGATTCTTGTCCTGGTCTACAGCTGATCAAATGTTGCCCTGTGGCTCATACTTCAAATGGTGATGTAGGTGATACCTCCTTTGGTAAGTTATTTCTCCTTCTGTAGTAGTGACTAGCAATCTTTTACTGATTATTATGGCCATATTTAGACCTTGCGGTCAAAGATAACCTGCAAGTGCGTTCCTGGTTTTTTTTTATACACCTGTACAAATTTTTTACGGATGTATTATGTTTTCACCCATGGCATTTGCGCGGGCGGCGTCCTGTGAAATGTCCGGACTCCTATTCAAACAGTTTTGATCTGATCCTCTTCAAACTTGCTGACAATGTGTATGGGCATAATGTCTCAGACAAGTTTGATTTCCAGCCAAATCGCCCCAGGCACTCGTGGATTATGGCCCATGATTTGTTGGAAAATATGTGAAATTAACAGTGTCCGGACTCCTATTCAAACAGTTTTGATCTGATCCTCTTCAAACTTGCTGACAATGTATATGGGCATAATATCTCAGGCTAGTTTGATTTCCAGGTCGAATTGCCCCAGGCACTCCTGGATTATGGCCCTTGCTTTGTTGAAAATATATTTAATTACCTGTGTCTGGACTACTATTCAAAGAGTTTTTATCAGATCCTCTTCAAATTTGATGACAATGTGTATGCTTCTTCCCTTTGAACATAGTGCATTTTAGGACAGCACATATTACGGGTGTATTATGTATATATGGGATTCAAGGTGTGATACCAAAGCTCATTTTTTAGTTCTTTTATGTGCCTAGTGATACATGGATGTGAGGAAGCCTTCCAGCTGGCTTGCGGTAGGTCAGTGGTTCTACCCGGATGCCTCCGTGCATTTGGGGTCTTCCTCCGCCTGTAATCAGCTGGACGTCGCTATATGACTGAAATACTGTCGAAGCGATGGTAATCTCAAAACAGTCAAGTCAAGTGATACACGGGAGACAAGTTCCTGTGTGGAACCAGTACTTAGTACTCCAAGTTCCCATTGCAACCCCATTTTGCCGAGTGCCAGGCAAGGCTGCATCTGGTACCAATTTTATTTGTCTTTAGTTTGACCTGGTTACTGGAGGGAAGTGCCCCAGTTCAGGGATTAGAACCCCAGACTTTCTGATTGCTAAGTGAATGTTGAATGAACCAAGATACTCTAATATTCCGTGCAATACTTAATATTGAGCAACTCACCTTGAAAAGTGACTATTGGTCTGTTTCTTTCCCTTCTGTCCAGCGTTTTTGAGTGTTTATGGCAGAGAATGACCGATGCGAAATGCAGATAGCCTGCCGATATAGCGATTTCCGCAGAGAGCCTGCTGATATGGTTATGCACCGTGACAAGCAAGCTTGCAACATTATAGCTTGTGTGAAGATTAAGCTTTGAAAACTTGTTGGGTTGTGATGGGTCAAAGTCACTATTACTAAAAGTGGATATTTGGTGCTGTTTATTATGTATAACAGGAATTTGATATTTTAACTATGTTTTGGACTTATTTATATCTTATCATTGTGTGAAAGGTAGATAGTATTCACTGATTCTTCATGAGACTTATTCAGAAAATTTCCCCATGAACTTGTTGAAACTACATTTTGTAAATATACAGTCAAACCTGTCTTAAGTGGTCAGTCAAGGGAACAAGAGAAAGTAACCGCTGAATAGAGGTGGCCGCTAAATGAGGGCCAAACATAAAATGCTATAGTTTGGTAATATTAAACTGACTGCTAAATGCAGGTTGACTGCTTAATACAGGTTCAACTGTTTATCTTTATTGTTACTTGATGTGGACCATATGGAAGATTTTGGCTTGCGGTAGGTCGGTGGTTCTACCCGGGTATCTCTGTGTACTCGGGGTCTTCCTCCACCTGTAATTAGCTGGACGTCGCTATATGATTGAAATACTATTGCAGCGACGGTAAACCCCAAAACAACAACAACAATATGGAAGATTTGTTTACGTCAAATATGTTATCCACTATAAATAGAGACATACTTAATAACTTACAGAATCATCAGTTTCTAAATAAAAAAATCCCTCAATTAATACATATTCACTCAATCTAACTTTTGTAAATTTTAAAATATTTTTAGGTTGTCCAGATGTTTGGCATGGAAAAACTGATATCGTTGTAAAAAACACTGATGATCAGTCAGAGGTTGTTCCAATTGCTGTGAAGGCTAAAAAAACTGAACATTTTTCTGCTCAAGATAAAAGGAAAATATTGGCACAAACTATAGTGTTTTCCTTTCTGAAAGCTAAGAAATTGAACAACAATCATCATTTGGTACCTGGAATTGGAATAAGTGCAGAGAAATTGATGCTAATATTTTATGATAGTGTAGAAGATGTATTGATTTGTAGTAGTCTGATTGATCTCAATGTTGGGAACAGAATCCATATTGCAGCAGTTGTCGTCCTGTGGCTGTCATTGAATTACAAATTGTTTTGTAGTGAACTTGACAATGAACTTAAACAGTACAAATCCAGTTTCCATGAGAGGATAGGTGATGAAGTCCTTCAAGTGTATAAAAATGAAGTGTCAATGCCATTAAGTGATTGTCCTTCATGTGTACCTGTGTGTGACCCGTTTGATAATAAAGGACTTCTTACACACCAATACACACCCAAAAAAGTGAATTTAAGCAAATTTTACACTCTGAAATTTTGAAAGTCAATAAAAGGCCACAAGTCCAACTGACTGCATCATGTAAAAATCTAGGCTAAACAAATTGCCATCCTCTTAACTGCCCTAGTTTTTAGCTCATAATGTGCTCAATTTCAGCTCTTGTGATTAGCTTGCATACCTCTGAAACTAATGGGTAGAAATGGATGAAACTTCACATGAATGATCCTTTGGTGGCCCTTCACAAAAGTTGTTAAAGTAAACTTGACCCATGTAGAACCCTTGTTACCATAGGAACCAACACAATTTTACTTATAACATTTTAAAATCTTCTTCTTTGAAACCAGTGGTCAGAAGTTAATTATTTTGGCACTAATGGTCACCTTCAATGGGAAGGATAGTTTCCTTATATACTTTTTTTTCTATGAACATAATGTTCAGAAATTAATTTAATTTGTAACAAATGTTCACCTCATGGCTGTCTACCATAATGGCTGATATAAGTTGATATACCTAGAAATATTAATTCCCTAGGGGGGTAGAAAATTTCCAAATTCTTTTTCTATGAGACCAATTGCCATAATTAAGTCTCCTTAATGAACTTTGGAGACTTACTGTTTTTATTCTGTTTCTTTTTCTTCTTCAACTTTCTCGCGCTGGTAACTTTGTATGGGCAATATCTTGGAGGCTGCTCGGCCTATCTTTACAAAACTTCACACACTTATAGTCCTCAGTGGGTAGTGGTGCCTCCCTGTTTTTTAGCTTGACTATTTGAAGAATATGAGAGCTATTGTAGTCGCCCTTGCGTCGGTGTCGGGGTCGACGTTGGCGTTGCAGCTTTTGGTTAAAGTTTTGCATGCAAGTAACTATCAACCTTATATCTAAATAACCATTATGATATTGACTTGAAAGTTTATAAATATGTTCAGGGGCATCAGACAACCAAGGTAGATAACTCTTGACAGAATTTAACATAAATTATGGCCCCTTTTTAACTTAGAAATTTTGGTCCAAGTTTTGCATGCAAGATATTCTCATGCTTATATCTCAATATCCAGGCATGCAATTCATTTGAAACATCTTTAATATGTTTAGCGGTATCATACTTTCAAGGTAATAACTCTTGATAGAATATATTACAAATTATGGTTCCTTTTTAACTTAGAAATTTTGGTTAAAGTTTCGCATTCAAGCTACTATCCAGCTTATATATGAGAAATTGTTTTTGGTATTGATTAGAAAGTTAAGGAGTGTATTCAGGGGCATCAGAAAACCAAGGAGGATAACTTCTGGACTGAATTTTATACAAATTATGGCCCTTTTCTAACTGGGATACTTGGTTAAAGGTTTGCATGCACAGTGTTATTCTTATGTCTCAGTAACTAGGCATGACTTCATAAAAATATTAAGGGGTATCAGACTATCAAGGTATATCAGTTTTGACTGTTATTATATACAGGGTATGTGAAGGGCAAGAATTGAAAAAGATTTCATTTGATTTACCAACAAGCATTTTGAATAGTTGAGTGTGCTGTCCTCTGACAGCTCTTGTTGTAAATGGGGGGTCCCTGGGGGTTAGGCCCCACCCCCTAAAAGATGGATTTCATTGTGCACATACAACTGTGTCAAATTTATAATGTTAATAATTATTGTGTCTTTTTGCAATTGCAAACACTGTTGAGTTTTGTGAAACCCCCAATAAGTTTAATTTTGATGTTACATGTACAAAGTTGACGAGATGCAAGATCTTTTTTCTCTCTGTATTGAGACTTGTAAAATGTACCGTCCCAAAACAGGAACAGAACTTCCATTTATCTGCACTCACTGGTATTCCCAGGGTTGTAAAAACAGAAAAAACGCTGGTGCTTTTGTGGTTAGACAGAATTTGTAAATGCAATAAATGGTACCATTTAAGATGTGTTGGTGTCAACAAAAAAAAAAGTCCAAAATGGAAGTGGGAAATTCATCAATGTGTAAACTTAATGATTATGTGTTTTTGATTGAAACTGTATTCATTTAATTAGTTGTACTGTTAAATAATCTGTGATGTCTCTGTATTAAAATAAAATGATGAAAATTATGAAAATTGTTGTTGTTGTCTTGAGGACTAAAGAATAGTATAAGGTTCAGTAATGATGATGATGATAATACCTGCTGTGATTTGGATTGTTCGTATCTGATTGTCACATGCTGTTTGCGTACATTTGCAGGTTCATTTCACTTAAGTTAATGACATCCTTGGAGAGAGAGAGAGAGAGAGAGAGATTGAACAAACTAATGGATAAGCCAGGTGTAGGTGTACATTGGACACACTTTTCTTAGGGGTCTCACGCAGGTATTGGTGTTAGATAAACACTGCTACATTAGAGATGGCTGGTTACACTTCTAGTAGCCAATTAGCAATGTGAGAATGACACCTATGTATATGGTGTCAAAAAACAAATGATTAATTTATGAACTTCTCAAACATATTAACCCATTGCGTTTTTACACTTGTAGGTATATCTATAGTTATTTTTCTCAAATGCTTATTATACCCCATGATACAAGGTATATGGTGGCCGAGAGGGTAAAGTCGCTGACTTTAACACTCACTCAGCCCCTCACCGCGTGGGTTCGAATCCCGGTAGGGTCTTTCGGATTTTCATGTGAGGAAGCCTTCCAGCTGGCTTGCGGTAGGTCGGTGGTTCTACCTGGATGCCTCCGTGTATTCGGGGTCTTCCTCCACCTGTAATTAGCTGGACGTCGCTATATGACTGAAATACTGTCGAAGCGACGGTAAACTCAAATAGTCAAGTCAATTCCGTTGGTTGGTCCATTCTATTTCTTCGCTACCTTTGCTCAGATTTTGATCAACCTTTTCAAGATAAGTACCAAACATTGATGCGCATATTGTTTGCACGTCATGATTCGCTTGATTATTAATGAGTTGTGGTCCTTTACTTTATTTCTGAAATAGATTTTGTCTACACTATTTTTCTGCTACATTTAGGTCTGATTTCGATTTAACTTCACAGTAATATTAATTACCAAGGCTAATTGCACATATCTGGCAAATCATGATTCGCTTGATTTTAAATGAGTTATGGCCCTTTGTTATATTTCTTAAATGTACTTTGTCTGTGCTATTTCTAGGCTACCTTTTGTTAGATTTTGATTTAAATTCCAGCATTGATAAATACCAAGCCAAGTTGTGCATATCATTGGCACGTCTTCATCAGCTGGATTTTATATGAATTATGGTCCTTTGTTATATTTAATAAATATATATTTTCCTCACTATATCTTGACTACTAATGGTCTGACTTTGATTTAATTTCACAGCACTAATAAGTACCAAGCCAAGTTGCGTGCATCGTTGGCTTGTCTTCATAGGCTGGATTTTAAATGAGTTATGACCCTTTGTTATATTTATTGGATATATTTTGTCAACACTATATTTTGGCTATCAATGGTCTGATTTTGATATAACTTAACATCATTAATATGTATCAAGTCTAATTGTGTATATTGATGGCTCAGTCATCATGACCGGCTTCTTTTAAATGCGTTATGGCCCTTTGTTATATACATAAAATGTATTTTGTCCACAGTATTTCTCGGCTACCAATGGTCTGATTTTGGTTTATTTCACAATGTTAATAAGTACCAAGTCTAGTTGCGCATATTGTTGGCAAATCATGACCGGCTTGATTTTATATGAGTTAGGGCCCTTTGTTATTTAATTTTATGTCTTACTACTTTTTTAAAAAGTCTACTTGCTCATATTATACGCATGTCATGCTTGTTTCAAATTCTTTAAATTATCCCCCCTTGCCATATTTCTTGAATATTTTTATCTGCTCTATTTCTTCGCTACTATTGGTAAGATTTTGATATAACTTCACAGCATTTATAAGTACCAACAGTCATTGCATAAATCCATGGCATGTAATGATCAGCTTAATTTTTTTCATATTTATTACATGTGTAAGTGTATCAGAGCTCTACCTGGTTTTTGTGTATTTATACCCTTGCAAATGAAGTTTGGGAGGGGGTGTGTCTGTCGGTCTGTTGGTTTGTCGGTCTGTCCGTCCATCCCAAAAACTTGTGACGCAAACTTCTTCTACATTTTGTAATTGATTCAGTTCAAATTTTGTGTGGGCATTCATAATCAGGTGGAGAAGTGCGTGACATAAATTTCACTTGAGTTATCTCATTGATTACAGAGTTATTGCCCCTGATTCAACTCTAAATATGTTGTGATGCAAACTTCTTCAATATTTCTTAACCGATTCAGTTCAAATTTTGTGTGTGCATTGATAATCAGGTGGAGAGGTGCGTGACATATATTTTACTTGAGTTACGTCAAGGATTGCAAAGTTATTGCCCTTGATTTGACACTAAATATCTTGTGACGCAAACATCTTCTACATGGGGTGTTCCCACTTTGCCAACTTTCTATATTCTGGTACTGAATTGAAAGTTGGCAAAGTGGGAATTTGACCAGGTAGTGAAAAGGTGTTAAATGCAAGCGGTGTCATATTGAAAAATCACTCTTACGTTTTCAACATGGAAATAATTTTGTCAATGTACAAGTTGTATATAAACATGCAAATATAATAAAGTTGATAAATATAATTAAGTGATAAATTTTATCAGTTTACAAACAATCTTATCATTTTCCTTTTCACACTTACCCACCTTCCGGTCTTTGATATACATGTATAAAATACAAATATAAGTGTTTAAACAGTATACACTTTCACACTATTTTAAAAAATGCATGTAATCATTTATTGACCTTTTTTATTAAGTTTGAAATTTGCGTGATTTTGATAAAAGATATTCACCTTGACCATTATGTTGATCTGCCCGATGGCAGAAATATGTAGCTAGTATACTGTTGACTACTTGATTTGTATTCACAGTAATTGCACTCTAATACTATAGTCCCAGATATTACTGATTTTTCAGGTCATTGCCCTAGTTATTTCAGTTAGGTACAAAGCTGTACTTACTAATTACTACAATACCATTGAAAAAATAATATGGGATGAATCCAAAAGGAATTAGAAAATGTTCATAAATTAACACCTAGATCTGACAGTATAAATGAAAAATTGACTTCAGAAAACTGTTCTTTTGATGAATGTATGTATGTCTGTTTGTTTTTCTTTTTTTTTCCCAAACATTAAACATAATTCTAGTTGGTTTGATAAGATAACTTAAAGGGTTATATTTTCAATGCGAAACGAAGATATTACATAATAAATGTGATGAAAATAAGTTTCATAGCTGCTAGAAATAATTCAAGAAAACTTAGTGAAAAACAAAGGCCATATAATATAATAAAGAAATATTAAAAGCTAGCATCAGTCAGTAAGAGTCACCCAGAAAAATTTGGAAATATATTTTTAAGAAATCAAAATCTTCATGTGATGTAAAATCTGAAAAAAGTGTAACTCGCTCCCGGAAAATATCGAAATATATCCTAGTGAGTACTTTGTATCACGTGATAACAGATTGAACATCTATCAAATGGATTGCCCTATTTTCATACATGAAATTTCTGAAGCAGTTAAAATTTTGAACCATCATACATCATGAGTTCACTATACTTGTGTACACTATTCAATAGAGATATTCGATAACGGTGTTAATTCCAAATCATTGACGAAAGAGGTCATTGTGTCTATATATATAACAAGAGTGCCAGTTCTGCCACAATATACTCCGCCACAAAATATAAAGACCAAGAGGGTCCTTTAGTTATTGCTTTTAACATTTCTGTAAGCATAAGCTCATAATGAAGTCTGTGAGACCAATTAATTTAGCTGAACAGAGATAGAACCCTAAAAAGGCTTCCAATATGAAAGTAGGTCAAATAGCAGTATCAATATGAATCCTGTTTTCTTTCTCCGCATAACTCTTGCAAAAATCACGGTACCAAAAAATCCCTGATTTATGCACTTTTTCCTGTTTAGAAACTTCAGTTGTGTTTTCAAGAGACCATGTTTAGAAAGGAAAAACAAAAACAAAAATAATAAGTAAGAAAAGAAAGGTTTGATCATATTATTTGTATGACACTAATTATATAATCAGGGTTAATTGTATAGGGAACATTGTATAGCATCACCGACTCACTTGACTGCATACAGCCAACAATTTAAAAGTTGGCAAAGTGAGACTAGTAAAAGGTGTGAAGTTGGCAAAATGGGAACAAACCCTTCTACATTTCTTAACCGATTCAGTTCAAATTTTGTTTGTGCATTGATAATTAGCTGGAGAGGTGCGTGACATATATTTCACTTGAGTTATCTCAAAGATTACAGAGTTATTGCCCCTGATTTGACACTAAATATCTTGTGACGCAAACATCTTCTACATTTCTTAACCAATTCAGTTCAAATTTTGTGTGTGCATTGATAATCAGCTGGAGAGGTGCGTGACATAAATTTCACTTGAGTTATTTAAAGGATTGCAGAGTTATTGCCCTGGTCCCAATAATAGCTCACCTGAGCACTTGTGCTCAGGGTGAGCTTTTGTGACCACTTTTTTTCTGTCGTGCGTCGTCTGTCGTCCATTGTCTGTCGTCCGTTGTTTGTCGTCCGTCGTCAACAATTGCTTGTGAACACAGTTTTGGCCCAATCTTCATGAAACTTGGTCAGGATGTTTGTCTACATGATGTTTTGGATGAGTTTGAAATTGGGTCACGTGGGGTCAAACACTAGGTCACCAGGTCAAATCTTAGAAAAATCGTGTGAACACTCTAGAGGCCTACATTTTTAGTCCCAGTCTTCATTAAACTTGATAAGAATGATGACTGCATGAATTCCCAGTTGAGTGCAAATTCAGGTAGGATCAAAATCTAGGTCACTTAGTCAAATGTTAGAAAAACACTTTAGATGTCACATTTTTTGTCATCATGCCTAACACAGCAATCTTACTCAGGTGAGCGACACAGGGCCATCTTGGCCCTCTTGTTAATTATCTCCCTTTGTTTAATTCTGATTTTTCTTGTCTGGAACATAACTCGAATATTTTACTTGGTATTTACTTGAAACTTAAAATGTAAACAGATGGTGACTAGGAGAAGTGCAGTGTCGAAGAACTATAACTACACTTTTAAACTACTGTGTCAAACAACCATAACTGACTCTCTGTCCGCTTTAAATAAAAACTTTACTTACTTATTACTTACTATCATAATTCATAACCAATATACTATGTATACAGGTTCTTATCTATGCTCCGCCTGGAGTCTGGCTTTTCCTGTATCAAAGCATTTGTGGGGGTACTAATCACCTTCAGTGATAGCTCTAGTTTTAATTTTACCGTTCAACGTTATCAAGACTGTCTGACATGGTAACAGTAAGCGTGACAAAGCGGTATCTGGGGAAATTCATTATCTTCAATTATAGTTCTTGTTAATCAATGTTTAAATTCTGTTCTGATCTGTAAAACACAATTCTTTCTTGACATTATGTGAAATACCACATATTTTACATCATGTTCATATCTGTGTGAAAGTCTCGCACCATTAATATAATACAGCTGCGTAATTACAATCTAGGTTGTAAATATCAAATAGATAGCTCGATTCCAGATATCGATTATGTAAAAAGACATATGCATTTACACCTATGGCACCACTACATGTATATGTATATGTTTAATACGATCCCGGATCCCGGCTTTTCTTATTGACACCCCCCCCCCCCCACACACACATATTTAAGTGACTTTAATTGTTGTACTCAGGTGAACGATCTAAGGTTACTGTGACTGTCTTACTTCCAAAGCGTTGTAATTTTATTATTTATTAACATGTTATATGTTTAGCTGAGCTAATAAATAAAGACAACACAAATATCCTGGTGTTTTGTAAATAAACCTGAGGTTGAACTTAATTATTTAACGTTGATTGGGTAATAAGTTCTTAAACTTATATTAAATTATTTTGATGGTTCCTGTGTTGGACCAGTACTTTCCGCCTGGGAAGGTCATGAGAAACCCTTGCCCCCAGCGGGTTTCGTACCCATAACCTTCGGATCCGCAGTTGGAGATAACAAGAAGAAGTAACATATTATTAGCTCACATGAGCACAACGTGCTCAAGGTGAGCTTTTCTGATCGCCTTTTGTCCGGCGTCCGTCGTCCGTCGTCCGTGCGTGCGTCCGGCGTCAACAATTGCTTCAAACAACATCTCCTCCTAAACGGCTTGGCCAATTTGAAAAATATTTTGCAGGAATGTTCCTTGGATGAAGCTCTACTAAAGTTGTATAAATGGTTCTGGTCCATCGCATAATTAGGTCACAGGAGCTAAAAATAGATTTTAAAAATGAAAATTTAAAAAATCTTCTTCTCTGAAACCACAAGGCCTAGCCTTTTGATTTTTGGTATGTAGCATGATCTTATGGGCCACTACCAAGATTGTACAAATCATAGCCCTATGGTGATAAATGACCCCACACCAGGGGTCACTTGTTTTACATAGAGTTATATAGGAAAATCTTAAAAAATCTTCTTCCATGAATGCATAAGGCCTAGAGCTTAGATATTTGGTATGAAGCATCATCTTATGGGCCACTACCAAGATTGTACAAATCATAGCCCTATGGTGATAAATGACCCCGCACCAGGGGTCACTTGTTTTACATAGAGTTATATAGGAAAATCTTAAAAAATCTTCTTCTATGAATCCATAAGGCCTAGAGCTTAGATATTTGGTATGTAGCATCAGCTTATGGGCCACTACCAAGATTGTACAAATCATAGCCCTATGGTGATAAATGACCCCGCACCAGGGGTCACTTGTTTTACATAGAGTTATATGGAAAATCTTAAAAAATCTTCTTCCATGAATCCATAAGGCCTAGAGCTTAGATATTTGGCATGTAGCATCATCTTATGGGCCACTACCAAGATTGTACAAATCATAGCCCAATGGTGATAAATGACCCCACACCAGGGGTCACTTGTTTTACACAGAGTTATATAGGAAAATCTTAAAAAATCTTCTTCTATGAATCCATAAGGCCTAGAGCTTAGATATTTGGCATGTAGCATCATCTTATGGGCCACTACCAAGATTGTACAAATCATAGCCCAATGGTGATAAATGACCCCACACCAGGGGTCACTTGTTTTACATAGAGTTAAATAGGAAAATCTTAAAAAATCTTCTTCTATGAATCAATAAGGCCTAGAGCTAAGATTTTTGGTATGTAGTAGCATCTAATGGTTCATTACAAAGATTTTCAAAGTCTTGGCCCTACGGTGATAAATGACCCTGCGCCCAAGTCTTCTCTGAAACCATATGGCCCATTGCTTAGATATTTGGTGTGTAGTATTGTCAGGGGTAAAATGTTTTAGATTAAGTTATATCAGAATCCTTGTCTGTTTAAAAACCTTGACATCAGTTGAAGCAATGGTACTCAGGTGAGCGATTCAGGGCCATCATGGCCCTCTTGTCATTTGATAATAATTCAATTATATGGAGTATTAAAATCGAGTCAATCAGAAATTACTGTTCTTACTTGATATTCCTTATATATACTAGTACATTATGATATCTGCCCCCGGAATCAGGAGGTTGTGGGTTCGATCCCCGGCCGCGCCATACCAAGTCTTTATAAATGGTACTGGTATATTTCTTTTGCTTGTTAAATCAATTATTGTATTGTTCATTTGTTTTTTTTTTAATTGGCTCAACGTCACGCTGACGGTATTTCAGTCACTTGGAGACAAAGTCTATACTTGAGACAGATATTGTGCTACCACACTGTAATATCACGCCGTAGACATGTTGCATGATACCACACTGTTATATCACGCCGTAGACATGTTGCATGATACCACACTGTAATATCACGCCGTAGACATGTTGCATGATACCACACTGTAATATCACGCCGTAGACATGTTGCATGATACCACACTGTAATATCACGCCGTAGACATGTTGCATGATACCAAACCAAGACACATTATCCTGAGGGAACTGACCCTGGAACAACCCTTATATGCTGAGTGTCAAGCAAGGGATCTATACCAGTACCATTTTAACGACTTTTTAAGGACATTTTTTTATTTTACAACTTTACCTTCCGATTCTAGGACGGACCCTATAACCACTCGGTACCGGGACCGGTGGGTGAAAAATGGATCTGCCGGTGCGGTCAGAGAAGAACACGATCAGCATGCACATCTCTGCATACCACCCATAATCTGAGAAATTTGTAATTTTAACCTGAATGCACAATGTACCGGTCCAACTTATAATGACCCGCACTGGTTATCTCACAGCGTGATAATTATGTTCTGATATGTAACCCGGCGTGGTCATTATTTTATTCATATTCTTATCTGTTTCTTTATTATTTACCCATTTCTTTGTTACGAATTACATGTATATTAATATGAAATAAAACTGATATGAAATACCCGAGTGAAAAAAAATCCGTCTAGTGGTTACTTGTTTTTATTAAGGAAAGTAGCTGCTACTATAAGTTACATGGCCTTTTAAAATTTTGCTGAAAATAGTGCTAAATCTCTCAACGTGAATTGCAACATTTTTAATGAGCATAGTTCGCGACGTATCCAGTCAGTACGACCAAAGTACAAACGGACCAAGTTGAAACGTTTCCAAAATAGTCAAATAGTCCAAATTGGACACATCACTGCACAAAGAAGTCAACACGGCCCCATTGGGATAAAAACGGTGCCATATTTCAGGACGAGTAGCATATGTTTGTTGTTTTTATGGAAATAAACACTGTGACTTGACTATTTGAGTTTACCGTCGCTGCGACAGTATTTCAGTCATATAGTAACGTCCAGCTAATTACGGGTGGAGGAAGACCCCGAATGCACGGACGCATCCGGGTAGAACCACCGACCTACCGCAATCCATCTGGAAGGCTTCCTCACATGAAAATCCGAATGACCCTGCCGGGATTCGAACCCACGCGGTGAGGGGCTGGGTGAGTGTTAAAGTCAGCGACTTTACCCTGTCGGCCGCGGAGGCCCCGTAAACACTGAGAGTTTCCCCGTGTATGCCGTAATTATGGAAAATTAGCATAGTAAGTATCCTCTGTACAATGCATGTATGGATGAATTAGGCAGGTAGAATCATTCTGTGTCCTGTATTATGGGAAGACGACAGATGAGTACCCTCTGTATGCCGTATTTATGGGAAATATGCATTGCTAGTACGCTCTCTATAGTACATGTATGGATGAAGTAGACAGCAAGAAAATTCTGTGTGTTGTATTTATGGGAAATATGCATTGCTAGTACGCTCTCTATAGTACATGTATGGATGAAGTAGACAGCAAGAAAATTCTGTGTGTTGTATTTATGGGAAATATGCATAGCTAGTACGCTCTCTATAATGCATGTATGGATAAAGAAGACAGCGGGAAACTTCTGTGTGCTGTATTTATGGGAAATATGCATAGCTAGTACAGGGGCGTGCCTGGGGCTAAATTCGGGATACGCAGACTTCCTGGGGGGGGGGGGGGGGTACATGCTCCCCCTGAAAAAAATTGGTATCTGGGGGGGGGCTAAATTCTGGTTCAAATAAGCTCAATAATTTTACTATTTTCTCCTCTTAAGATTTTAGTGAAATTTCTACAAAAAAGAGTCTTTGATTCAATTAATTTCAAATATTTTTCATATCTTTTTCATCAGAAATCGAAATATTTCGGTCTGTACCCGGGTTAGGGATCGATTTTTATTGCAGTATTGGCACTTTTAGATTTTCGATTTTCTGGACGAAGTATACACAACTGCGTATTTGCGTAAGCCTAGGCTCGCGCCTGCTAGTATAATCTGTATTGCGCATGTATGGGTGAAACGGACAGATGAGAACATTCCGTTAGTTCCTTCTGTATAATGCATGTATACAGGAAGTCAGTAGGTAGGTACCTTATTGTGTCACCTGCTGTAAGCAGAGGAGACACATAGGTATCACTTTTCCGTCGTCCGTCCCACTTTTTCCGTCACGATTCAGTAGGTGACAAATGTGTTCCAAAGAACACTTGATTTTTATGTACAGTCCAGTCACGATTGAACGAAATGACGGTTTCGTACGAAGTAAGTCTCAGGTCCCGGCAAAATGTGTTCTTTATTCAATGTAAAAAAGATTCGATGGATCGAAGGTACTATTATTGTAAAGTTTGCTTGATTTTATTGCTTATATGAACATAAAAATAAAAGAAATTGAAATAAAAACGAGCGTGTCTTTTTTAATTCCGTGTGAATATTCATGTATAAATCACATTACGGCAATCACGACATATCCGATTTACGGCAATGCTTACCCAAAAACGGCATAATTATATATATACACATGTAAACATGATATAATACGATCTACATGTTTAGGAACAAAAGACGCGATGAAACGAAGTATTGATGAGATCCGGTCCTACTTCGTTCAATCGCGACTAGGCTGTATTATAAAGGAAGTGAGCATTTGAGTACCTCTTATATGGTATATATAATATGGAGCAAAAAGGCAGGTGAGTGCTTTCATATGAAACATTTATGGGAACAAACTCCGCGCACCGGTTACGTCACGCTACGCTACTTTAACCACTGCCATCACACAAGTCACGTGATGATAGTTGAAACCATGTGACCAGCATTTATAGTTTTAAAAATTAATGTTATATGATTTGATTTTTTACTTTTCTCGAAATCATGAATGTTATTTTCGTGAAATATAACGAAACTGAAATGATATATTCAAAACTAGTCATAAGTGATAAAAGTAAATCAGGCCTATATCAGCCGAAATCTACTTCTGTCGACAACTGTAAGGGGAGGCAACTACTGCGGCGGAGTTTGTTATAGGAAGTCAGCAGTTACCTTCATCATGGTGTTTTTTTATAGGAATTTTTGGCAGGTAAGTATTTTGAGTTGGATGTATTTATGGAGGAAGTGGGTAGGTTAGTACCTTCTGTATAACCAATTTATGGGGTTAAACAGGTACGTAGCAGTTCTGAAGAAACATCCGAAAAACAATCATGTCAAGTTCCATTAATTTCAGAGAAGGAAAAACCGTGCATGTCACGTGACGATAAAATGCACATAGCATTATGATGTAAAGATTTAACAATAGACTTAAACAGTAGCTCGGTACCGTATGATTTATCGGACAATCTAAATGAATCAGTATGGTCGATATCAATGTAGCTTTGTTCAACGCAATAAATACACAGTAATATAGCACCACAAGTCAACAGCGACGTTTTGTGACATTGACTACATGAGGTATCCGGTTTTACAAAATACTAGTTCGTTTGAAGATTAGCGGAATGGGGAAGAAAATTTGGAAAGTTGGACTTATCACAGTTGTTTTGATATTTATAATATACTCTTCCATTTCTGTGTCTAAATGTTTCGGAAATCTACCGACACCCGTAAGTGAATGTCTGTAAAGTATGTCTTTATTTATTTCTGTTCGTACGTGGGTGCGTCTGAAACGATTCGATGCCTTATTTGTCTTAAACTCATATATAATCAAATCGCTGAGAGAACAGTGCTTTAGATATAATGATATTGCATTTATTTTATGTATATATATAGTAACTTAAATAAACGAGGATCAAATTTTCAAGCGATGCCAATTAACTCAAAGTTACAGAGTAACACAAAAATGCTTTAATGGATGACTTACAACACGCATTGTTTAGCTTACAGTTTATAAGATTAAGAAACATTACGTGAATTTAAAATCAAGAAATAGAAAACAAATATAAAATAGATGTATCCTCAAATATTAAGTTCTCGCCATATTGATATTCTCGGACTATTTACACTGTGCAATATTTGACGTCAAATGTGACGTAATTTTACAGAGAAACCATCGACAATAAACAAAATGGATTGATCCTTGTTTCTAAACCTTCTTTTTATTGAAAATGTTTGGGAAACAGGTAAAAATATTCATTTAATAGAGAAGTACCGATTTTCTACCATTTTCACTAATACTTCTTCTTATGATTTTTTTTAAACCACATGTTAAATCTACGATCACCGATTTATGTAAACCAACATCTGTTCTTAGAATAGTGTAGGTTTGATTAAGAATACACTTCTCAACAATACTACGTACAGAAGTCATTTAGAGCCATAGCTGTTATTAATATGACAGTAAACTTTATACTTGTAATACAGCATGCCCATTTAACCTTTGCATAGGTTTTTTTTAACACCCAAAATTGGCCATATACCTCCAAAATTGGTTGAAAGGGTACACAGTTAAGGAAAATTGCTATTGTACCCCCAGTTACAAAACTCGGAGGGCACCCTATACTTTCAGTGTGATAGTGCTTCTTGTTCCCATTTAGATCGTCTTATATTTTACAAACCAATCTGTTCTGTGATTAAGAACACAGAACTTCAATGCAACTGTTGTTTATAGATTGTACACCATACTCATGGCAGACTCATTTTCAGTTCTTTGTCGAGAACTCCAGACGCCATTTTGGAAAAAAATTTTTGACTGTTGTTGGATTTTGACAGTAATTTTTTTAAATTTGTTTTAATTACCATTGAAAACTTAAAACATTTGAAGGGAAGATAGTGATGCATTTGATGATATATTTAATATAAAAGTGGGGGGTCGTTTTGTACATTTTTCTTGCAATAACTTCTTATGCTGTCGAGAACTGGATACTCCTGGATATATAAGATATAACCCAAGAATGCTTTTATTATAGATATTAATACAATTCTTCAGTTCTGCATTGTGTTATTCAACAAATATCATAATCATTTACTTTTATGCTATAATGTAAGTATTTTTCATTTTGCTTTATTTTTCTTCATTTTATCTATTTAGGATAGTCGTTTAATGTAACAAAAAATATTGGGTTTAGCATAAACTAGAATGGAAAAGGAGAAAGTCAAATGGCTTGTAATTTGAAACTGATTTATTGATTTTCCACAACAAATGGATCTTGTAGTATATTTCAATGTAAGACACAATTTTATTAGCCATATACCTATTAGATTTATAACAAGGGACGTATTATATGCCAGAGGGGCATGAAAGGCTTACGTCACACTTTTTCATTCAATATTTTTTCCCGCTTACGCATCGTTGCAGTTACCATTCGTTGTATGCAGTGGCAACTTCGATAACGAAATGATAAATAAATCATATAAAGAAGATTGCTGTGCATTTTAATGCATGTAAGAAAGCTTGGCATACAGGCAAATTTATCTATAGTATAACGATTGTATGAGCAAACAGGTACACGTATAGCTTGTCCTCTAGGGGTGTAAAAACGTGCACCAAATGAATTCGAATTTGCCACCTAAATTTTGCACATAAATGTTAGACTAACACGCTTATGAGGAAAAGGATGAAGTGACTCTAAATAGAAGAAGAACACACAGATCATTACAAATAATGTTGAATTATTTTTCATTGTCATTACTTTTTTTACGATTAGAGGCAATGGCGTCGGTATATTCATTCGTGAGTTCTACTGAATGAACACTTTTCGTAGATGCCTGATGGTGGGGATCAATATACATGGGTAAAACAATCCGCTTCCATGAATAACTGTCAATATACATGGGTAAAACAATCCGCTTCCATGAATAACTATCAATATACAGTTAAACACGTCATAATATGTCCTTATACTCATGGAAAAACTATCAATTACAGGGTAAACATCTTCCATGAATCGCATATAATGTTAAATTTCCTAATCCACGGAGTAAAAAACCGCAGAATAGATAATATAATGAAAACAAGAGGAAAAGTAATATACATGTAAACATCGTTATGATAACCAACGGATACATCCGTCTTCAGAATTATACAGTGTTATATCGCTTTGATAATGTCGAATTTCATCCAATTATGATAATTAAATACAAACAACCTTTCATTGACAAAATTTAAACATCACTTAGATAACCAATATACTGGTTTTCAATCATAATTGAAGGTTTGCTTCATGAATAAACATCAAAACCAAATTTATTCAAATCGTCAGATCTTATTTGATGAAAAACCTATAGGAAAAAGGGAATTACGAACTGTTGGCAGTATGTACCGTATAAGCTTATGTATATGATTTTATGATTCATCGCAACTTATTTTAAAAAAAAATCTATGAAAATTTTAAATGAAAATTACGATAATTAGTCGTTGTTATTAAAGGTCACAAAACGAATTGATTCAAGTGAATTCCTTATTTGATTACCTTTGAAACTAATTAAGTGCAGCGTGTACCGAATAGCTATTTACCTAAATTCTAAGCCCTGTATCTCTACATTTAAAACCGAATAACCTCTCAATTTTGTATGAATCGAATGATTGAACAAAATTCTACAACACAGGTTTGCTGAGATTCAACTTAAGTGTCGAAAACTCAATTTTGAGTAAAAAAATTTTTTTGGGACACATTAATTTAAAAGTACAAAAGAACTAATTTCTCTATGATGTTGCGTAATTGTCACTTTACCATGCGAGGGAATATAGTTTCTTTTGATGCAAAGGCGACTCGTATGTGTATTGGATGTAATGTGCAGGTTTCGGGTCATCTAGTGGTGATACAATAATCCATATAGAAAGCTTGAATTCCGATACAAATCCGTGAAACTTACTGATTATCACATCAAGCTATCGACCCCAGATACCCCCAGGGATCATTTGTTTCACTAAAAAAAAAAAAAACGAAAAAAAAAAAGAAAAAAAAAGAGAGAAAGACCGACAGAAAGAAAGAAAAAGCGTTAAAGGTACCGAGAGACTGTTGATGGGGTCATCATAAAACAAAGAACATGTTCTGGTCTAGTAACTGGTGTTGCAGGAAAAGGTGTGAAGTTTTTGGCGACATTTGCCTTTATCGAGTTCAACCCTGCTTAGAAGATGGAATTAGAATTATAGCTATAGTTATTCCATCATGAAAATCCTGCCGACATTCTCTCAGTGTATTGTACTTGTTATTTGATTAATGACTTGAATTCTCGAACACATCCAAACTGCCATAAAACGACAGAACTATACACATTCCCTTATTGTGATTTCACAATTCATCCAAAATAATATTTTTTTTTATTTCACAACAACAAGGAGTGTGTCCCGCTATATGGTCGATAAAATGTTGCAATGATTATTTTGAATTTATCAGATTTCGGAGGACATTACCATGCACGTGGAAAGAGGGCGTGTACTTCCGGTAACCCGGGATGGCCATGTTCGGATACCCTCACCCTCAGTCCTTGAGAATCTAAGGCTGGAAGACCTCGAGAATCTATATATGAGGTTAAATTTCACTTTTCATTCATCGACTTTTTAAACTTTTTAGCCCTGATGTATTTCTAATATGAAGTAACGTTAGTAACTCTCTCTCTCATATGAAAAATATGAAAAATAATATATAAGATATATATCTAAATATCCAAGCGGTGTTGTATAAGGGCTAAAACATTTTCCCCCTTTTTTTTTCTACCAACCTACATACCTACCTTTTTCTTCTTTCTTTCGATTTCTTCCAACCGGTCCTTGTTTTTCCATGTTCATTTTTATTCTCAATATCACAAAAAATGTCTTTTTAAGGTACCTACAGAGCATTCAAACAGTTTGCAGACGACAGGTACGTCTTGGCGCCAACAAAGATGGCGGATATGACGTATGTGAAGATAAAGAGGTGGCTCCGGTCAATCCTTGCGTCGCCTACTCATTCGGGTATGTCATTATGGTGGCCGGTTACTATCAATTCCTAGAGTGTTTGCGGAACGAAGAATCGAACTACAATTTTCACTTTGCGGGGGGGGGGGGGGGGGGGGTCCTTCCAGCTGGCTTGAGGTAGGTCGGTGGTTCTACCCTCATGCCTCCGTGCATTCGGGATCTTCCTCCACCTGTAGTTAGCTGGACGTCTCTATATGACTGAAATACTGTTGAAGCGACGGTAAACAAATAGTTAAGTCAAGTCACTTTGCGGGGCGACTTCTTGGCAGCCCTTCAGCACAAATTATTGGCTTGTCGTTGCTCTCCAGTTGTCTCCCGGTCATCAAGTGGAATTATCTTTAGAGACGACCCCCTTATGCATTCAGGCGTCTTCGCACACCTGTATTTAGTATACATGTATTATGCATAAGTTGTAGCGATGTATTTTGATATACAATGTGTCTGATTTATACACTTACAGATTGTAGCGGTGTGTTTTGATATACAATGTGTTTGATTTATACACTTACAGCATTGTCGTCTTACAGGATCCGGAGAGATTTTTCCTTCGATGACGCCCTCATGAACTTGTATAGGTGTGAAATCCATTGCTTCGATCCAGCGTAAGTGGTTTAAACAACTCTTCTGCAACCAAACATTCATGCGTTGTGCCTTAAGAGATCGATTCCCGCTTATTACAAAAATCTTTCAAGATCTTCCAAGTGTAAAATATTGTTCTACCTGGGGATCCGCCGAGAGGGAGTCGTATTAACTGATTTCAAGTAATCAAGCTAGAAATAATATTGGATGATCTAAAGTATCCGATATTTCCTCAATTCTTAGTACAGATTATGTGATTTTTTTTCTATAACATATCCAGAGATGAAAAACTTTTTTTTTAAATAGGATATAGGCATTATTTGCTCATGTATCTCATATATATGTCTGTGTTTATAAATTGATGCTCGTTTGTTCTTGACAAAAGAATTGCGTCTCTAGCGAAACACTTGAAAATCCATTCCACGTTTACTTTCTTGAAAATATGGGGCCAGGTGAGAAAAAAGTAATGTCAGACCGGGGCTCTTACCCGAAACCACTCACTTACAAGGCTAAATCTCTTCAGATTAAACTACCAACCGGAATACACAAATTATACTTTACAGGCAATTACACATATAGAAACTCTCGTCTTTGATAACATACTTTGGACTATTTTTGAAGTCTTTTTTTCTCGTTGACATTGGATTTAATAGCCATTTTCATGGGTACCCAAACATATACTAATATATGGGTAAGTATATATTTGAAATTACGTATATAATTGTATATTTATGTATACATGTGTACATTTAAGAAAAATAATGAATCTACTGAATGTACATTTTTCTAAGGTATCAAACCATCCATCAAAACAATATACCCTTGCTTTCTACAGTCATCCTAGTTGGCCGAATGTAAGCAAAATAAGCACTGACATGGCATCTCATTATTGAAATTGTTCGTAAATTAATGTTTTATGTTACTGATACCTCATTCAACCCCTCATAGGAACGGCATGAAAGATCACCATCGCTCCAAGTCCATTTACTTTCACTCATTTGGGCTCGGAGATAAGGATGAAAGAAACGACAGAAACTTGTCCCTGAAGACGTTTACGTCAATTCGTCGGTCTTTAGGTCATAACGAGGTATTTACCAAGTGATGCCATTTTGATGAATGCAAATGTAATAATTATTCTTTAGAATTTAAATTTAGACAATAATTCATCAGTTAAAATATCGCGAAGAAGTCGATTTTTTTTAACGCATCATTTTTCAAGGATTTGAATAAAATGGCATTTCACGATGATATTTAAGAGTGCTTTCAACAAAATTTTCATTGTAAGGCTTATATTTTTTAATCAGATTTTTGCTTTTTGATATTTTTCCACCTCTTGATTTACATAACTAATGGTATTTTTCTGTTTGTTATGTCCTGTCTCCGTGATATTTGTTCAGACTATCTTTACTTGCGGTTCTTTCTTATATTAATTTATTTTAATATAGGTTAGATTTCTTAGAAACATTTTGTATTTCCTTATTTGTATTTCAGACAGACATTCAGCTGGTGAAGATCGACATTGAAGGCGGGGAATGGATCGCCCTGCCCGAGATGATCGCCAGTGGAGCCCTGAGAGGGGTCAAACAGTTGCTGCTAGAGTTCCACTCGTTTGTCAAATCCCCTGCCTGGAATGTGAACATTCGAAATGTTAAAGACTACCAGAGAAACTTGAACACGCTTCGACTTCTATATGAGGAGGGATTCAGGATATTTTATTTTCGTAGATTTTTTGGTAATTTCTGCATGTTTAAGGATCATTCTGGTATTTGGAGAACAGGTTGTTTAGAAGTTCATTTCAAACGGACAGGACCATAGCTAAATGTCGTCAGTAACGGTTATAAACGTGAGCGTAATATGTATACATTATTTTTTTCACCTCCGTTTTCATTGGTACATATTTCTATGTAGGGTCAGTAGAAATCAATATAGGGTCAGTAGAAAAAATGGCGTTTAAATGAAGAAAAATAGAAATGTTAAACGAGAAAAGTCGTTGATGAAAACAAATGTTAGTAGGTAATACTCGGCTGGGCCTCACCCTAGGAACATTACTGACCCCCCTGTGGGTAATTGTCTATACTTGGACACACTTTTCAACAAGTCATTTGTCAGATAAAAAGAAAACTTTGAACAAAGTGAACCTTAAAACTGTTAAAACTATGATAACTTAAAGTCTAATTTTATCCAAACAAAACAGTGAGTACGATATCTGAGTACCAAATACCGGGTAAACCCAATATCAAAGTATGAAACGTATGGTTAGCACCCCCTTTTATATATTCCTTATCATTATTCACATGTATTTCTGTAAAAATAAAGTAATTGTTAAAATAATGTATGATTAAAATGTTTCTTTCACAGATATTTCGCTTCAAATTTATTACATGTATCTTTTAATCATACATACATTTAATATAAAATGGTGTTTAAGAATTTCTTGTGTTTTTAATCACAAGCTTCTTTTCAACTAGTTTACCAATGATTTATATTCTTTATGTCTATCTGTTTAAAGGAAGACTCTGTGGTTCTATACATGTCAAGTTGAATATATATACACTGCTGTTATGACTTAACAAAAAGGTATTGTCATTCATTATATGTACGTCTAAGGCAAGCCGTTTCAGTATACCACTGAAATAAACCAATATGTAGTTACAATGTCTCTATATATAGACTCAGTCACTACATACAATGCAAAATGACCCTCTATATATTCTTGAAACGTCTATATATAGGGACATTGACACTTATTGTCTATATAGACATGTTCACTTCTTTTCTATATATTTTCACAATGGCTCAGTAAACATGTAAAAACATTGTCATTTAATATATGGACATCTTTATTTCATGTTAACGGACCCAATAGATCGCCACCAAAATGACTCAATATGTGTTGGTATCGACACTACATAAGGGAATTGTCTCTCAATATTTACACTTTCACTTCATATAAGGTCAGGTAGACCCAATATATCGCCAAGATAACCCAATGTATAGTTGTAACGAAATGATATAAACACATTTTCAGTTAGTAATCAACAATATGCATTATCTATATACCGAGGGCTCAGTGCAAAAGAGTCTCAACTTGTTCTATAGTATATAAAAGTTATGACCCTTTTGCGCTTAAGCTAATTATGACAGTCGTGACTTTCCATCACCGATTGAATATAGTCTTATAATGCGAAAACATAAATTATCAACTTGATTTTGTTTCGACAGCCACGTTCTCATCACACAGGCATGTATAAAGAAAATCGCCACACACGGAGAGACCTGGACCAGTACATATAACGAAACTACAATAAATGATATAAAACGTACCTACACGACAAGAGCTCTCCGTATGAAACCTGCTCGACTATTTCAGTGCTTGTCATTAAAAAAATGCAGTATACGTTTTGACACAGTTGAAGGATAAAATAAAAACACATAAGAAACAGAGCTCTGATACACTTACCGCAGACAAAAATATACAATAAAACGGCGATAACTCAATTAAAAATCTGATCATGACGTGCCAAAGATAGGTGCAACTAGACTTGGAACTTATAAACGCTGTTAATATCAAAATTTGACCAATAGTAGCTTAGAAACAGAGCAAATAAACTGTATTCAAGAAATATAACAAGGAGGCTTGGTATGTGACCAATGGTAGTTGAAAAAGACTGGATAAGATATTTTCAATAAATATAACAAAGGGCCGTCATTCATTAAAAAAGAGCCAGCCATAACGTGCCAATCATATCCGCAACTAGACTTGGTACTTATTGATATGTTGAAGTTTGGTACTTATTGATATGTTGAAGTTTGGTACTTATTGATATTTTGAAGTTTCAAACTAAACTATGTTGAAACTATGTATTAGTTTCAACATTGTACAGTAAAATTATTTTAAATAATAAATTAATTATTTTTTATTCATGCTTTGAAGTAGTAAATATAAAACTGGTAGCCGAGAAATAGTGTAGGCAAAATATATTCAATTAATTAAAACAAAGGATCATAACTCATCTAATGTTCGTGGCCGAGAGGGTAAAGTCGCTGACTTTAGCACTCACTCAGCCCCTCACCGCGTGAGTTCGAATCCTGGCAGTGTCATTCGGATTTTCATGTGAGGAAGCCTTCCAGCTGGTTTGTGGTATGGCGATGGTTCTATTCGGATGCCTCCGCGCATTCGGGGTCTTTCTCCATCTGTAACTAGCTGGACGTTGCTATATGACTGAAATACTGTCGAAGCGACGGTAAACTCGAATAGTCAAGTCAAGTCAGGTCATCAAAAATCCAGCTGATCAAGACGTGCCAACAACATGACCAACTAGGTTTGGTACCTATAAGACTGGAATCAAAATCCAACCACAGGTAGCTGAGAAATAGCGCGGACAAATCTCGTCTACAGACGGATGGGCCGACCTATGGAACCGAAGGACGTGGCCATATACTTCGTATCTAGGTTTTAATAATTATAAATCCAAAGTAATATCTCAAAGGGTTCGGTGAAAAACTGATACTATGCAAACCTTTACCAAAATTTTAAATCGAAAAAGTGGCAAAACAGAAATGACAAATAGTGAGGTAGTACGAAAAAGATTCTGTTGGAAAAAAAGGAATAATTTGCTTAAAATCGCTGACAGAGTTATCCCCTTTTGCTTACTGGTGGGAATGATAGTCATAAACAAGTATTCCTAGTTTCAAAGCATTACCTTAAGGGGTTCAATAAGTGAGGTGGTATGGAAAACTTAAACGTTACGGCGACGCCGACGCTCAGGTGAGTAGTATAGCCCCATCTCATTCTTCAAATATTCGAGCTAAAATGATAAACACACTGTCAGACAAAGAGATTAACACCTGAGTAGAAACGGGGTCAACATATATAGGAGGGAATTCTGACATGTCGCCATACGTTGGGCTATGGAATTAATTATTATGACAGAAAGGATTAGTTTGTACGAGATGTTACTGTTCTTGACATGTTTACTGAATTATACATCACAGTTATCTTCGTATTCTTACAGAGGACGCGAGAGAAGCAAAGAAATTATTTATGGCTCTTAATCGTTTCACTGAGGTAGGGGTGGGGGAAAATGGCAAAATAATGACCCTAACCCTAGCCATACCCTCCATATCCAATTTACCCCAACCCTGTAATGTAATAACTTTTACAAAAGACGCGCGGCATATAAGGGTAGTTGCAGGATTGTTTGGCCCGGTGTCAGGATAACGTGACTGGGTGTGGTATCATGCCTCATGTCTACGGCGTGATACTGCAGTGTGGCAGCACTATATCTGTCTCAAGTAGACATCCTCTCCAAATGATTGCAATACTGTCGGTGGGATGTTAAACCAACCAACCAAACAAACAAAACACGCGCGAGAAGCAAATAAAGTGAGGCTCCCAATCGTCTCAAAAGAATCATATTCTAGATGTATATGAGAAAGAGCGCGCGCGCGAGAGAGAGCTTTTAATAGTTTTGGATAATGTAAATATAATGTAATATAATGCCGTTTTATCTTGCTCAAAACAGAATTTTATATCCTTCACCTGGAAGTTACGAACAGGACATGATACCATACCTTATTCTTCAACTTATTACGTTGCTGGAGCAATTAAGTCGTCCATATTTAATCATGCAATCATACACAGAGAAATGCAGCTGATGAATTAAACATGACTTAAACAGTAGATCAGAGGACATGTTTTCCTTCATTTTACCTAGTTTGGTAGTTTTTAGCGGTAAAAAGCGTCGATGTCACAGGATGTTAGGGAACGGCTCTAATGTTATTTTGCAACGTTGACAAATGACGAGGTTGTTTATATCATGACGTTAGGGCTGTACTTTTATTTTCGACTTCGAGACGGACCGGACGTTCATATAAAACTGTTTTTCTAGCGAATACATCAGTTCAAGGAAAGAATTTATCAAGATTTTAAATGTTTATGTATAAAATTTTAAACACAAGCCATTTTAGTGGAAAAAATGGTAACGATAATTTTATTTTAGAACTTGAAATTCTTCTTTCGTTACAAAAACTTATTTGCTTGTCAGTATGCCATTACTAATTTAAGTAATTATTGCATCGGTTATTTTACAACTGTGTGTGGTTAGATCGTGGGTTCGATCCCCGGCCGCGACATACCGAAATCGTAAAAAATGGTATTGTTATAGCTCCCTTGCTTGGCATATAAGGGTAGTTCCAGGACCGGTTGGCCCGGTGTCAGGATAATGTGACTGGATGTGGTATCATGCCACGTGTCTATGGCGTGATACTACAGTATGGTAGCACTATATCTGTCTCAAGTAGACATCGTCTCCAAATGACTGAAATACTGTCGGTAGGACGTTAAACCCAGTAAACAAACAAACAAATGTTTGTCTTATAATACAGCCAAAGAAGTCAGTTTTTTTTCCAAAGCACTGTTGTATCTTAACAACTATTTTTTTTATTCCACACTTTTGTTTATATACATACAACAAGAAATATCTTTAGAGAAAGATATTCGGTGTTATGCTTAGTTAATCTAATAGTGTAGATGGGGGGGGGGGGGGGGGGGGGGGGTTGGAATTTATATGAAACTGAGACTTTCAGAAGATGGTTGAAATGAAAAAAAAAATATCAAAACAATGAAAAGATGACTTTCATTGGAATTAATGCATAATCAGTAAGGATCTATATGAAATAATAATAAAAAACAATAATTTAATTTACTAGTATTGGCATTAAATTTGTTAAAGGACCGGGTTATTACAAGATCAATATTAATATAATGCTGATCCCCACATTGAACTACCAATGGGACAGTTGTCATTTAGCCGGGGCCCCAAAATAGGTAAACATAGTCTGGAAATGTATAATGGTTGATACGCTATGGAACTTTTATTATGTAGATGCCAATGTAAAATGAACACAGTTTTTAAATTACGTAAAACTTTTGCAGAAGTCAATATTTGAGAAAAGTGTATATACTAGAGCTGGTAAAGATCGTATTCAATTCCGGTACCGTTACACAGCAAACAGTTTGCTTTTTTCAGTTTTCATGACCAGTTACATTTGTAGAAAGAAAATAAACCAGCTTGGACTAATAGCCAATGAGAACACTGCCTTTAAGCAGGTGCGCTTAGACATAAATTTCTAGTCATATCTGATTGGTTGAAAGCCGGTGAAAAATCTGAGTCAATAGCAAAAGCATACAGCAGCCGCAGAAAAAGGTATTTGATACTTCCGGTGAAGAAACTGAATGATAATTCGTATCCTTTACTGTAGTAGATAAAATGTTAACATGTCCGATGCCATATCCTATTTGCAGGGGCCGAATGAGTTTTATTTTATTGTGTTTATAAAATAAAAGTTCTTTTCTTAACAATATGTTACATACACATTTACTTTTCTGCTCTTATGGATTCCCAATGAATTAAAATATGCCAATAATCTTTCCCATCTGATGCAAAGGCACCCCCCTCTCCAAAAAAAAACAACAAAAAAACAAACAAACAACAACCTTTTGTCTCTTGTTTGCTACAATAACTGTTTTGCACATTTGTGTTTAAAAAAAAAAGAGAATAAAATGTGAATAAAACAGATTGATCCGGGTTTGAAAAGAATCATAACAAGTGACGATGATTCGATCAAAAGCTCCCACACGGGGAGTTCTAAAGACTTAAGAGAAAGAATGAAGCTACATAAAATATGAATAAAAATAAAGAAAAAAAATGCGTATTTTAAATCAATAAACTAGTTGTTGTTTTTAACATAGTCTTGTATTTCCTTTCACTTGTGGTAATGATAAAATACAAAATGTTTTCTTTGAATATGAGATCGTTAAAAATGGTTCTGAGCCAGTTTTGTCTACTTTTTGTCCTATTTTGGGGTACGTTTATCATACCATTTGTTAGTTGTTCCATCTCTATTGTCGTATCTTTTTTGTGAGACCAAACATGTAGGAAATCTAGCGCGTTTTTACTATTTTTCACGCTAATAGCCAAACCCAAATAAAAAATAGATATTGTTAGATAGATTTAGAAAGATTTATAATTCAATGTTGTCTTTGAGTCTGCCAATGTTATCTGTTATACGTATCATAAATGTATTTTATCTGTCATACATGTTATATATGTATTTTTCAGAATCCACGTCCAATGAAATATTTTAAACATTAAACGAGAAGTGTCAATGATGCCTCTAATTCTGAGATCCGCCCCTTTGTTTGTCTTAATGTGTACAGTGTACAGTTCACCGGGCAAGTATTGGCTACAATTTTTAACCCTTCAACCCTAATGTAAGGGCACATGAGGCCGTTTTGGCTGGCGATATGATGGTATCTGTCATAAACTTTCAAACCATTAAAAGAATAGATCTGTAAGGGGAAGATATACATCATTTTTCACGAGATCTCTTTATTTTTCCAATTCATATATTAATCACGAAAACTTTGATTTGTTATAGTTATTGATTAATAGCCTGCATAAGTAATTTACATATTGTCGATAAATGTTACTCTCTGAAGGTTTCTTGATTCTCATTACCTCTACATTTTACTTAAACATGAATATTTAGACAATTTATGTAAAAGCAATGTATGTATATAATATATCAGTTCTCTAAATAGGACGATAACTTCAATGGGCGATGTTTTTACCTTCAACGGAAACTCTGTCTATTCACAGCTTTAAATGACAATGCTGCCTACGATGTCATTCATGGAAATCGATTGGAACACAGATACAAAAGGTACTGAAAAAGCTAACACTAAAAATGTATTTTCATAAATGTAATTGTCGTTTTTAAATCAGTATTTTTAGCTCACCTGAGCACAACGTGCTCAAGGTGAGCTTTTCTGATCGCCTTTTGTCCGGCGTCCGTCGTCCGTGCGTCCGGCGTCAACAATTGCTTCAAACAACATCTCCTCCTAAACGGCTTGGCCAATTTGAAAAATATTTTGCAGAAATGTTCCTTGGATGAAGCTCTACTAAAGTTGTATAAATGGTTCTGGTCAATTGCATAATTAGGTCACAGGAGCTAAAAATAGATTTTAAAAATGAAAATTTAAAAAATCTTCTACTCCGAAACCACAAGGCCTAGCCTTTTGATTTTTGGTATATAGCATGATCTTATGATTCTCTACCAAGATTGTACAAATTATGACCCTGGGGTCAAAATTGGCCCCGCCCCAGGGGTCACTTGATTTCACATAGGCTAATATAGGAAAAACTTGAAAAAATCTTCTTCTCCGAAACCACAAGGCCTAGCCTTTTGATTTTTGGTATGTAGCATGATCTTATGACTCTCTACCAAGATTGTTCAAATTATGACCTTGGAGTCAAAATTGCCCCTGCCCCAGGGGTCACTTGATTTAACATAGGCTAATATAGAAAAAACTTGAAAAATCTTCTTCTCAGAAACCACAAGGCCTGGGGTTTAGATATTTGGTGTGTAGCATTGTCTAGTTGATCTCTACCAAGATTGTACAAATTATGACCCTGGGGTCAAAATTGGCCCCGCCCCAGGGGTCAAATGATTTCAAATAGGCTAATATAGGAAAAACTTGAAAAAATCTTCTTCTCAGAAACCACAAGGCCTGTTTTGATTTTTGGTTGAGCATGATCTTATGACTCTCTACCAAGATTGTTCAAATCATGACCCTGGGGTCAAAATTGGCCCCGCCCCAGGGGTCACTTGATTTAACATAGGCTAATATAGGAAAAACTTGAAAAATCTTCTTCTCAGAAACCACAAGGCCTGGGGTTTAGATATTTGGTGTGCAGCATTGTCTA